>CM039599.1:13409628-13922297 GCA_022457205.1 Saccharum spontaneum
AAGGGATCAGGTTTCCAAATTTGGAATCAGCAGAATAGTACCTTACTGGATAGTCCACCATAACCAACGGATCATCTGATAGGAATGCAGCAACTGCAGGAAGAGTGGGAAATGAGCTGTCATCCATTATCCAGCAATGGCCCAAATGTCAACATGAATTGGAAATATACCTCAGCAACAGCCCTCAGCTCCACTCACTCTCCCCATTTCCCTCATTCCTCTCTCTAGAAGGGAAAGCAAGAAGGAGAAAGCAAGAACTAGAGTGAGAAAGTGGAGAGGACGAAGAAGAGAAGGTGGATCCAGCTTATCAAGGACAACAAGAGCAGCTATGGATCAAGATCATGGAGTTCAACTATCTCTCATCCCATGGTTAGCTCAAGAAGCTCTCTCTTTTCACCATCTTGAGATCAATCCCTGAACCCTAACACAAGTCTCTTCTCTTGCATGGATAGATCATTGGGATTGCTTGGTAGGAGATCCTTCAAGGATGATAATCAAGTATGTTGTAGCCCAATCTCCCTTCCTTATCAAGGTTTCTCTTGGATTAGTGAGTCCTTTCATTAGTTGTGTTAGCTAACCAAAGCCATGACCCTAAGTATCCTAAGCCTAGCAAGTCACCTAAGTTACACTAGAGATGCCTTGCACATGCATGGAAGCCTTTACCCAAGATATAGGCATGAACCCCCAAGCTTTCACCCTAGAACCCAAGACCATAGGTTCTGTCACCCAATTAATGGAGTGTCTGTCAAACCTAAGATTTAGTCACCAACAACCTAATGCCTTTCAGGGAGGCACAGCAAAGTGTCCGTCAACTCGGCGGAGTGTTCGTTGAATTATAGGAATTCCTAACCAGAGAACCTGAGAGCTACTGGTTTCTACCGAAGCGTCCATCAAGTATTTGGACCACCCGATGTCTGTAGTGAACCGTAGAGACGACTAAGTCCCAAACCTATCAGAGTCTCTATGATTCCCACGGAGCATCCGCTAAAGCTTGAACAGAGTCCACTAGAGATAACCCACCTCGGAACCTAGCATAGCGGAGTGTACGTCAGTAGGACGGAGTGTCCATTAGTCACAAAGAGTGTAAGGCTGGTTAGCAAGTATACCCAATAGGTCACCAATGTGAGCTCGTATCCAATAGCAATAGTTCAACAATAGATGCCTCTTCCTAAGTCCCAAATAGAGCTCTTAGTTTCCTTATCTATTGTGTGATCATCTCTAATCCTTGGATCCCCTCCTTTCAGGCTCGGATGTCTCCTTTTGTGAGGATCGTGTGTGAGTCATCACCGTTGACTTGGAGTCATCAAGATCGGTAGCATTAACAAGCAAGCACCCCACTATTATGAACCCTACTTTGGATACTTACCAAGTTGCATTATGATTTATGCATTGCATGTAGAGTTGGATACTAATATCCTTCACACTATACTTAGAGTTACTTCTGAATCTGTTAGAAGCCTCTCACCTCAACAATGGGAATGGAAACACTTATTGCTTATTGCTTAGTTGCTTGTCCAATGGTTGAATTTGAGCATGAGAAGGGAACTCATACTCGCACGTGTAGGATGTTACACCTGGATAATCAATTGCTAAAACCAATGAGGGTACAACTGGACTCACCTGACTAATCTAGCTAAGGAATAATATCTCTAACGTGATAGTCATGATGATAACCTAGATATTTTGCTCATCCGAGATGTAGGTTGTTGTGAGTATGGGATCTTAGATGACATAGCTCATGGAGCAATAAGGACCGTTTATTGGGATATGTAAGTCTGAGTAACCACCTATATAGACCACATGTCGCATATGGGGTCAACAAGCCAAGTAACTAATTGCGACCTGTTTATCCATGAAACTGGCAAGGGGGTGGCATCAGTCAGGAATGTTTAGGACATTGACTAGGAACCCAGTCAAACCTTTCGTCGGACACTTGGGCCAGATTAGGGAAAGGTAGGAGAATGTGAGGCAACCCTTACTACCTGGCCTAGTGTATGGAGGTTCATCCCATCTTTTTGTGTGGGTATAGTTGCACACCTCTGTAGAGTCTTGAAAGCCTAGAGTCCATCGGGATAGAACTATTCAGTTGTTCTTTCTTTCTATACCCATGGTAGTATGAATGGAGTATGAGCACCTTTGTTATAATGATGAATGCTTTAATTCTAATGTCAAGCATAGCATGTCATAGTCTCAATGAACATCATTGCTTTACGCACTTGTACAAATACCTGATAGTCACCCTATGCACCCACCAAATATTATATGTTGGAATTAAGTCCTGCAAGTACGCAATGTACTCATGGTGTAGCCATTAAGTTGTTTTTTGCAGGTAGCCAGGGTCTCTTCCCGAGTCTAGTCTCGATGAAGGCAGCGGTTAGTAGACCTTGGAACAACATCTTCCATGATGAACTGCATGTAACTCGATGTCTAGACGAGCGACAAGAGCGCCAACCTAGTGTATGAATAGAGCTGCCTGGAGCATTAGACTTAGTGGAAATCTCATACTCTTGAACTCTATTTTGTTGTCGACAGACGTGGACCAGAGTGTGTATGTGATCGAGTTGCCTGGTATGCATTGTATTGGGTATGTGTGTGTAACTCAGCGTAAAGATCCTAAAGAGGAGTTGCTATGTGCGCTCCTAGGGGGCGCAACGCTATTTCACTTAAATTGTGTTGGTCAAGTGGATGACAATCGGTTTAGGTGAACTGATGTGGCGGGTTTCCCCACAGACTGGGTATCAGAGTAGTTGACTGACTTACACCTATAGTCCTTATACAAGGCATCATTCAACTCACTCGATATGCACTTTGGCCTTCAACCTTAAAATTTTATTCTATGCTATAGGCGAACCCTAAGTCGTTTTAACTCTCTTCTCTAGTTAATTCTAGCCTCTTTCCCTTGATACTATAAATTGCAAAGATGCCCAAGTGAGTCACTTTGGAGAAAATGGTAGGAAGTTAGCCAGTGTTGGTATAGGCTTAAGGTTGATGGAATGGTCTACCTAAGTGAGGTATAGCAGGAATCCGCTAGAACGTTCGCAGGTTGATTGCGTCGTATCAGTAGCGCCATTAGATTAGTCCCGACACCCTTATCTAGACCTTCAAAGTTTCTCATCATATTCCCATCATTCGTCTTGAGAGCTCGATGAAAGATTTTGGTAGCATCTCCCCTGTATCTTGGCCTTATCTTCTAAATCATAGCCCAGCAAAATGGACAAAAACACGGTACACAAAGGACTAACATACTAAGTATGCGCATATGATCAATCAGGGTAGTTCAAATAGAGTACCCAACCCATCACCCATTAGATGGTACACCAAGCCAGTAGAGTGTCTAGTGCATCATCATGCAAGTAGGCCTGGCACCCTCGGGGCAGTGGAACAAACCGAGTTCGATGTGTTAAGCAAACGCTCCCCCAACGGATCAAAGTGACGTTGATTTTGGAACATAGCGATGAAAAGCACGGTAGTGCCTATAGGTTAAAATCAGAGTCTGGAGAGGCTGCCGTGGCGGTGACATTCATAGACACGGCAAAGTAGGGAATGCTATTGAGGACATCATGGATGGTTATCTCATTGCAAGACAGCTTGACAGGAGTAGCTGGTAGGGCCTAGGGTAGGGAATTGAGAACCAAGGTTGCTATGAGAGTGCCAGATTGAGGGAAGTGTGCACAACCTAAGGAACCTACGAGAGGAACAGTAGATCACTGAGCAATCGAGGACAAAAATACACTTGAGGTGAAGTAGGCTCCATATGGCCAAACGAAATAAGAAAGTGTAACTACTCATTGGCCAATTAACATCATAGGTAGCATAAGAAGCTCACATGAGTGGCCCGCAAGTAGGACATGCACTGTTCATCAGGTTCTCGGCCGATCAACCATGACCAAAGTGATAAATTAGCCACATCGGTGGCTAGCTACACATTCAATCAAGCACCTAGTCCATTAATACAACCACACGCCTAAGATGGTGGAGCAACCATGTGGGAGAACTTCCTAAATAATATGGCCCACATGCACAGTCGGCCGTTCATGGATTAGAATAGCTAAGGTAGGGCTTACCACGGGTATGTGGTTAGTACTATAATGTCTCAACATACATAGTTCAATTATGAACGGTCCTTAACTGACATAGACGGGAACACTACATTAAGACTCCTTTCCTGATGCAAGTCCACCGACTAGTCTCAGATTACCATCATCATTATCCATCACTTTGTTCCACAACAACCCTTCAAACTTTGTTAAACATTTTCAAAGTTTACTCATTAAGCAAGGCTAAGCATACTACATATTTTCAAATAAAATAGTAACAAGGATAATATTGAAGTATCAAGGATGGTAGTGCAATAATTCGGTTATCACTCAACTCCTATCACATAATGCAACAAAACATTAACATAAGTGAAGTAAAGCTTTTCAAAATGCAAGGAAGTTTTAAATGCATCCGGGGCTTGCCTGGATTGACAGGAAGTTCAGGTTCTAGGTCAGTACCACAAATATCAAATCCCACCTCCACTAATGACTTCTCTTCTTTGGGGATATGTTCGACCACATTAATCTCCTGGTTCACGGGGACTACACAAGATGATAATGTATGCTCAATATGATGAAGTATGAAACATGATGCTTGGTGGATGTGTAACAAGATTAAGAACTTGAGTACAACTTTCCTTCAGGGTACAGTTGCAAAATAACACTAACCTAACCCTAATTTAGGGTTTCATTAGGTTAACTACTTTGTTAATGACTTTTGTTAATCACATGAAATAAGATTAATTAAGCCCTAACAACATGATTAAGAGAGCTCAAACAATTAATTAAAGATTTCAAAGGTCATTAAGAGTTAATGACCTGAGGTCAACATCCAATCACAAAGTCAAACAAACCCTAAATCTTTAAGTACTAATTACTTGATTAACTAATTAGTTAATAAAGCATAAATTAAGTATAAAATCAAATTTGTCCAATTAAGCTCAAATTTCTATTTTAGGAAGCGTACATCATAACTAAGTGGTAAAACAATTTTCACAATTTTTGGATAATTATTTAAGCCTAGAAAAATTATGAACATGTCATTTATCAATTAATGGAGCTGATTAATTGACACACAAAAATTAATCAAAATTAGCATTTCATATTTTTCCTAAATAGTATACAACACAGGGAGGCTACAAAAAAAATTTCATCATTTTTGGAGCTCTAAATAATTCACAACGAAATAAACAAAACTCAGCACTATTTGATATTTTAGAAAAGAATAAAAAGGAAAAACCAATTCACCAGCTCAGCCCACACCTCCCTTCCTGTTCCTGGTCCAACCGGCCCGCGCGGCCCACCCGCGCCCTGCTTTCTCCTTTCCCTCTTTTCCTAGCTCTCTTCTCCCTTGCCTGGCCCAGCTGACCGGGTCGGCCCAGCAACCCCCCATGCCCTCTCTCTCCCTTTCCTCTCGCTAGGCCCAGCACCAGACCAGCCCCGCAACCACAAAGGCCTGAGCTCACTGGGGCTCGGCTGGCCGATGGCAGTGCAGCACCTTGCCGGTGAGGTCCTCGACGACCGGAATGACACCGGTGGCCTCCCTTCGTCCTCCCGACCCCCCTCCCAGCACTAGGCGATCATCACCAGCACCAAGGCGAGCACAACTGCTACGGCGGCGAACCGGCGGCGCCCCGTGCAGTGACACTCTAGCGAACCAGGCGCCACAAGGCCGTAACGAACAGACTAGCACGAGCAACGTGGTCTGCAGCTCCATGCGATCATATTACAAAGAGCAAAATGAGCCCATGGCTCACCGGAGCAACATGACCACGGTACGGGTCACCTCGAAGGCGATGGCCTCCGCCACAAGGAAGACAGCGTCCTCCGGCTCAAGATGAAATGAGGCACTGCAACTGGACTCCGAGCGTGCACGAAGGCAAGGCGAAACTAATGCTACGGTGAATTGGAGCAGGAAGCAGCGGTGACGACGAATTTCACCATGACAGCGAGGTGGTGCCAGCGGCAAGCAGTGGGAGAGAAAGAAGGAAGGAGCCGACGTCGGGCGTTCTTAGGAGAAGAGAAGGTGCTTCGGGCTTTTCCAACTCCAATGCGAGCTTGACACCGCGGCTGTTGCGTGTTGTCGCGCGCTGAAGCGGCAAAACTGGGACGACGGCCGTCAGTGATGAAGTAAGCAGAGAAATAGCATGGTGGCGCCCTGTTCTCAAACTGATTTTCAAATAATTATGAAAATGCCACTGTGATTAAATGCAAAATTACTTTGAAATTTTCTATAGAACTTGAAATTTTCCAAATACAAAAGTTTCTCAAAAAGAGAAGATCTACAACTTTCATGTTTTTACCTTTTTCAAATTCTGCATAATTTTTGAAATTTGAATTTAGAATCGAAAGGGGACATTTTCTGGAATTTGGTAAATTCAAAATTACTTTAAAATTTTCATTGAAACTTTAAAAACTCAAAATACCAAAGTTGTACATCATGGTAAGACCTACAACTTTGCTATTTAAACCATTTTCAAATTCTACCTCCATTTTGAGATTGGAATAAGGAAATAAAAAGGGGTCAAATTTGGGATTTGAATCTTTTCAAAATTACTCCAAATTTTATACTAAAACTTTGAAAACTCCAAAAACCAAAGTTGTACAACTTGACCAGATCTACAACTTTGCTTTTTTGGCTCACCCTCAAATTCTCTTTAGATTTTGAATTCCACAAAAGGGGATAAAACGGGATTTTTCGAAAATCAGGGTTTCGAATCAAATTCAAACTCAATTTGATTTCTACATTAATTGGTGATTAATTAGTGATCACAACTATCCTCCAAATGTACCATTGAGTCAACACATGACCTTCCCAATGCTCCATTTGTTTGAACCAAATTTGAATTATAAATTTATTTTAATAAACCTCCCAATTTGAATTCGAATTTGAATTGGAAAACTTAGAGCAACTTTTGGAACTCAAATTCAACCTCAAACTTGGAGTTCATTTTTAAATGTTGCACTTGATTTTATCCCCTACACTTGACACTAGTGTAGAGCACAACTTTATACCTAATTTACATAGGGCATAAACCAAGTATTTGAAATGACATTCAAAATCTGGGTTTTGAATTCAAGTCAAACATCACAAGAACTCAATCAATCTATAAATGTAAATTTGTTTTAGTTGATGCACATCAGAGTTGGCTAAAACATGTATGCTTTGCAATGCATACGATGATATGTCCAGTTTTAGTTACCATAACACTAGAGGTGTTATAGCCCTTCCCCCTTAAAGAAATCTCGTCCTGAGATTTAAAGCCTTGGGTTAAGTAATGGAAAAGGAAACATGTTAAGCAAACACATCTCAAGCTTGTTCATAAAACAGGTAGGGGGTTTTCATATTACAAAGCTTAAAAAGGACAAGTTACAACTTAGAGAGGAAATTGTAACTTAGATAGAAGCAAAGAACTCGGGGAAGTTCTCCATCAGGTAGTCCTCAGATTCCCAAGTAGCTTCTTCTTTTGAATGTCGATCCCATTGTATCTTGTACCACTTGGTTGTTCTACTTTGAGTAACATGATCTGTCTAATCCAAAACTCGAATAGGATACTCAGAATAGGTTAGATCTGGTTCCAGTTTAACTCCATCAAAGTCAGTGACTTTATCAGGCACTCGGAGACATTTCTTCAATTATGACACATGAAACACATTATGCACAGCTAATAGTTATTCAGACAATCTCAAGTGATATGATACCTTTTCACATTATTCCAAGATCTAAAACGGTCTAATGTATCAAGGTGCCAACTTGCCTTTGACTCTGAAACAATTAAGTCCCTTCATAGGCGAGACTTTCAAATACACATAGTCTCCCTTGGCAAACACCAGTGGTTGGTGTCTCTTATCTGCATAGCTCTTCTGTCAAGACTAAGCTACTTTTATGTTATTTTGTATCTACCTAACTTTTTCTTCGGTTTCTTTTACAAGATCAACCCCAAAGAACCATATTTCTCCAGGTTCAGACCAATTCAGCGGAGTTCTACATCTGCGGCCATATAATGCTTCAAATGGTGCCATTTCGATACTTTCTTGATAACTATTGTTGTAAGAGAACTCTGCTAACGGCAAACATTCATCCCATTTAGTGGAATAATTGAGCACACAAGATCTCAACATATCTTCAAGTATTTGATTTACTCTTTCAGTCTGTCCTCCAGTCTGTGGATGGTAAGCGGTACTGTACAGAAGTTTGGTACCCAATGACTTTTGCATTTGTTTCCATAATTGAGAGACAAATTGTGTACCCCTATCAGAAACAATTGTCTTGGGCACTCCATGAAGACTGATGATACGCTCAACATACAACTTGGCACAACGGTTAGCTGGATATGTAATTTGGACCAGAAGAAAATGTGCTGACTTAGTGAGTCGATCTACAATGATCCATATAGCATCAAACCCTTCAGAAGTCTTGGGTAAACCCACTATAAAGTCCATACTGATATCCTCCCACTTCCAGGCTAGAATAGGCAATGGCTGCAATTCTCCTGCTGACTTCAAATGCACAACTTTTACTTTCTAACAAGTGTCACATAGGGCAACATATCTAGCAATCTCAATCTTCATCTTAGTCCACCAGAACCTTTGTTTCAGATCATGATACATCTTATTACTTCCTAGATGAATAGAGAACCTGGTTAAATGTGCTTCATGAAGGATCAATTGACGGAGTTCAGGAACTTTGGGTACGACCAACCGATTCTTGAACCATAACACGTCTGATTCATCAATTCTGAAATAAGTCTCTTTTTTATTTCTAACTTTTTCTTTGATATGCCCAATACCCTTGTTGCCTTTATGTGCAACGATAATCTGATCTTTGATTGTTGATTCTATAGTGACATTATTCAGTCTTCCTTGCTAAACTATCTCTATATTCAATCTTTCCAATTCATGACACAAAGTTAGATCCATTGGCTTGACACTAAGACAATTGCAATGAACCTTTTGACTGAGGGCATCGGCAACAACATTAGCTTTCCCAGGATGATAATGTACTTCAAGATCATAATCCTTTATCAATTCTAACCATCTTCTTTGTCACATATTCAAATCAGCTTGAGTAAAGATATATTTCAAACTCTTGTGATCTATGTAAATGTGATATGTGTTACCCAATAGTTAATGATGCCAGATCTTTAGAGCATGAAGAACAGTTGCTAACTCTAAATCATGAGTTGGATAGTGCTCTTCATGGTGTTTGAGTTGTCGAGAAGCATAAGCAATCACTCTGCCGTCTTGCATCAGTACACACCCAATACCAGTATTGGAAGCATCACAGTATACATCAAACGACTTCTCAATGTCTGGCTAAGCTAAAATTGGAGCAGTGGTCAGCAACTTTTTCAGAGTCTGGAAAGCTTCTTCTTATTTGGGTGAAAAGACAAACTTGACTTGATTCTTCAACAACTCAGTGATAGACTTAGATATCTTTGAGAAGTCAGGAATGAAATGACGGTAATAACCCTCCATTCCAAGGAAACCACGAACTTGGTGAACAGTGGTTGGTGGCTTCCAGTCCAGGATATCTTTTACTTTGCTAGGGTCAACAGCAACACCCTCAGCAGATAAGACGTCCGAGAAATGGCACCTCATCGAGCTAGAATTCACATTTGTTAAACTTGGCATATAACTGATGTTCTCTTAAGCGACTCAAAACAATGCGCAAATATTCTGCATGTTCCTCTTTGTTTTTAGAATAGATCAAAGATATCATCAATGAAGACAACGACAAATCTATCGAGCTCCAGCATGAAAATAGAGTTCATGAGGTACATGAAATGAGCTGGTGCATTGGTAAGATCGAAGGACATGACTAGATATTCATAAAGATCATATCTAGTGGTGAAAGTAGTTTTTGGAATGTCCTTAGGACGGATTTTTATTTGATGGTAGCTAGATCAGAGATCGATCTTAGAAAACACTTTGGCTCCAGCAAGTTGATCAAAGAGTATTTCAATTTGAGGAAGAGGATACTTATTCTTAATAGTGACTTCATTCAATGGACGGTAATCAACACATAGCCTTAAGGTTTTGTCCTTCCTTTTCACAAAGATAGCTGGACATCCCCACGATGAAGAACTAGGTTGGATAAAGCCTTTGTCAAGCAACTCTTGCAACTGTGCCTTGAGTTCTGCTAACTCTTTCGATGGCATTCTATATGCTCTTCTAGATATTAGGGCAGTGCCAGGCTTCAACTCAATCATAAACTCCACATCTTTGTACGGAGGTAGACCAGGCTGATCATTAGGAAACACATCAGGGAACTCATAGACTACCAAAATGTTCTCAATTTCCTTAACAGTAGTTGCACATACTCTCTCAACTGCTCTCTTAGGTGTTGGAAGTTGAATAAGAAGCTGAGATGTGCTATCAGGTAAGTTCACTCTTATCATTCTATTTAGAGTGTCTATCATAGCTCCACGTTGATGCATCTAATTCATACCCAGGATCACATCTATATCTTGATCCTTTAGAATTAGCATGGATGTGGGAAATAGGTGACCACCCAACTCTATAGGCACCAGATGTACCATTTCCTTAGCACACATACATCCCTAGGTGAATGTATATGGAAATTTTCTATTGTTTCCCCAATTGGAATATCATGCTTCACAACAAATGTTCTATTGATGAATGTATGTGATGCACCAGAATCGAAAAGCATAGCTGCGGGGTGATTGGCAACAAGAAACATACCCATCATAACAGGCTCTCCCTCAGGTATAGCCTCCACCTGAGTGTAGAAGACTCATCCAGACTTCTTCTCTAGTTTGCCTTTCAGAGCATTCTGATTATTGCCCTTATTCTGATTCTGGTTCTGCTGTTGAGTTGCAGGAACTTTTTGAAAGTTTGGATTGTACTACTTCGGGTATGGGCACTCCCTCGAGAAGAGACCTGGCTTCCCACAATTATAGCAGGGATAGTTGTTGTTGCCCTGCGAGGTTGGGGTACAAATACCAGGGGCATTCGGCTGTCATGGATACGGTAGAGCTACAACAGGTCGGACAAATGCCTGTTGTCGGGTCTGGAACTGTGGTGGATGAAAGGGAAGACAAAAATGATTTTGTGGATGGTAGATTATATTCTGGTGCTTTTGGTTGCTACCAAAAGATCCAGATGACACATTCTTCTTTTTCTTGGCCTCCTTGTGCTTATGATACTCTTCTTTAGAGGCAATGGCAATATTGACTACCTCACGATAAGTAGCATTGAGGCAACCAGTCATCATTGTTCGAATCTTGGAATTCAGACCCCTCATGCAACAGGCTTTCTTTTTGCGATCTGAATTGACATGGTCGGGAGCATATTGTGCCAGGTGATTAAACCTGCCCACATACTGCATGATAGACTGATCTCCCTGTTTTAGACCAAGGAATTCCTCTAACTTCATGAGCACGATTCCATCAGGAATGAAATGAGCACGGAAATCTTCACGAAACTCTACCTAGGTCACATGGTGACCAGCTGGCTGTGCAGAAAGAAGGTTTGCCCACCAAGCTCCCGCAGCACCTCTAAGCTGTTGGGCTACAAACACTGGCTTCTGGTAATCAGCGCAGTTGATGAGATCAAACTTCTGCTCCATGGTGCAAAGCTAGTCATCTGCTTCCAGTGGTTCATCTGCCCTAGTGAATACTGGAGGATGGGTGTTAGTAAAATCCACATAAGTGGTCTCATTTCTATTATTATAATTGCCATGGTTGCCCTATGGTGCATTCTAATTGTTCTAAGCCATTTCTCTCAGTAGTCGGGCATTTTCAGCAGTGGCATTGACAAGAATAGCAATAGCCTCTGCATAGTTAGTGGAACTGGTGGTGGATTAGGAGCATCACCCCCACCCTAGGAGGTTCTAGCACCATCAGTAGCACAAGTACGAGTAGGCATCTGTTTATAACAAGCCAAACTTTATTCACAAACTTTTATTGAACTTGAAAAGCTACTACAAGCACACACCACACAGGTTCACTTATTTATTACACAAGTCCACACTTAGGCAGGACTACCCAGTTCAACTAAGGCTGATATAGCAAAGCAAACTACTAACTCAATATAACCCTCGACCACCTCAGTCCTCGTGGTCGGTGTCCATCCCTAAAACATGACCTCCCTCATCATCTCTTTCATCAACAAGCTCTATCTCCTTAGGATCTTCTTCTTTTGACTCCTCAGATTCACCACCATCTGCTAGAATGACACCAAGGTCTAACTCTGCTACACTAGGAGGAGGATGTAGTTGATAGTACAGATGATACACTTCCTCATGGAGAATCTGATTATCTCCCTCTAGATCGTTGACATAAAACTCTAACTCCTCCACATGATCCCTAGCAACGTCTTCTTGGTGCCAAGCTTCATTTCTATCCTGAAACATGTTTTCAATCATCTACTCATAGTTCTGATGAGTGGCCTCACTTTGCCTCAAATGTCCCTTTAGCTTCCCAATGCAAATAGCATATAGAGCTCGGTCTCTTGTGGCGCTTGCCAACTCTGCATTGAGCCTCTCAATTTTGGCTTGTGGATTAGAACGGCTACTACTGCACCATCATTCCTTGGGGCTAGTGTCACACCCCAAAAATTTCAGTTTTGGGATGTGACTAGAAAACACTAAAAACATAACATAAGATCTTTACTATTTTCTAAAATATCCAACTTTACTTAAGTTGTCCACAATTTAGATGTTGGAAAATGTGAGTTTCTAATTTTTTTTGGAATTTAAATAAATGATTTGTTGCATTTCATGTCTTTGCATAGTGTCTTTGTATGAAAAATGAGTTTAAATGTTTTTAAACGTGCTTAGGGTTTGATTCAAATCAAATCTCTCAAGATCTTTGATCAAGTTTCCATAACCTCAGAACCATGATCAAATCCTTAGAAACCATTCACCTTGATCCTTGTTCCAAAAACCTTGGCGGGTCTTCAAGTTTCATCTTGTCAAAACCCTAACTAGCCCGGTCTCTCTTTCTCTCTTTTCTCCTCATTTTAGAGCTTCTAATTATTTCCGACCAAGTTTTCTCCAAAGCACTAAATCTATGCTTGATGGCCAATCATTGTATGTCATCACTGTCATGCAATTCTACCATCATGTTCGAGTAAAATCACTCAGATGTCACATACCCAAGTTAATCTCATTTCTTCCTCTTATCAACCCAATGGCAGCCCTAACATTGTTCTCTCTTTCTAATGGGCTTATTCTTTTCTCTCCTTTACCCACCTTGGGCAACATCATCATGGACTCTTTTCTCTCTACCTTTTATCCTCTTGATCAAAGCCCACAATCCAAGAAAGACCACCAGCAACCAGCCTCGTATTACTATCATCGCTTCGGGCCAAACCCGGTCCAAACTTTGCCTTAGCTCTCGCCATGGGTCAAAGCCCAACCATCCTCCTCTCCTTTGGGGTCCAACATCAAGCCTAACCAGCCCTCTATCTCTTCCTCTCCCCTCTCCCACGTCACCTCCCTAGAAGCCCTCTCCAATCTTGCAAAAATATCAACCAAGGCAAAGAATATCAAGCCATGACCCTTTGCCTGCTACCCCTTCACCTCCCGTCACTTCCCCTTCATATTTACCTCCCCCATCTCCCCCTCATGCCTCCCACTTCATTTCCCACGTGAAGAACAGGGGAGGGACGCCCCTACAGCTCCTCCTCCTCCCCCATGGCTGCCCCGATCAACCGCAACGCGAGAAGGATGCCCCGTTGTACTATATCGTCATCACCGGCCGTTGTCGATGTATCTCCTTGATCCACCACACCCTTCCCCTTGGTGAGAACACTCCATCATCTCTCCCATCATGTTTTCATGTTCACCTCTGGATATCAAATACCTTAGATGATGTATGGTTGATCCCCGGTGAAGTTTACCCGATGTATGTGTTGCTGTCCTCGCGGCCAGTTTTGCTGCTACTGACGGAATTGGCGTTCCTCGCTGTTTCGTGACTCCTATCATCAAACCCTTTGGTCAAATTGTAGCTAACATCCTTGAACATGCCTCTGTAATATGGTTTTACCATAGGAGTTCAGGAACTAGAGATATCATCATCACCGCGCCCGCTGTTCCTGCTGTTTGGTCAGATTGCAGCTCTGAGTGGTTTTGGCGTTCCCCGCTAATCCACTATCCAAATCATCGATCCCTTGAACCTACATGTTCATGACATCCCTGCACATGATCCCACAAGTTGGTTCGGCTATGCAATCCCCGATGGCCGAGATATGGAGATCGAAGTGCCTACTACGCCTGCTGTCCAAACAGCAGACACCCTGTGTTTGGCAACGACGTTCCCGTTGATCCAGTGAACCCCAGGATGCATTCTTTGGCTATACCATCATATATATAGTTGCACATGCCTCTACAAAGTTTCATGGCGATATGACCAAAGATGAAAGATATATGTTCATATCTTGTGCTCACTGTCCCTGCTGCCCCGCAGCCGTGCTGATGCCGGTTGGCATGCGTGTTCCCGATGTTTCGCCGCTCCTGTGGTCAAGACCTTCGACCACAATGTGAATCATATACTTGCACACATATCCACAAGTTTTCTTGGTCATATGAACCACAACACTAAGGATATAAGCATCACCATGTCGCTGCTCCTGCCATGTCAACAACCACGTAGTGCCACCTTGCAATCTTGTTCCCTGCCTAACCGACGGTCAAAACATCATGTCCTTTTGTCACAATATGTTCCATGCAGTTCCTTGCAACCCCATCCAACGAATCACCATTTGTCTTTGTTATACCATGCAATCGGTCATCATAACCACCGCTGTCCGCTGACGTGTATGTCTTGGATACCTCAACAATTCGCCACATTCCCCGCTAAACCGCTACATGATTCGCTAAGCCCTCTACCATAACTGTGTGTTTCCTAGTTGCACATGATCCTACCAAGTTCTATGCCAATAAGTTCGATGCGTCTCTACCTTCTCATGGCCACAGCCGCTGCTACCCGCCGATGTCCGCCACCGGGTACGCTCAACCGATGCACAAATCGCCATACTTGTGTTTCTCTTTGATCTATCATCCACCTTAGTGCACTGGTTTATCATGATATGTTCCCAAGTAACCTATACACATGTCCAACCCTTTTTGTTCCGAATATGTATCTTCAAGTCCAAACTCCACCTTCTCATATGAATTCAATCCTTCCCATCTATACCTTTCAACTATCATATCTTTTAATCATGGCTCCTATTTTGGTTAGTTTTTTTCACTCTCGCGGTCTTAGAACAAGCCCTACTTGTTTAATAAACTTTATATCTTGTTTTATATATAATGATTGATGTAATGCTTCTAGGTTTGTCTATGATGCTTGTGATGGTTGTTGCTATCGTTAGATGAAGCTATACAAGGATGATCCAGAAGGAGAGTTGGACAAGTTTGAGCACTATTTGAGGCAAGTGTAGCATGAGTTCCCTTGTTACCTAATAACCTTATAATCACTTTCATATGCATGTGTCTAATATGATGCTAAGGATCTTACCTAGTACTTTTGATACCCTATACTCCTTGTTTACCATGGGCCCATGCATGTGGGTAGCTTTGCTTAGCTTGCAATTACCAAATATTGTAATGTTAATATTGGTTAATGACTTATGGAATCAATGGTTAAAATGATGCTTCTAGCAACATGGATACAAGGGGGCTAGAGCATTGGGCCTTGTTGGGTGCTCTAGTCTACCCTCCGTAAGGACTGAATCTTAAAGCGGCAACCCAGGACTTCCGTACAGCCTTGAGAATCAAAATGGGCACGATCTTAGTCATATAGCTAGTTTTCTCTAGCTTGTTAGTAGTTACCGAAAGTTTTCGGCGCAAGAGGGGGGACTAGGTTGCAGAATGGCTTCTTGCCTGTCAAGGTGAGTACTGGGCTGCGGTCATGGTGTGCCACTCTTGAAGGGGGGCTCCATTCACCTAGACGCTGAAACCTCACGGCTACTAACTTGTTAGCGTAATTAGTGAAAGGCTTCGTAGTGAACCTTGCCGACTTACCTTGGAAGTGAGTCAAGAGGTTGGCCACCTCGGGCATAGGGGTATTCATGACTCAAGGTGAAAGTGTACACACTCTGCAAAGTTTGATCAAACTGATATATCAGCCGTGCTCACGGTCACGAGCGTCCTGGATCCTTTTCGAGATAGATGGTTCTATGGATGGTTTGGGATATGATTAATGTTGATGGTGATAACTAATTATATTCACTTGGGAGCCATAAGCATAACTTAGAAACATAGGCATAATAAATAAAATATGACCAACTAAAAATGCTTACCGCAGTACAACTGAGTCAAGCCTTCTTGAGCCTTGCATAACCTCATGGTATACTTGCTGAGCATGGTGAGCTGACGCTTGTCGTTGCCACCAATAAAAATCCCGGATGGGTACCAGATGGTGAATCAAGTGAAGAGTTTCTTGTGGAGTCCATGAGTACTAGGCGAGTGCTTCCCCCAGTCAACAGTCCCTGTGAAGTATGGAGTCCCGAAGAGAAGATATAGAATAGTTTCCGCTACGCTTTGTAATAGTTGTAAGTTTTGATGTAACTATTTTCGATATATAATAAAGCATTGTTTTTGATATTCTCCATATTTGTCGCTATATGTGTCGTGTGGACATCCTGGGCACACATATAGTTAGCGCTTGGTATTCTTCGAAAAACTGGGTGCGACAGCTAGTTGGTGACGTGGAACACCCTTAGTTCCGGTCATCTTGCGAGGAGTTAACTTTGTACGAGCCATCCTGTAGAGGGTAAGATAGAATTGGTAAGGATAGCTGGGGAGGATCTGAAGGTTAGCATGAATAGGATTGATGCTACTTAACCCAAACCACATTAACATGGAAGGTAATTAACAGGTTCATTAAGCATGATGCATGAATCGAACTTACAAAACTAAGCATAAAAGATTTTTAGTAATCAATTACACAAGAGTAACAAAACAGTAGACTTTATACATAGGTCAATTTTAGCATGCTATTCCACCAATAGCCTTTAAACATGACTAAAGAACTATAAGATGAATAAAGATAGGTCATAAGCAATTTGAACCAAAATAACAAGTTAAATTCATTTGACCCAAATGATTTTGAAGTTTTGTAATGCAATACTACAATAGCCCTGACAATGTTCGCTCTGATACCAGCTGTGGTAGAACCTCCTAAATAATATGGCCCACATGCACTTGTCATTGTCTCAAAGACCTCTGATGGCTATGCATGTGTACCATAGAACTTAGGAAGTCTGTCGGGTGTCCTTGGGAAACCTGAAACATCCACAATCTTCTGAGCAGGATCACATTACAGAGGCATTGCAGTATTACAATAGTTTATATAATAAATTATATCAGAGTAAAAGTGTGGAAGTCTTACATATCATAATTTACAAACCATTGGTTCCAAACTTACAAACCTTAAGTTTAGTTATTACAACCATAGTAGAGGAGTAGCATTAGTAACTTTATTATAGACCATGGAAACGGATTGCTCTGCCCAAGAACCAAACATACTACTCGTCATCGCTTACTGCAAAGACGGTCATGCAACATGGTTCGAAACAGACCTGCTCATGAGACGTACCTGCAACAAGGGTTTAACAAACCCTGAGTACAAAAGTACTTCACAAGACTTAATCAATGAAAAGGGTGGAGAAGACTCAGGAATGAAGGCTTAGGGGAATCAAGGTGAGGTTCCAGCAAGAATCAAAGTTCTTTTGCATAAAAGCTACTAATAGTGAGTCCTCAAGATCAACCTTTTAATTTATCATTAATCATTAATAGAATGTAAGCGATCCTAGTCTAGATAAGATAACTCATTCAACTTCTTTCTTATCTTCGACCAAAGTTCCACTTATTAACTACGATGTTGAATAGCAAATCGAGTCTCCATATCCAAGGTGCAATGATGATCCAAACCGCTTATCTACCTAGTTGGGGATTCCTAACCACACTACATATGTAGGACTCTAACCTACATATATCAACCTTCACTCGGATCCTCCAAAACATGACCGGCTCCAGCGCCACCTGAGAGTACAATACACCTCCAATCTAGCCCTTGGCTACGAGGGCACACACTACTCTCGCCATCTCTCCACTCCTAGTGCGCGGTCGGTCGTTCACGGGTTAGAATAGACGAGATAGGGCTTACCACGGGTATGTGGTTAGTACTATAATGTCTCAACATACATAGTTCAATAACGAATGGTCCTTAACCGACATAGACAGGAACACTACATCAAGACTCCTTTCCTGATGCAAGTTGTTGACGGTCCTTAAGTATCAATTATAACTATCAAATAAATAGAGAAAAGGATCCAAATGAAACCAACACCTAGACTTAGGGTTTTATCTGACAGAATTCCACGAGTTTTGCTGTTTATCTATTTCTGCAGGGGGTTATCAGGAAATACGAAAGAAAGGCCCACATGTCGGATTAATGACGGGATATTAACCGAACACGTAATTATCTTACATCTAGAAGAGTCCAGAAGCCACGAGAACAAACGGGAGGCGTAACGGAGCCGGACACAGGGCGCCCGCCCTGGTCCTTAGGGCGCCCGCCCTGGCCCCGGAGCCAATCAGGCTCCGCCTCGAGGATTATGCTCCACCGACCTAGAGGATCAAGGAAAACCGTCCGTTCAATGTCGGTTTGATCCGACGGCCCAGATTCATCCGAAAGGGCTATATAAGCAAGGCCCCTGCCCCTGGAGGAGAGGCCCTCGTCTCATACTTCAAACCCTAATTCAGGAGGAGAGCCTCTGATCAAGCCCTAGAGCCACCACATCAACTAGATCTCTAGTTAGCATAGCTACATAGGATTAGAACTAGAAGGAGTCAATCTTCGATTGGTTCCCGGATCTATCAAGAGGATTCTTGGTAATTCCTCTCTTGTTCTTCAATTGTTCATCATTGTTCTTCAATATTATGAATATGACTTTGTTCTATTTCAATATATTGATTATGACTTTGCTCTACTTGATTATATTTGCAATTATATTGTTCTTAGTTTATCATAGTTATATGCTTGGCTTAGTTAGATTGGAATTATATACATGCATAGGATCGTATAGCGTTTATCCATGTGTACAGTGGGTGAATGATAACTATTGTGTAGACGTGGTGTCTATACCGTATTTATCTGCGATTGCACCCTATATGCCGGATTGTGGGGTAGTTCGCGATAGTGACAGCTTCGTTGATTCTTATATACTCCCCCTCTCGTGTATAGGGCAGGCAGAGCAACACTATTACAGGGGAGTGATTGCTATGTTCTTCATCTTCCTTGCTAATATTCACTATGCATGGATATAGTCTTTTCTCACCATGATTGCCAAGTATAATTGCACTAACTATGATATGCTAGACTTTATAGTTAATAATAACTTAGGGAATATCTTTGTAGTTCATCCTAATTCCATGCTAATGACTTGCTAGAATATCTGTTGAGGTGCTTATCATTATTATATGTGGCTAGCTGATCAGATTAATTATCTTTGTCACCATTATCACTTTACCTTTACTTAATGTGACATTTATACCTGTATAAAGAGATTGATAAATACTCTCGGTTATACATGCAATGATGTGTACTCAGTTCCATATTCTCATTCCATTATCAACCATGATACTTAGAAATCCCTTCCCAGTGGTAAAAATATAAATAACGATACCTAGAATACTTCCCGGTTAAAATGCTACATCGGTATTAATCTGTGCGCTTGCAGATCCCTTTTATTATTTATCTTGATGAGCAAATGCATATTTCAATACCGCGTCTCTCATGTCATGCTGGGGATGACAACTTGGCTTAAGTGGCATGAGGGATAGGTTTGGCATTTTTGGCGCCGTTATCAGAATTAGAAAACTAAGTCTACTTTTGGTAGTGACGTTAAGAATGCCCAACAAGCATTTTTGGCGCCGTTGCCGGGGAAGGTTGATTACTAAGTAGGAATGAATACGGAACTTTGAGTCATCATTTGCATCACTAATCTGATCGAGCTTATCAATTCTCTTATACAGTTTTACCCTTGTATTTTCCATTTTGATTATTTATTGCAGGGTGGTGCATGAATAGAAGACATCTTCCAGACAGCTTTGTTGACGATCCCGAAGCCTTATTCAGAAGAACAAGAGCCAAGCTCAAGAAGACATTGTCAACACTTCAGCACAAAGCTTCATCCAAATCCGAAGACCGCCGAAGTTTCATCCGGAATTTGTCGACTGAATTCGAAGCCATGGCGAACAAGTCGATCCGCGAGTTCTCAGCTCCCACTACGGACAACATCCGCACTGGACCTGCTGGGGAGATCGACCGCAACTTCGAGCTCAAGCCTGGGCTCATCAACATGGTGCAAGCCAACCAGTTCTGTGGGAAGCCACACGAAGATGCTAGTGCTCATCTTCAACACTTCCTAGAGATCTGCAGCACTTTCACCATGGCTGATGTCCCCAGAGACGCCATACTACTTCGCCTTTTCCCATTCTCACTGTTGGGGAGAGCGAAGCAGTGGTTCTACGCTACAAAGGAGAAGAACACTACGTGGGCACTCTGCTCCACGAACTTTCTGGCCAAATTCTTTCCCATGGGCAAGACCAATGCTCTCCGTGGGAAGATTACAAGTTTTCAGCAACAACATGATGAATCCGTTCCAGAAGCATGGGAGCGCTTCCAAGACTACATCCTAGAATGTCCCCATCATGGAATGGAAAGCTGGCTGTTGATGCAGACATTTTATCATGGGCTCATTAACAGTGCCCGTGAAACCATGGATGCTGCAGCTGGAGGAGCATTCCTATCACTCACCATACCTCAAGCCACAGCTCTTGTGGAGAAGATGGCATCCAACCAATGTTGGAATGAAGAAAGAACTCAGACACGCAAGAGAGGTGGAGGTATGCACCAGCTCAAGGAGGTAGACATGCTGTCTGCCAAGCTAGACCTACTCATGAAGAAGCTCGATGATCGAGCTGGAGAAAAGAAAGAAGTCATGCACGTCTACGACTCCCACATGACTTGTGAGGAGTGTGGAGGTACTGGACACTCGGGCAATCACTGTCCTGAGTTGCTGGAGGACGTGAACTACATCAACAATAACAACAACAACTACTACAACCGTCCTCAGCAGAATCAAGGTTGGAATCAACAGAGGCCTAACTACTCAGGTAATTACCAAGGTAACAATTCTTTCAATAATAATAATAATTATCCACCTTTGAGAGAGTTAGTGTCCAACCAAGGAAAGCTAATGGATAACCTGTCTAAGAAATTGGCATCTAATGATAAAATATTAGAAAATATAAATAATAGAATGGATAATTTCTCTACTGCCATCAAGAACCAGATTAGCTTTAATAAAATGATTGAATCTCAGTTGAATCAAATAGCTGCTGCTCTTCCTGCTACTAACCCCGGTATACCATCACAACCGGAAGGACTAGAATCTGCAAATCTTGTAGACATGTTTGATGCAGGAGATTACTGGAGTAACCCTATCGTGGAAGTAAGTACTGACCGTCTGCCGGTCAAGAGAGGCGATCCAGGACGCCCCGTCATCCCGATCTCCATCGACATGCGAGACTTCCCAGAAGCACTCTGTGACTTTGGCTCCAGCGTCAACATCATGCCCAGGGTACTCTATGAAAAACTCTTTTCACAACCATTATTAGAAACAACCATGTGTTTGCAGCTTGCAGATAGGACACTGAGTTTCCCGAGAGGAATATTGAAGAACATCTGTGTCCGAGTGGGTTCCTCGTACGCTCCAGCAGACTTCGTAGTGATAGAGACCGGTTCTGATGAGAGGGCTCCCGTCATCCTAGGGAGACCATTCCTGAACACCGCGGGAGCTGTCATCTATACTAGTGCTGCCAAGATCAGTTTCTACATCAAGGGGAGGAAGGAAACGTTTTCCTTCAAGAACAAGACCGCACAAATCCCAGAGCAACCCCAATATGAACCAAGGAAGAGGACCAACAGGAGGAACAAGAGCAAGAAGCAAGTATGGACCGAGACAGCTAAGATGGTCACTGCCGTGCACAAAGGTCAAGATCGCCAACTCAAGTCACCGTTCTTGCCTAAGAAGGACGACCCAGGTATGCCAAGCATTTATTGCTCCATTAATGGGTCCCACTTCTACAAGACACTTTGCGACACTGGGTCGGGCGTCAACATAATGGCCAAGATCACCTATGAACTTCTGTTCGGAACCATGCCCTTAAACCCAACATATATTCAGCTCCAGATGGCAGATCAGACATTCTGACAGGTCGAAGGTACAGTAACTGACGTCCCTGTCAAGATAGACGATCACTTTGTCCATACAGACTTTCAGGTTATTGACATGGGAGAAGATGAATACAATCCACCCATCATCCTTGGAAGACCATTCCTTAGTACTGTCAAAGCAATCATTTACATTGGAACTGGAGAAGTCCACATGCACTTCCCCTCTGAGAAGGTACGTCTTTACTTTACTGACCCTAACTATGTATTTGAAGAATCCAAGCAGGTCAGGACAAGAAGAAGGCGGCGTAACCACAATCAGAAGCAACAGGTCATCAAGGACGGATGGGCAGATTATGAAGGAGAAGTGACAGTTGTACATGAAGAGGAGGCGCCGCCGGAACCACCGACTACGCCATCCACCAAGTCCCAGGACGACTGAACGAATAAGAGTCCCGTTCGGAGGACTTAAAAACACCGAACACCTTGCCAAGAGGTAACTTGGTAGTTATCCTTTCCTTTTAATTATTTACTTTATCTTAAATAGTTTGCTTAGTTAATCATATTCATACTATCTTAAAAAGAAAATAAAAATGTTAAAAACCCTAAAGCCCCATGTGAGTATGCGAGTGGCATAAAACCCATAAGTACATTCACTGTGGTGGCATAAAAAAAATATATATATATATATAATAAATACATAAATATTTTCTTCTGCTTTATAAAAGAAAAAAAAACATAAAAAAAATCGAGGAGGCTCAGCATGATAAAGGCTAGATATTTATGCTAACACTTAATCAGTTCCACAAAGCTTTGTTATCTATTTGAGCTTCACAGAATTCAAGGAGACTAGCAGACAGAGGACATTCTAATCGCTGTCAGGGTGCTGCCGACTTTCAAATACACCTCCGCCATCTGCTAGCTACATCAGAAGAGATTATGTCAAGATCCAGCTTGGGGGAGAGCACCCCCATTATCTTGCTAAGTATTTCTATCTTTATCTTTATATTTATATATACTTCTACCCTATAAAAATAAAAATATACATAACTATGAAAAAACCAAATAAAGATTTTGTGCTTATATATATATACCTATATCTTTTGCTTAGTGTGTTTTAATAAATAAATAAAGTGGCTATGCTAAACTGAATCTAGATAATAATAAAACTCTAGCATGGATATGATGAATAGTTGCTTTGCCTAACTTTCAAATTTGAAATCCTCTCTCTAAGTTTAGACATAACTGTTATCATTTAAAGCTTGCTCTAAACCTGAACTTGTGGGAAGAGAACTTGATCTAAAGTCTAAGTTGTTAACGGATATGATATGGGAAGGTTGAGCTGCTGTTTATCTATTCCTAGAGATGCTAGAATTCTGGAGAATTTTATCTTTGAAAATCTTAAAATGCTACATGATGAGTTCCTGTATGATGAGAGTTTAAGTTCCTACCACAGCCATACATACATGCTTGCTAGACTTTAAGCCATACCTTTACTTTTTACTGCTTATGAGCATTGAGTGTAGTCAAGCTGTGTAGACCCTTAGGAGCTTGTCATGCGGTTAAAATCAAGATTCACTTGCACGATCACTCATACATGCTGCTTCTACTCCGGAAGTACGCATCCACATATATCCACTCATTCTCATCTCCAGATCCACATAAAATTATTCTGCTCCTAATCCGAGAGAGAATAGGCAAAAATATTTTCCCATTCTTGTTATCCCCTGTGAAATAAATGCTCAAGCTATTTTGGTTACTACCACTTGCTATATTGTTCTAAGGAGATGAGTGCTCTATACGAGGAAATAAAAAGGGGCAAGTGCCCGGAACCTCGAAAAGAAAAAGATACGAGGAAATAAAAAGGAGCAAGTGCTCGGAACCTCGATGAAAAAAAAAGAAAAAGTGTGAGAAGAGAGGTAAAAATGGACAAGTGTCCGACAGTAGAATTAGGGGTACAAGATACCCACCTGAGAGAAAAAAAAAGAAAATATAGAGCACCTCATTCTCCTCAAGAGCTTTAAAAGCAAGAAAGGTACGTATCCCCTCAAAAAGAGCAAAAGTAGAATTAGACTTTCATCATTGTTATCATCACTACCACCATACACCATTTATTTGCCACACATGCACATCTTGATTTGACTTATTGGCTTGTTTCTCTGGATCCATGGTTTGACTATGCAATAAATGTCTTGTAAGTATGTATACTTTATCTCCCACCGATGAGCTCCAGATATCAAAAGCCTTATTAGAATAGGATGAGAGAGAAGGCAATGTCACTCTGCCTTATACCACAAATACTACATACTTTGCTTTGAGAGAAGGCAGACATCATTACTGCCTTGGTAAGGATCCAGAAATACCACAAAAGAGAGACCTGAGAGAGTCATACAAGGAATCTCTGAGTTTTATTTGAAAATCTACAAAAAACTCCAAGAGCTATAGCTAATCAAGAATAAGAGACATGGCGCTTGACTAGACTGTTCTATCTTTTAACCGCTCAAGACAAAGGTGACGGTTGCAAGCCCCATGGTGAAAGGTATAATGAGTAAGTTTTAAGTCTTGACAGTTTACTTTAACTCAGAGATGAGACCCTATTTGAAAGCATGTGTACCGTCAAAATTCAAAGGCATTTCAGCAACTACTGAGTCTCTCCTTGCTCAGGGACGAGCAAGAGGTAAGCTTGGGGGAGTTTGTTGACGGTCCTTAAGCATCAATTATAACTATCAAATAAATAGAGAAATGGATCCAAATGAAACCAACACCTAGACTTAGGGTTTTATCTGACAGAATTCCACGAGTTTTGCTGTTTATCTATTTCTGCAGGGGGTTATCAGGAAATACGGAAGAAAGGCCCACATGTCGGATTAATGACGGGATATTAACCGAACACATAATTATCTTACATCTAGAAGAGTCCAGAAGCCACGAGAACGAACGGGAGGCGTAACGGAGCCGGACACAGGGCGCCCGCCCTGGTCCTTAGGGCGCCCGCCCTGGCCCCAGAGCCAATCAGGCTCCGCCTCGAGGATTATGCTCCACCGACCTAGAGGATCAAGGAAAACCGTCCGTTCAATGTCGGTTTGATCCGACGGCCCAGATTCATCCGAAAGGGCTATATAAGCAAGGCCCCTGCCCCTGGAGGAGAGGCCCTCGTCTCATACTTCAAACCCTAATTCAGGAGGAGAGCCTCTGATCAAGCCCTAGAGCCACCACATCAACTAGATCTCTAGTTAGCATAGCTACATAGGATTAGAACTAGAAGGAGTCAATCTTCGATTGGTTCCCGGATCTGTCAAGAGGATTCTTGGTAATTCCTCTCTTGTTCTTTAATTGTTCATCATTGTTCTTCAATATTATGAATATGACTTTGTTCTATTTCAATATATTGATTATGACTTTGCTCTACTTGATTATATTTGCAATTATATTGTTCTTAGTTTATCATAGTTATATGCTTGGCTTAGTTAGATTGGAATTATATACATGCCTAGGATCGTATAGCGTTTATCCATGTGTACAGTGGGTGAATGATAACTATTGTGTAGACGTGGTGTCTATACCGTATTTATCTGCGATTGCACCCTATATGCCGGATTGTGGGGTAGTTCGCGATAGTGACAGCTTCGTTGATTCTTATATAGTCCCCCTCTCGTGTATAGGGCAGGCAGAGCAACACTATTATAGGGGAGTGATTGCTATATTCTTCATCTTCCTTGCTAATATTCACTATGCATGGATATAGTCTTTTCTCACCATGATTGCCAAGTATAATTGCACTAACTATGATATGCTAGACTTTATAGTTAATAATAACTTAGGGAATATCTTTGTAGTTCATCCTAATTCCATGCTAATGACTTGCTAGAATATCTGTTGAGGTGCTTATCATTATTATATGTGGCTAGCTGATCAGATTAATTATCTTTGTCACCATTATCACTTTACCTTTACTTAATGTGACATTTATACCTGTATAAAGAGATTGATAAATACTCTCGGTTATACATGCAATGATGTGTACTCAGTTCCATATTCTCATTCCATTATCAACCATGATACTTAGAAATCCCTTCCCAGTGGTAAAAATATAAATAACGATACCTGGAATACTTCCCGGTTAAAATGCTACATCGGTATTAATCTGTGCGCTTGCAGATCCCTTTTATTATTTATCTTGATGAGCAAATGCATATTTCAATACCGCGTCTCTCATGTCATGCTGGGGATGACAACTTGGCTTAAGTGGCATGAGGGATAGGTTTGGCATTTTTGGCGCCGTTATCAGAATTAGAAAACTAAGTCTACTTTTGGTAGTGACGTTAAGAATGCCCAACACAAGTCCACTGACAAGTCTTAGATTACCATCATCATTATCCATCACTTTGTTCCACAACAACCCTTCAAACTTTGTTAAACATTTTCAAAGTTTGCTCATTAAGCAAGGCTAAGCATACTACATATTTTCAAATAAAATAGTAACATGGATAATATTGAAGTATCAAGGATGGTAGTGCAATAATTTAGTTATCACTCAACTCCTATCACCTAATGAAACAAAATATTAAGATAAGTGAAGTAAAGCTTTTCAAAATGCAAGGAAGTTTTAAATGCATCCAGGGCTTGCCTTGATCGACGGGAAGTTCAGGTTTTGGGTTAGTACCACAAATATCAAATCCCACCTCCACTAACGACTGCTCTTCTTCGGGGACGGGTTCGACCATGTTAATCTCCTCATTCACGGGGACTACACGAGATGATAATGTATGCTCAATATGATGAAGTATGAAAATGATGTTTGGTGGATGTATAACAAGATTTAGAACTTGAGTACAACTTTCCTTCACGGTACAGTTGCAAAATAACACTAACCTAACCCTAATTTAGGGTTTTATTAGGTTAACTACTTTGTTAATGACTTTCATTAATCACATGAAATAAGATTAATTAAGCCCTAACAACATGATTAAGGGAGCTCAAACAATTAAAAGGTCAACATCCAATCACAAAGTCAAACAAACCCTAAATCTTTAAGTACTAATTACTTGATTAACTAATTAATTAATAAAGCATAAATTAAGTATAAAATCAAATTTGTCCAATTAAGCTCAAAATTTTATTTTAGGAAGCTTACATCATAACAAAGTGACAAAACAATTTTCACAATTTTTGGATAATTATTTAAGCCTAGAAAAATTATGGAAAAGTCATTTATCAATTAATGGAGCTAATTAATTGACATACAAAAAGTAATAAAAATTAGCATTTCATATTTTTCATAAATAGTATACAACACCGGGAGGCTACACAAAAATTTTCATCATTTTTGGAGCTCTAATAATTCACAACGAAATAAACAAAACTCAGCACTATTTGATATTTTAGAAAAAAATAAAAAGAAAAAACCACTTCACCAGCTCAGCCCACACCTCCCTTCCTCTTCCTGGCCCAACTGGCCCACGCGGGCCATCCGCGCCTTGCTCTCTCCTTTCCCTCTTTTCCTGACCCTCTTCTCCCTTGCCCGGCCCAGCTGATCGGGCTGGCCCAGCAACCCCCCCCGTGCCCTCTCTCTCCCTTTCCTCTCTCTAGGCCTAGCACCAAACCAGCCGCAACCACAAAGGCTTGAGCTCACTGAGGCTCGGCCGGCCGGTGGCGGTGCTGCACCTGGCTGGTGAGGTCCCCGGCGATCGGAATGACACCGGTGGCCTCCCTTTGTCCTCCCAGCACTAGGCGATCATCACCAGCACCAAGGCGAGCACAGCCGCTACGGCGGCAAACCAGTGGCGCCCCATGCGGTGACAGTCCGATGGACTGGCGCCATAAGGCCGTAACGAATAGACTAGCATGAGCAACATGGTCAGCAGCTCCATGCGATCATATTACAAGAGCAAAATGAGCCCATGGCTCACCGGAGCAACGTGACCACGATGCGGGTCACCTCGGCGGCGATGGCCATTGATAAATATTACATTGATAAATATTATACTTATTCCTGTCTCTAGATTATTATCATTGCCATGCACTTATCATTCATATATCTTTTGGCTTACCCCTATTTAGAGTCAGTGTTCAGTTAATGATTCCATCATAAGTATAATATTTATCAATATCTCTAGCCACCGCTCCTCCCTATGGTAAAATATAAACAACGATACCTGGAATACTCCTAGTAAAGTGCTACAATGGTATATCTATGCGCTTTGCAGAATTCCATGTCTTTCTAAATCACATTTTATTACCACAAACATTTCTAGTGTCGTTACTTTTAGTAGCGATGCTAAGAAATGTGAACATGAACATTTGTGAGCTGGAGAATATGGAAGAATTGTCTGAGGAGATTATAATGCTCGTCCCTATCAAACTTTGCACTCACAGTGGTAGTAAAGTCTACCCATGTCACGGTATTCAGGGTGGATTGTACTATCTAGAACCACAAAGCTGTGGAACCAGTGATATGCATTGTAACAGAACCGTCCAAATTATAACAGCACAAGTACAAAAACAAGCGCCGAAACACTCAAATTTTCGAACTTGAGCCCATATAATTCCAGTAGTCAATCGAAATCACGAAGGATTTCAAACCAACCCGATTACAACCTAGATCGCATTAGTCAACATAAACACATCATACGTTATATTTCACAAGTAGTTCAGAAATAAGCTTACAACACCATGGAGTCGCAATTATTACAAACCAAGTTTGAAAAGTAGCGGAAGCATAATTTAAACACACACTTAGTTGAAGTACGATTGCCAGTCTTACAGATCACCATCCCGCAAAAGCATTAAGGAAAGTAGACTAAAAGATGATCATGCCCAAGTGATCTAGTCCTCGTCACCCGCCGGGTGGAGGCAGTTCTTGCAGAAGCCCTGATAAAGCATGCCATCTGCAACAGGAGGGAATAAACCCTGAGTACAGGAATGTACTTAGCTAGACTTACCCATCAAAACAGAAATAAAGGACACCAAGGATCATGCAAGGCTTTTCTCAAGTGGAGCTGGCTGACAGTTTATTTGTAGAAATGCATAAGTAAAAGTAACTCTTTTAACCTGTGCTAGCAGTGACTTTTAGCATTAACTTGTCATCTATCTTAGCACTTGCTCTAAACAATCATCTGATTATTAAGCAAATAATAGTAACCATAGCAGGTATAAATTGAGGCAACATCTAGATCATCATCCAATTAACCATCCGTTCAATTAATTAAATCTATGTTGCTGCCGCTCAAGTCAAGTGCTCACTAACCGGGAGCGACGACGATTCGAATTAAGTTCCTATCCAGCTGGAGGGGTAATTCTAACACTCACTGAGACACACCTGGCAAGGGCTGCTCAGGTCACCTTTGGTACAGTTTAGGAAAGCGGAGGTTCGACTGATGCATATTCCCAAGGGCGACACTCTGCCAGGTGATAGGGACTTTAACCCTCTTGGTCTTATGCCAATGTCCCCAAGCGCATCCTTAATTCCTCCAGAATGCGCACTTAACCCCCCTGATTCCCGGCCTAAACTATATTACTCCGCTTCGCGGTTGGAACGGCTTATTCGGCCAACTAAGTGTTAGACTACGTTCAACATGACTCAAGGACGTACAGCGAATCGGTCCTTAAACGACTCAGATGGGCATAGCTTCACACCCAAGATGTGGAGTGTCTTGCGGCTGCACTATCGAACTCCCGCTCGGTCTCAATTCATTTTTCAGCATGGTTCTTTTCCCACGATAGCAAATATAGCCAACCATGACCCACTTCAACCTAAAGCTCGCGGATGACAGGAAATCACCCGACTTCTACCGCACTAAGCAGAACTAAGCAATAACACGTGCCTAAACTTTAGTTGGGATTCAAGTTCGATATCTGGACAAGGATAGATATAATGCAGCAAGTGTTTTCACTCAACTCCTATAACTTAATACAATAAACAAGTAAAAGTATATATATATATAAGTTGGGTCAGCATGCACCGCGGCTTGCCTTTCAGAAAGGAAGAAGGGCGGTGGTCAGGGCACTCGGGCAGCTCCTCAACGGCGTTTTCTTCGCTTGCCGGCACCTTGGGTTCCTCCGGCTGCTCCTGCTCCTCCTCCTGAAGTGCTCCCTCGAACTCCAGAAGCGTCACCCTCTCTGAAACACCTATTGCATGAATGCACAAATAAATTTCATAGATGCATAAGAATGAATGCAACATGCTCAGTGAATACAAATGTGAATTGCAACAACACTTAACGCTCTATTCAAATCACTTTAACACATATACAAATTTCTTCTCCGGTAGAGAAGTACTTACCAAGTCTACGCAATCTAATGTATAGCTGCTCTTCCTTAGTTATGGACCTAACACCTAATCAAGCAACAGGAGCAACATTACTTAGGCTCACACAAACCCAAGCACATTATAGCACAACACCAATCCGGACAGTAGCTAAATATTTTAACCATAACTAGAGATTCATAAATCAAAATGATATGATACAAGACAATCTAGAAATCTTATAAAATGTTCTACAATTCATTTTCAGGTCTCAAGACTTGATTCCCACATTTACCTAGTCAAAATCTTAAAGTTCCAGAATCTGTCGTCTCCAAACAGAGAGCAGCCAGTTCTAGACATCAACTTCAAACAGCTATAATTCCTAAACTACTGGGCTAAATGCCAACAAATTTCGACACAAGCTAGTTTAACAAGTTTACTACCACTTTGGTATTCACAAGGTTACCAACAAACACCTTTATCAAGGTCTAAACCCCAAAATGCTATCAACTATCTAGGGAACCTAGAAATGTGAAAAAAAAATAAATATTTACTTATGTGCCAAATTAACCTTTTGACCAAAAAAAGGCACTACTTGCTATCAGCTATCTAGGGAACCTAGAAATGTAAAAAAAAATAAATATTTACTTATGTGCCAAATTAACCTTTTGACCAAAAAAAAGGCACTACTAGTTCACACATGACAAAAAAGCACCAGAAATTAAGGTATGCCAAATTAATTCATTTATTTTAATCATTTTCTTAATTTAATTAATTAATTAAGTGAGAAAATAAACCTATTTGCTAACTGATCCAAAAATTCTATGAAAATTACTGGGAACTCTATACCTACTGTAAAAATTTGAGCCACAGTTATCCAAAGAAACTCCCTACATAAAATTCACAAGCCAGCAAGGCTGATTTATGCATAATTAAGAATTCATATTGAAAAGTATCAAACAACAGAAACAATATTTTTCTTAGCAATCTTAAGGTACCAGGACACTCTCCACAAAATTTCATGATCATTGGACATATAGAAAAATTATGAAAATTCAATCAATTATCTCCAATTATAAAATGACAAAGGCATAACTTGAAAAATACTCATGCACTAACATTCAAATTTTTACCAGAGCTAGCATGTATCTAGAACAACACACTTACCAAATTTCATAATTTTTGGAGCACTAGAACTCAAGTTATCATATTAACAAGTTTGCATCTATTTTAAAACACCTTTTAAATTTCTATTTAATTCTTCTAGAATTTGAATAACACATATACATTTTATATTTTTCCTAAATACTACACTTTATATAGAACCAAACACAATTGGAATCACCTCATTTGGATCTACACATCTCCAGATATGGATTTTACAAAGTAGCATCCAAATCTGTGAAAAGATAAAAGAAAACAAAAACAAAAAACGAAAACCTAACCGCTACTGGGCCGGCTTGCCCACGTGGCCCGCTAACTCGCGTGCAGTTCATGTGGCTGCCGCGGCCCACTAACCCGCGCAGCCCGCAACGGCATCCGGCCTGTGCGCACGCCTGACAAGCCGGGCCCGCAAGGTAGAGTGAGGAGACAGGGGAGGAACGGCGACATCGAGAGCTCACCGTCGGTGGCAATTCCGGCGAGGCCGAGGGCACCACAAGGTTCACCTCAACCCCCCACATCGAGTGAACCCTCAAACCTAGACTCCCAAACTAGACCGGTTTAGTGAAAACTATAAACATCAAAGTTGGAGATGGATATGGGATCTACAATTTTGTCAATACGAGCTCGAGCTGGTTCAGCATGGTTTGAGAGTTACAAGCCTCCCAAGGTGGGTACTTTGAAACGGTTTCAGTATTTGACTTAGCCAAATTTTGCTAAGTCCCAAAACAGCTACTTCCATTGAATTGTGGGCCACTTTTGAGGTTGTTCTAGCCATTTTCATGAGATGGCCATATTGAGACTTTTGTTCCCTATAAAATTCTCTATAACTTTGATTAAGGGTGCACCTCCATGCAAGATTTCTAATCTGGACTTTTTAAATGGTCAAATGAAAGCACTCTAGGGTTCCAAAACTTGGTCAACAACACTTAGAAGGGCAATTTAGTCATTTTGGTCAACATAAACATTGTTCCACTAATGATCCTAAGTGTGATTATGGTGTTATAGGACATGATTAACCCCTGTATTCATTAGTTACACCAAATTCCAAATGTCACATAGGTTGAAACAAACAAATAAACATTTTCACCAAAATGTTTCACTACCATGTTGCATGTGTTTCAAGCTCTTGTTGAAACAATTAAAATTATCATGTTATACTAACAACATTGCCATGTTTCAAAGTATGAGACACCCATGTTACACCTATATGTTGCACCACCCACATTTCATAAGCTAGCAATTTACAAAACAAACATATTGGAGTACGTTGCATACTCATGTTGCAAGCAAAATAAAGGCATGAATGGGATGAATGATGCTCATGCTTATGAAATGCAAGTGCAAATATGGAAGCCAAACACCTGGGGTGTTACATGCATGGTGGAGTAGTGAATCCATAAGCGTGGATCAACATGATAAACATCAAAAAATGTCTCATAGTGCTTGATCTAGGGTCTAGGGTATGATCCATCAAATTTGGGGAAAGGCATATCAGGCATAGCAGCACTAAGCAAAGGAGTCACATGCCAGTCTCCAAGTGTAGAATCACTACAATTAAGCCTATTAGAAGGGAGTTTAGTGTGATTCATCACACTTGTGACTAGAGGTGGATCTAGGGTGGTATACACCACCCCAAATCTAGCGATCCGATGATGGGTTTCTTTATAGTGGACGATTGGCCCTAGTGTCACCCCGGATAGAGACAATTCTAGATGGATGGAACTCGACACAACAGTCGCCCTGGCATTGGATGAGGAAGGCTCAAGGTACACGGATAGGTTGATGACTTCCCCCGTTGGCACCGGTGACATGACTTGGTCGAAGAAGAGCTTCTCAACCCATTCACTGAGATGGTTCACTGCCTTCTCCAGTCGGTGATGCAGTGGTCGACCTCAGACTTCTAGGCTTTGATCTCCTCCTTCACCGCTCGGATCTCCGACATTGAGAGCTTCAAATCGGTAATTCCCTTTAAGTTCTCACTCAACAACAAGGATTTGTCTAAATTGTTCCTCAGGTGACATCCTAGATGATTGCCATGTGGGTGTAGGTGGTGGTGGATTTTAGGTGCTAGAATCAATGCTCTAATACCAAATGTAATTGGACTAGGTAGTTACGATGCTAACTAGCTCGAGGATCACTTGAACTCGAGACTCCGGCCACCGTTGAAACCTCGCCGCTAACGCCAACCAGCTCGGTTTGATAACATGTTCAAGCTCGTGCTCATCTTTGCTAGCAAGCAATACATAGGGAGACATTCGACAACCCTTGCCTGTTACATATGGGCCATGAATGAGCTAAATGATAAAACAAGAATGGGTTGCTCGCACTTCACACCAGTCCATCCCCTGCGACTTCGTGTCCTCTTCCCGCCTCTGGCCTAAGTCCTTCTCCCACCGCCATCAGACTCATCAGGTTCAGTGACTTGCTCAGCATTAGGTTCAGGATCAGAGTTCTCAGTGCTTGGTACCTCGGTGTTGGTGACAGCAGAGCACACGGAGGATGAAGAGGCCGGCGGGTGAGGTGGTCATGTCTAGTGCCACTGTTGACGGTGGATAACGTCAACAATTTATAGTTGAATAAACATGAGAAATGGTACACATGAGAGAATATACAAAGGTCCAGGGTTTAAACTAATAAATTCCACATGTTTTGGTGAATCTCTATTCTCTGCAGGATTATTTCAGAAAACCACCAAGAGGGACCTATTCGTCAAAGGAAAATTTAGAATTAAAATATGGCATATACGTGAGAAGACTCTAGAAGACATGAGAAGACACTGGAACAAAGCGAGAGGCGAGAGTTTGCCAAGTGGGGCCGGCTAGCCCCACCTATAGGTCACCTGGCCCCTAGGGGATTCCTCTACAAGCTTCTAGAGTATTCTTCCACCGCCTCCTAGGATGCATCTCAGCCGTACCTCAAGTCGATTTGATCCAAGGGCTCACGTTGGACCCCTGGGCTATATAAGGAGACCCTAGCCCCCCTAAAGGCATCAAGTCATCAAGTCATTTGGAGATCAAGCCATCCAGAGCCAGAAACTCTAATTCCTCAGAGTTCCTCTAGTTCTTGAGCTTTGGCTAGTAAGATTAGGTCTAGAGGAAGACAAGCAGATTACAAGCTTGGATTCTTGACGTTGGCAAGAGTGTGATTTGGTATAATTCTTTGTACCCCTCTCTCATTGTATTCTCCACCATTTTTGTGTGCTTGCTACAATATTTATGTCAACATTAATCTTCATCTTTTATATGTTCTTGATTGCAATGTTCATTGTTTACTTTGGTTATATGTCTAGTATAGTTAGTTTATTATTAAGTTCATGCATATGTTCGTATAGCGCCCATCCTAATATGCAAGATCCATGGGTGGGTGGTAGGCATTATGTAAGCGTGGTGCTTAGATATTATTTATCTACGAATGCCCCCTACACGCCGGGATGTGTGGTAGATGGCGGGTGTGACAGACCTGTTGAGTCCTATGTAGTCCACCGCCCGTGTGTAGGACTTGTAGAACCTGGTCTTGAAGGAGGGGAGGACTATGTTTCCAATCCTCCCTAGTTGATATTTCTTATGTGTGGATGCAATAGTAACATTAACGATGACTACTAGATGTAATTGTAGTAATTGAAGCATTCATTGACTTGTAGTTATTGAATGACTTAGGAATTATTCCTCTAATATTCTTATTAGAATAATGCTATTGTCATAGTTAGAGTGCTCTAAGTAATTTATTTATTTATCATGATGCTTGATCAGTACTTATCATATATATCTATATTTATCTTGTGACTTACCCCTATTTTGAGTAGAGCATGTGATATTGGTTCATTCTCTCATATATAATCATAAATTATCAATACTACATGCATAGTCATACCTTCCCAGTGGTAAAATTATAAATCGACAACCTGGTAATACTCTAGGTAAAATTCTATAATGGTATAATTATTTATTCGCTTGCAGAATTCTTTTCATTCATATCTTTAGATTCTTTATAGTCACATGAAATAATAGATTTCTGTTTAGTGTTATTCTTGTAGTAATGCTAGATAGTACCAACAAACATTTCTAGTTTTATTACTAGGGATGACAACCTAGTTTAATATTACAGATGTAGGTAATCATAGGTGGCTACTGTAAAAGTGACAAGTTAATAATTACCATACCATTTCTAGTGTCATTGCTAAAAGTAGGATTAATTCTATTTTTAGTAGTGGTGCTAGGAAATGTCAACAACCACCCTTTCACTAGCACTGCTGCCCCATGCCAAACTAGTGCGTGTGATCTATCCCACCCCACGCCCCACTCTATTTGCCAACGATGACTAAGTGAATGTGTAGTAGCAACACCAACACGTCGGCCCCCACATGTTTGTTCTACGGGACTAGGATCTCTCCTGAAGGATGAGGTCGGTGAGCGGTGTGGCAGGCAGTGGAAGGCATGGGTGTAACACCCCAATCCATTAGTAGCATGTAGTAGTTGTGAAGTTAGCCCATGTGGCCCAAGTGGCACATGCGGAGTTGTTGTTGTCGGGTTTAGTACCACGTTGGAATTTTAGGAGGGTGAGGGCCAGCTTATATGCCTTGTCGTTCCAAACATAGCACCTCCGGGTTAACCCTTTTTCACAAAGCGAGGACAAAAGTGTAAGCGAGGTGCTACCCATATGTAGGCCCGTTCCACATGCGAAGCTGGGTCATATAAGCAGTTTTAGACGTAGGGTGTTACAGATGGTATCGGAGCATCAACCCTTACTACATGTGCCCGTGGAGGGGTGTACCAAGGGGTGGCCTCAGACATCTATGACATATATGTGGTGAGCTATTATTGGCTGTCCTTAACTCACATTTCTAATTGCCAATTATTGCAAGAAATGAACCAATATGGTCACTAAACTTAGAATTAAGGTTTATAACTAACGAATTCCATGAGTTTTGGTGATTTATCAATTGTAGGAGGACAAGTCGGGAATAACTCAAAAAACATGTCAAAAGTACACAAAACAAGGCATAACATCACCTGACATGAGCCCAAGGGGGAGTAGATCCATTACTAGACAAATCAGGGCCTAGACGAGAGGAGAAGGCCAAAACCCAAATCCAAACACCACCAATCAGTGCAACACCCACACAGGCCCACTCTAGAAGACAAAGAAGATCACACAAGGAAATTGGACTATGTTGGGCCAACTAGGGTGTGGCCACACCCTGGGTGCAGGTGCACCCCTGGTGGCTCGCCTCGGGTCCAACCTTGTCAGGGCGGTGAGTTGTGGGCCAAGCAAGTCGGTTTCATGGGTGATGGCAGTACATTCAATGCTGAGGATGGTTTGCTCCTTCCTTTTGAGGAGATACAAGGAATATTCCATGGAATACACCCCTCCTCTCCACCTATAAAAGGAGGACCTCTCCCCCCTCATTTCAACAACACTCAAGTGATCAAGAGCTACACTACTAGAATAAGAGCATCATTCAAAGGGCTTATGCCCTAGTAGCTAGCTAGAGTTGAGAAGGCAAGATGTGAGGAACAGTTCGAGGAAGCGCCAGGTTTGTCAGTGACTCCCCAAAGCTTGTACCTCGATGAACACGTGCTTGGTACCTTAACAGGATCTTTGCTAAGTAAGTGTTCATGGTTCTTATGGTCTTTTATGTCTTTAGATAAGTTGATCTTTATCTATACTTGTTTGCGGGTTTGTCATTCGCTCTCATAGTGGATGCTCTAGTAAGAGGGCCCCTCATAAATACGGATCGCCCTACATATCACTAGAGTAGTAGTCGATAGCATAGACGTGGTGTCTAGGCTAGAGGCTACCTTCTTTTGCCTTGTAATCCACGGTTGACGGGTAGGCAGTAGGTAGTGACAGCCCTGTCCATCCCTTGTAATCCCTCACATTATGGTATGGTGTAGAGCTGGAGGCCGGCATCACCAGGTAGACTAGGTGCGATCTGGTGCCCAAAGTAAGCAAGTAGAAGTAGAGTTTATCTATCTAAAATACCCAAGAGCCATAGGAATCCATCTCTACCCTTTCCAGCTCTACCCTTGTGTTGTCCTTAGATGAATTAGCTAGAAGAAATACCTCTGTTCCCTATGGAAATATGATACCCTAAATACTTCTAGGTGAAAGCTACAACGGTAATTTCGTACGCTTGCAGATTAACTTCTGTAAATGTTAAGAAATACCAACAGGCTTTTTGGCGCAATTGCCAGGGAACAATTGTTATTTTCTTCAAACCTAGTTTGTCCTCGTATCTGTCTATTTTCTTTTATAAAAAACAAAAATATTTTCTTTTTTATCCTGTTGTCAGCATGAAGCCAACATCTCTTGCCAACCCTTCTGTGTCAAAGGGGGAGCTCCGTGAGCCACCTTCTTCAAAACCAAACCATTCATCTAGCTGTGAACTCCACCCTAGCTTAATAGCCATGGTTTGGGCATTACCCTTCTCAGGGCACGATGATGAAAACTCTTGCCAACACCTGTTAGATTTCGAGGAGATGTGTTCATGCCTAAGCATCTCGGGGATGACATGAGAAACTCTAAAGTGGAAAATGTTTCCCTTCTCCCTCATAGGGAGGGTAAAGCAATGGTACACAAATGCTGTAGAGAGTACGAATGGGGACTGGGATGAACTTAAGGACAAGTTCTATCTTGCTTTTTTCCCCATGTCCTGTATCAGCTCTCTACCAAGGGCTATCCTCGATTTTGAGCAACGCGAGAAGGAGTCTCCTGGGCCTAGTTTTCAACGTTATTACACATTGGCCTAGACTTGTCTTTACCCGACACCATATTGCTATGACTCTTTTGTTTGGGTATTGACATAAATGTTGACCTATGCCTGGACATGACCACCGGGGGTCCTTTCACACACAAACCTATGACAGAATAAGTAGAATTCCTTGAGCGCTTCATAGCCAAACATGCTTCTTCCATCATGAACCCTAGAACCCTCGCAAAAGTCATGTCGAGTGTGGAGGAGTCCTCGTTAGTCGAATACCAACTCGTACGGACTTATGAGCTCCCACCCGAACAACAAACATTGAAGGAACGAGTAATTCATCCTTCGGAGTTCCTTATCGAATTCAAGGATTATGGCAATACTTTGGAGATATCACGGCACGAAAAGCATACAAAAGAAGTTTCCCCTAGATTGGAACCGTCAAAGGAATGGTTAATGGAAGTGAAATGTTCTTTTGAAGCAATTTAGATTCTTTCACCTTCCATGACCATGCCTTGTTCGTTAAGCGGAACGAATATAGAAGTCCTGCACAACCCCATAGTCGAGACTAGTATCATGTCAAAATTCCTAGCAATAAACCTTTTGGGTAACATGCTGCTAGTCCCAACCGACAAACTCTTCAAAAGTCCTTTGGGACTATTTTTCGAGTGTTGTGGGATTGCTAGGGCTGTGCCAATCATCATAGACAAAATCAAGGTTTTCATCGATTTCCACATCTTTGCCATCCTTGAGTTCAATCTTCTCATAGGCTACCCTGTTGAAAATATTTTCGAAGAAAAACCTTTCCATGGGAGCCATGATGAGAAGTTTGGGAAACTGCTTTTGCCACTCCTATTCCTTGCCCCACAAATTCAATGGCAGAGCATCATCCCAACCATGACCAGTTTGAGGAGGTGAAGTTCATTTTCTCGTTCATTTCATCTAGGCTTTCTAGTGAAACTAAACATCCTTTACCACCCTCACCTAAGTCGTGTCCCTCTGGCCATCCAAACGTTATTCTCGATGATGGTCGAAAATCAACCATGATCTTACACAATAAAAACTTCTATGCCATGGACAATCCTTCAGCATCAACTCTAGAAGGACTCCACTGTTGAGCATGAAAGTTTCTCTTTTAAGATCCGTCACATTTCATGCTCACTTTTGGAGTCTCTAGAGTTCATTTCACTAAAAACCACTTGCTTCTACGAGGATCACAACCACCTCGTGATCCTCATCGTCAAACTTTTTAAGAGGATGGTTGTTGATGCTTTTGTTTATCACAAATATTGCAAATCCTGTAGAAGCACGTGATACTAACATTGCAGCATGAACAAAAATGCTAAATGCTTGGTGGTGAAGTGAGGAACTAAACCACCATTGACAGCTGCAAGATGAGTTCCCGCGGTCGAGTTTAAGACCATAAATTAAGCACTGCCGGGAGTACCCTAGATTATCATTAAAAACCTATATATCTATATGATTATCAGAAAAAATTTATATACATAAATTTTCATTAAAAAAGATATTTATATAATAAATATTTAAGATTAACATAAAAATGAATCTTTTCTCCTTCAATAAAAGCAAGATCATGTTGTCTAGTTAGTATGCACCTTCGGGTATTCTTGGTTGCTAACCCTTTTAGGATAAGATCAAGAAGAACAAGGGTACATACAATGCTTGATAACATGAGGAGTTGCATCAACTATACACTGTAATGTTTTTGGTAATGGAATATGCTAAAAAGAGACCCTGACTCTGCACACTTGACTTTTACACAAAAGTCCAAGTGTGGGGAGGATGGTGAGAGTCTTAACAAGTTTCATACACATCAAAAAGACTATCATGCTTGAAAAAAATTGGTGGTGCTAGCTCAACCTTGCTATAGAAAATGATATACAAAAAAGAAGAAAGTATAAAAAAGGGGAGAAAAAAGAGAGAGAGGAGGAGGATTCTCCTCCTTTACACATTTGCTACAACTAAGGCCCATGGTCCATACACACTAGTTGTGTGTGCGGCCTAGCCTTGGTGATGACCTGAGATGAACCATATGCACCACTGCAGCAACTTCAAGACTTCCATCTACAAAATGCTACTAGGTAAGAACACTCAGGTATGCAAAGGTAGATAAATGTTCACCAACTTCCTTACTCATATTTGTCTGCGTGGGAATTTAAAACTTGCTCATAAAATTTCATGCTTCCCTTGTTTATGACATATGCTCTAGTTTGGATGTATTCATATATGTTACATCCATAGGCTTTTTAAATTAAGTAAGGTGCTTAGGTTAAAACAGCCTTCTTTAATCAAAGCTTAACATGGTGTTGAATCTTGGTCAATGAACTTTGAGTATTTATTTTCATAAACAATGGAAGTAATCTTTTATGGACATAAATCAAGGCTAGAAATACAATGCATTTTTACCTTAGCCTCGCTTGAGTATGAAAAGTATGGTGAACAAATAAAAATACACATAAAATAAAATAATTTTTTTATAATAATAATAAAATTTTGGCTCCCTGATGATCAAACCGGTAGAGCCCTTGTTTGTTTTCACTTTATTTCTTTTTGTTTGAATAAACAGGTACAAGAATAAGTGTGGGGAAGATCTCTCAAGCATAACAAACACACACTCGAGGTCTCCCCAACACGTTGCACAAACAACAGACGATCCATCATGCAGAAGGACGAGACAAATAAGTTTTAGAGAGGATTGACTGAACCTATGGTTCAGACAATTCACCTCTAATCCCTAAACTCCTTCCTCTTCAAACAATGGTTTGTGCAACAAATCCCTCAACTCTCCCACAAATTTTAAAGTTTAAAACACTGAACAAATTAAAAATACAAAACAAATGTCGCTCCACCTCCATGCAAATTTATAAACCACACTTTGTTCAAAATTTGAAAAGTGACACATCATAACATCTTTAAGATAGAAGCATGCATAAAGTTTGTTACATATACATACATTTATGCTTGTGGGAAAAATACTCTAATAGGACAATCATGTTGACTAAGTTGTTGTGAGGTGTGATATAGTTCTGACTTAGACATCCTACTATTTCTATTCAAAGCACTTGGAGAATTTGTTTTGATAAAAATGATATAAAACCATAGTATCACATACTCATTTGATAAGCAATTCCTACCAAGACCAAATATAACATCTAGCAAGTTTAAAAGCCTTCCACATATGCTACTTGTTATTGTGTTGAGTTTGGTCAAGTCTTGTTGACCCTTGTTGAGAGATTTATCATGCTCCCAAGATCAAGATCACATACACCCACATATGCTTGCTACTCCGACACTGAGAGTACACAAAAACATGCCTTCGTCCACCAAAAATTCTACTCCTACACTGCGAGTAGACAAAAAGTGTTTGTTAGGTAAATACTCCATGCTCTAAAAGATGGTGATCTCTCTCTAAATAAGTGGTTTAGAATAAGAGACATGGGCTATGCAAAAGTATGAAAAAAAGAAAAAAAAAGTAGGGACACATGAAGGTCCTAAGGTATTGAAGAAAAAAAGATGAGCACATGCAGGCTCATATATATATAAAAAGAAAAAAAGAAAAATGATAGCCATGTCTCAAAATAAAAAATTAAGAGAGAGATCATATCAACAAAAGGACTATAGTTCACCTTATAGTTCTAGTTCACTTGCTTTCCACACACATGCACATTTTGATCTAAGAGTATGGCACTTCTCTCCTTGGATCCTCGATTTGACTTTACAATATATGCAATACAAGTATGCCACTTTGTTTATCCCTATCTAAAGCTCCACATAAACCTTTTTAGAAGTAGCAGAAAACAAAAGAAGGCAAAACATTGCTATGCCTTGGTAAGGATTCATACACCATTGAGTGATTCGAGGGTGCCAATTGAGGAGTATAAAGTGAACTATGCTTTTCTTGAGAAAAACTTTCAAAACTCCAAGTTGCTAAGATGTGAAATTAGGAAGATGACTTTGTTTCGAGAACTGTTTCACTTTTCAACAACCCAAGAAAACACATTAGCTAATGCCACATATCCCACTTGCTTAAAGAATGTGTTGGAATAACTTTCATGTATAGCCATATATCTTGGGATGTTATGCTTATGATTACTTTTATCTCTAACCTTGCTCAAGGACGAGCAAAGAGCTAAGTGTGGGGCCTTGTTGGCGGTCCTTAACTCACATTTCTAACCACCAATTATCGCATGAAATGAACCAACATGGTCACCAAACTTAGAATTAAGGTTTATAACTAATGAATTCCACGAGTTTTGGTGATTTATCAATTGCAGGACATGTCGGGAATAACACAAGAAATGTGTCAAAGGTACACAAAACAAGGCATAACATCACCCAACATGAACCCAAGGGGGAGTAGGCCCATTATTGGACAAATCAGGGCCCAAACGAGAGGAGAAGGCCAAAACCCAAATCCAAACACCACCAATCAGCGCAACACGCACACAGGCCCACTCTAGAAGACAAAAAAGATCACTCGAGGAAATTGGACTCAGGCTAGGCCAACTAGGGTGTGCCCGTACCCCCTGGTGGCTCACCTCAGGTCCAACCTTGTCAGGGCGGTTAGTTGTGGGCTAGGCAAGTCAGTTGCATGGGTGATGGTGGTACATTCAATACTAAGGACAGTTTGCTCCTTCCTTTTGAGGAGATCCAAGGAATATTCCATGGAGTACACCCTTCCTATCCACCTATAAAACGAGGACCTCTCCCTCTCATTTCAAAAACACTCAAGGGATCAAGAGCTACACTACTAGAATAAGAGCATCATTCAAAGGGCTTATGCCCTAGTAGCTAGCTAGAGTTGAGAAGGCAAGATGTGAGGAAGAGTTCGGGGAAGCGCCGGGTTTGTCAGTGACTCCCCAAAGCTTGTACCTCGACAAACACGTGCTTGGTACCTTAACGGGATCTTTGCTAAGTAAGTTCATGGTTCTTATGGAGTTATGGTCTTTTATGTCTTTAGATAAGTTAAGCTTTATCTATACTTGTTTGCGGGTTCGTCATCCGCTCTCATAGCGGATGCTCTAGTAAGAGGGCCCCTAATAAATATGGATCACCCTACGTACCGCTAGAGTAGTAGTCAATAGCGTAGACATGGTGTCTGGGCTAAAGGCTACCTTCTTTTGCCTCGTACTCCATGGTTGAGGGGTAGGCGGTAGGTGGTGACAGCCCTGTCCGTCCCTTGTAATCCCCCATGTTCTGGTACGGTGTAGAGCTAGAGGCCGACATCACCTGGTAGAACAGGTGTGATCTGGTGCCTGAAGTAAGCAAGTGAAGTAGAGTTTATCTATCCAAAAGACCCAAGAGTTATAGGAATCCATCTTTACCCTTTCCAACTCTACCCTTGTGTTGTTCTTGGACGAATTAGCGAGAATAAATATCTCCATTCCCTGTGGAAATACGATACCCTAAATACTTCCGGGTGAAAGCTACAACGGTAATTCCATACGCTTGCGGATTAACTTCTGTACACGCTAAGAATTACCAACAGTTGCCGAGGGTGTTAACTCTTAAGGGGGTGAATGTAACATCTTAACCCATTAATAGCCTGTAGTAGTTGTAAAGTTGGCCTATGTGGCCCAAGTGGCACATGTGGAGTTGTTGTTGGTGGGTTTAGTACCACCTTGAAGTTTAGGAGGGTGAGGGCTAGCTTATAAGCCTTGTTGTTCCAAACGTAACACCTCTGGGTTAACCCTTTTACACGAAGCGATGACGAAAGTATAAGCGAGGTGCTACGCATATGCAGACCCATTCCGCAAGGTGCTACGCGTATGCAGGCCCATTCCACGTGTAGAGTTGGACCATATAAGTAGTTTTGGATGTGGGGTGTTACAGCGGGTAGCTTTGTAAGGAAGCTGGCGTCTCGAGGAGAGGAAGGAGTGGCGTCGGGCGACGGTGGTGTGAAATGAGAGGCGTTGGCCAAGGGAGCAGCGGGTGGATGACAGAGGCGACTACGAGCCAGAGACCAGCGCTTTCTCGATGCTCGCGACTCGCACGACAGAGGAGATAGACCATAAGGCCTGACTGCCCGAGCGGGTTCATGAATCTTCATGAGCACCCCTTTTTCCTTAATGGGCAACAGACCCGCTATGGATAGTTCAACTCTATCCGACGACTAACAGGTTAGCAGGTGACATAGCCTAATCGGGTGTCCCAGCTTGGCTGATGTCATTACCCTTATTTTTTACACCATTTACTGATCCCTCTACGCCATGTCGATGTATTTTTTGGGCCACATGATCCCACCTCGCCACCATCCGACTTTGTGTAAGAAGCCAAGATGGAACCATGCAAGCGTGTATGTCATGCATTGGAGACTTGTACTTGTACATGCCAACACATGCAACAGAAAGCCCACACATGCAAACATGCTGCTTGCACGCCCTAGCAGAGTACCAGCTTGGAGGCCCACCAGGCCGAGACCCGGGACAGGAACCGTGTCGCGGGGCACTTGGTGCTACTTGGAGGCTGCCAGGCCGGGAGTTCAGGATAGGGGCCGTGCCACCAGATCTGGCACGGAGTTGACATGGAGGATCATGAGAGCGGCAAGCTCGCCAAGGGATGATAGGACTAGCGTCCAGATCTAGCGCAGGGCCATGGGTCAAGCTGGCGGCAAGGGGTCTGGGTGGTGGACGGCTAGCAGTAGGAGTCGCCCAGAGAAGATGAAGAACGAGGTTATCCATGGTGCTCCTCACCGGAAAAGAGAAAGAAGGGTTAGGGGAACGATCAACGGGCTTGGATTTATGCAACCAAGTATAGCACGACGTAGAGAATGAAGGGAACTACCTTGTGGTGGTGATGGTTGATGACGAAATGTGACAGTTTGGTCAGGAAAGCTTGACGGAGATTTTGCTAGACACCTAGCTGTGGTGAACTACGTCTTTAGATGTAGGAGGCTACGCGTGGTGACGTGAAAACAAATTGTACTTCTGCAACGAGATCATCGGCATATATATTGGTTGGGTTTTAGATAGGTGAAAAAACGAGATATTTTATTATTTTTGGCATTAATTAATTTCATGAATAAAATAATTCTAGAAAAGTCCAAAATTATTTAAGTTGCGAAAAACACTCCGAAAGCTCCGAAAATTTGGGAAAATTTTCAGAGACATTTTGGAGTATGAGGGACCCAAACAAAATATTTGGAGCTTATGAAAATAAATTTTGGAGCATCTAAAAATTAGATTATACTAGCAGAAAAGTGGGAAAAGTTCCAGAAAAGCTAAAATAATTCTCGTGATGTTTGTAGAGATAGGTTGATGAATGATGAACTCAAATGAGTGATTTGGATTATAAATAAAAGATTTTGGGAAGCTCCAAACGAACGCTTAAGATGGGAAACAAGGAATTTGATGATAGAAAAAGACAGAGACAAGCCAAAATAAGATAAACGACTTACTAAACGTGTTTTGAAAACTTTACGCACTCATAACATTAAGTCAAGCAACAAGCAAACATTCACATCAAGCAAAAGCATGTCAAATTAAATTTAGAAAAGTTTGAAATTTCATATTTTCTACAACTAAATTTGCGCTTGCTCAAATTAAACTTAGTAAATTTTATCTAAATATTAAAATCATTCAGCTTATTTAGTGTTTTCTACTCTCAACCTAAAACTAAAATTTTTGGGGTGTGACAAACAGCACTGCCAAGCCCTCATCATGGAAGATCTGCAACCACCAAACCAAGGTATGGCTTCTGCATCTATATGTACAAACATCAACGGGTTGCAAAGACAGATGATACACAACGCTACAAGGACTACACGAATGCCTCCCTTTATAGGACCATGCTACCGGCACTTCTACCAGGGCCAAGGTGTTACTCTGATGCCTCAACGGCCCCAGATCAAACTCATCATTTCTCCCGGAATGCAGTCTTGGTGTATTCATCATATATACCCAGGCGCAGCAAACACAAACTGTGTTCCTACAGGCGACAATATGCAACACCACATTAGTTCTAATGGCGGAGGTGACAGCTATATCGCTAGCTGCAATGGCGGCATCCTTGCCCAATCTCCAGTCACCCAAATACCGAGTGGACAAGGACAACCAATAGTTGGTGACCTTCTTCAATGGTACATAACATTCCACAGCATCAGATTGGACAATCAAACCCTTCTCTCAGAAGTTCATCAATTACAACTCAGCAAACACATACAGGATCTTTAAGGTTCCTAGGAATCTGAACCAGACGACGCATCTATTAGCGCAGTAGGCAAGAATAACATCGCAAACAGATCATCACTCTATAACCATATCCTGTACAAATCAGAGTCATGTAAACATGTGCCCATAAAGAGAGGCACTCTCTTCTGTACATTGGGAGTGTTTCTCCCTTCAAACAGCTCGATGCTGTTGAATAAGAAATGCTAGTTATAAAAAAACCCTTTCCAGCAATGAACCGAGAACGTGCACATGGCACAAGCTTTCATCAACTAACTAACTTTTAATTAACTTACATATTGAATGTCAATGAATGACTGAATGAAAGCAGTTAAGTTTTCATCAATTTCATCTTTTTTCGAATACACAAAAGACTTGCGTATGGTTGTATTAAGATACAAAGGAAGCACAAACGTGTTTACATCGTGCTGTCTTTGCTCAATAGAACCATACTGCTTTTTCGTTAACCTTGGGCACGCCACGAATGGTTTTTATTACTGGATCATATTGATGGACTTGGACTTAAAGCAATTGGATTGGATTACATTGCCCATTAGTCATTTTGTATGGGGTAGGATTGAACTTCCGATTTTGTCTCTTGGATTTTCAATGGATTTCTCTAGGGCTTGTTTGGATCATTGGAATTGAATTCATTCTAATAATTATAATTTTAGACATAGATTAATTAAGCTAATATAGTTATATATGAAATATATTTGTATATTTATTGTTAGGCATATAAGGGACATACTTATATGTTGTATTTCTATTGTAGAGAAGTGAGTTGAAGAGTGTGTTATAAGTTGGAGAATAGAATTATAGCATAGTGATCTGTAGAATCTATTTCCATCTCACACCCTATAAATTTGAGATAGGCTTATTTGTGAGCTTAGAAATATTATGGAATGTCAAATTCCAAGCCAAATAGCCTAATTCATTATATATATTTCAATTCCTCCAAAATAAAGGGATCCAAATGCCCCCTATATGTATTTCGATCCTAATAATCTATTGACATGTCTAATAGTATATATGCATGCCATTATCAGAACTTTGTTACTTATTAATTCCATGGTTAGACAGTACGATTATTGCATCTCCTGGCATAGGGGCGGTGGAGTCTATCTACTTAATTTGTAATCATCACCTATGAACCTCATCCCGCATCAGCTAAAAACGGACACAAGGGCGGTGGAGCCTGTCTTCTCAATTTGTAATCATCACACCTTATCTCGCATCAGCTAAAAACAGGCGCAGCGGAGCGAGCCTATCGTGCTTGTTCTTCCCAACTAAGGGAGGGATAAGCCTTTGTTTTGGAGTGCCAATGTCCTGGCAAAAATATTGATCTGCAACTTTGTGTGGTCCGTTACCATGGGAGGAGAATCATCGGCAGTCCCAGTCCACCTACATGCTGCCCCCAAGGTCTCCCCTCTCTTTATATATGAATTAAAAGTCCTGTCCTGTTATTTTTTTTTGGCTGATGTTGGCTGCATACTAATTTAAGTGCATAGGCACGGGTGGTCTGGAATGCGCAGCGCCGACGGTCATGCATGGCTGGTTAACAACCGTGTATGGCTACCATTAGGAACGTAGTAAAATAGGCATGCCGCTGGGCCATGGGACAGGTTACACACCCCTATTTTGGGGGATTTTCTTCCTCGGTCACCTTGATATTGGGGGAGCTTCACCTCCCCTGCCTTCTCTTGTCGACGTCTCCCTCTCCCTCTCCTTCCTCCAGCACCAGCGGCAGCTGTCGGAGCATGACAGCTGCAGTGAAGAATCATCCTTCAGGGGGAGGAGGAAAGGGGACGATGGCACGAATTTAAGCCAACAATCTCTCGTCATATCGTAACAGAGAGCACAACGACAGAAGCCATGGGCAGTAATGGCAGAGAGCATAGGTGCGGAGTCCCACGCCCACCGCCTTTATCACTTTACAGGGACTGGGAAGAGGAAGAGTTCGTCAAGACTGGCAAACACCGGCAGTCGCCGCTGGAACAGTCAACATCGATTGTGGCCACAGCCAGCATTGCCAACAAGAAGAGGTTGTCGAAGCAGCTGTCCATGAAGGAGACTACCCGGGAGGTCAAGTGGGAGAAGCGGAGGCGGCAGATACAACGACAGAGGAGCAGCATGCGCCTGAACGAAGCCGACGACAGGGCCGGTGGCAGCACTGTTTGTCCTGTTGACAGCGAGGCGAGCTCGAGCGCAGAGCGGGTGGCCAAGCGTATAACCGATGAGGACCTCGATGAGCTGAGGGGATCCATGGATCTTGGCTTCAGGTTCGACGAGCAGAAGGGCGGGCAGGACCTCTGCGACACCCTCCCCGCCCTCGACCTCTACTTCGCCGTCAACCGGCAGCTGTCCGAGCCCAAGATGCGGTTTTCTACGACCTTAGCGCCGTCTCTGTCGGCCACCAAGTCATCGCCCAACCTCTGCGGCACGCCCAGCCCAGGTAGCCCTAGTGCGCACTCTAGTAACCCCTTGGAGTCATGGAAGATCTGCAGTCCAGGTAATTTGAGTTGCAGAAATTTTTCATGATTTTGTTAACTTTTGCAGTTTCTTATATTGGGAACAAACAGTGTATCTTGGCATTGAGTTGTGCTGATCGTTTTTTTCATCTCCTTTGTCGATTCTTGATGCAACAGGAGATAACCCACAGCTTGTGAAGACAAGGCTTAGGCACTGGGCTCAAGTAGTGGCTTGTTCAGTGAAACATTCCAGCTGATCCTCGTCAGTGTCCTATCCACGCTCTTCTTCCATACATTTGTAAAAGTGGTTGCCGCGTTAGATCGATGGCGTTGGATTAGTCATGTCCGAGTGAACTAGAATTGACTTTGATGCTCTAATGTCCGTGGTGACAATGTTGTGGATAGATTTAGAGCGTCGTGTTGGCAAAAAAAAAAATCCATATTTGTATGAGCAGTCCATGTTTTGCAAGGACAGTTCAATGAAAAAAAAAATCTCTGGACCAGCGCGGCATCTGTGCGTATCTGAATGGAGGTATGTTAATTATGTGTGGCTTTTACCACAAAAAGCTGACTTGGCCATGAATGCCATTATTCAACCTTAGGACGACCATGATCAGGCTAGTTTGTGGCTAAGAAAGAAGACGCGGTTGGGTGGAGGTCACGAGGGGTGTGTGTGTGTGTTTGGGGGGGGGGGGGGAGGGGGGAGGGTGGTTGTTGTTGTGGCTGGAGCCCCCAAGTTTCTTTCTCTTCCACTATTACAACCCTTAATAACTTAGGTAATCTACTATATAATTAAACAGTAAATAATCCTATTTCCCCTCCCTTTCTCAAATTTAGGTTGCATTTGGTTTAGGAATAAGGAGGGACAAGTCAAGTTTTCTAGGATGGCAGCATACCATATTTGTGTTTGATTGTCCATGTTTAGTGTCTGGTATGAGGGATTGGGAGGGAGAAGATAGATAGTCGTTGTAGACCCATTATGCAATCTTCATGTGGGACCTGCACATCATCTGTCACCATCTTTTTGTTCATTCTTCTCTATGCGCCGCACATCTCTGCCCAACACCCCATGTCCGATACAGGCGAACAACACCATAGCCTCTGCTCTCAGCCATAGTGGTCCTGCGTAGCCTAGCTCTAGTGCTTCCTCCCTGCCACCGCTATTGCCCGACACCCCTGACCCTCGTTACTGTCCATCATGGTCATCCTCGCCTTGATTGCCATGGCCGTTCTTTCCCCTGCATTCGTCGCTGGCGGTGACCTTGCACACATGTGGCTCCCTCACGTGGTACATCCGCAATCACCGTTCGCTCCCCTGCCCTATGCATCGGTCGATGCCTCGCCTGTCATAATGCAAAGATGAGGAGGCTTTATAAACACTGACGATGTTGAAGAGGCTTGTTTATATATATTTTTCATCAAACTGAGCCAATATTTTAGCTCATGTAGTTACCGAGCCAAATGCCAATTGTACATTTTCACATGGCACAATCGATACAACCAAGCCCAAAGGTAGCAATCAGCCCAATTAGCAAACAAAAGGGTCCCCACTCCCCTTCTCCCTAGCCGCCAGCAAGGATGCCAATAGGTATGTACCTGCTGCAATCGCATACTGCACCCACCAGGAGAAATTTTATATGTTGGGTTACTCATACCCTATGTGGGTAGGAAAGTTTACCCATACCTGCATCTAGGCAAGTAATGCTACCCCATGGGTAACTCATAGACGATGGTCCTGGCGGAAGAAGGGAAGTAGGCGCCGAAGCGTTAATCTAGGGCTCTAGGTGGAGGGCAGAGCCCCCAGACGTCTGAATCCCTATATCTCTTGAGCCCCCGATGGAAACAAGCAGAGTGGCCCCTGAACCTAATTCCCCAAGACCCTGACAGTGACAGGCATTGTAACACCTCAGGTGTTTATCACCAATTAAGTAGTGGGTTTAAGCTCAAACATGAGTGGAGATGACGATGTCAAGGTTAACCTATGGAGATGAGTCTAACCTAAAGTTGGATGCTGCACCATTGCTTTACATATAGGCCATTTTCAAAGATATATGCTTGGATGGTGTTATTGCAATATCTTCATGTGTCTCACCTTAGTACCTATCTATATTGATCCCTGGAAAAGTTTCGTAAAGTTTGGAATCAAAAAGTCACATGAAATGATAAGTATATGCTTGTTTGGATTATGACTAAAACCTGCCTTACATCCCATAGGAACTAGTGTTGTGCAACATACAAATGCAATATGTGCAACACATCTTGGACACATGTGGAACACCCTAGTGGAACATGTGTAGCATGTATCTTGAAACAACCACATGAAACAACTATAGCATTTCACTTGAGTTCTATGTTTCAAGGCATGTGAGGCCTACACTTTTGTGCAACCTATGCATGGTGGGAATGTTTGGCCTCTACAACACCTTAACTACACTTAGGACACTCCATGGAACAATGTTCATGTTGATCATTTTGCCTAAATGTGCTTCTAAGTGATGGTTGACCATGTATGGACCCTAGAACCCTTTTGTTTGACCATTTCAAAAGTGTGACCTAGAAGCTTTGCATGACTGTGCACCCTTTAACAAAGTTGTAGGGAATTTTATAAGGAACAAACTTTGTTTAAGAGTCAAGTCATGGAAATGTAGGGAACATGCTCAAACAGGGACCCCAAGTCAGTTTTGACCTGCTGTTTGGCACTTAGCCAATTTGGCTAAGTCTGGACTGTACAACAGTTTCAAGTAGCTTACTTTGGAGCACTCTACCTCCCAAACTAGGCAGAACCAGCTCTAGCTCATATTGGCAATATTGTAGTGCTCACATAGCTCTATGATTTTGTCAACAACACTATGACCTAATTCCCACTAGTACAAGAGCTACAGAGCCTCAAAGATCGTGTTTCAGTTGGGTTCCTACTGAAACTGAAATTTCAGTTTCGTGTGCTCGACTTTGGAGCTCTGTATCTTGTGATCTAAGCTGAACCAGCTCAAGGTCCTTTAATAAAAGTTGTAGATTAGGTTTTTTACAACAAACTCTATTTTTGGAGAATACACTAGTTCAGCTTGGAAATGAGTCTAACTGGGGCCCGAACTTCGAATCTGCTGCAGTTTGTTTCAGACTTAGAATTTTTTTTCCAAGTCTGGGAATTCCAGCACCAATACCGGTTGGCACGTCGCGTTCTCGCGTTTTTGCTAAGCAACTTAAGTTGAGACAAAAATAAAAGATGGAGATAATTATTTGGAGAAGAGCATACCCGAAGATGGGATCAATTGGACCCAGTTTGACTTCTCAAAATGAACAAAAACTGAGCTCTACTTTGATCCACATTAATCCATTGACAGTGTCAAATTAGGGCTTAATTATCTCTAAATCCTTTGCTCTAATGGCTGTGAACCTTTAACGAAAATTGTAGAGCATCAAATGGAGATCAAACTTTGTTTAAGGAGCCGGAGCCGAATCTTCACAGAATATGCTCAAAAACGGCAACCGAGGTGCTCAGTCTTTCGCCCGCCACCTGTTCGGGAGAATGCCCACGCGTCCTCCATGCGCTGGCCGCGCCTCCACCATGGCCGAGCGTCGCTGCCGCGTGCTCCTGCGCTACTCTCTCTCCTTCTCACGCATGGGATGGCAGCGGGCACTTCCAGCTCCCTCACTTGCCTCTCCTTTCCTCGCCCGAGCTCCCCCTCGCGCTGTGCTGCTGCTGCTCGCGAACGCACACGCCACCGTGGCTGCGGCCACCATTTCCGATCGGTGGAGCTCCGCCCAAACTGTGCTGTGCTCTACCTCCGCCCCAACCAAGTGCATCACCGCCTCCGCATCGCCGTGCTCAGCCCCGCGCGCATGCTTGCTCAGGCTCTAGGTCACCGGAGCACGCCGCCGCCGTGCAGCCCCGCCGGCGAGCCACGAGCTCCCATGGCCAGTCACCTACCGACCATCTCCCGCCACATTGCGACCACCCATGGGTGCGGATGGACGTGGTGGTGCTCCGCCGCCGGTGACCTCCTCGTCGGAGACCGGCCGAGCCGCACCTTCCCTCCTCTGTTCGGCCGAACATGAGGAAGAAGACGACGGACGTCCGCTCTGTTGTCAAGAAGAAGGACCCACGTGTAAGAGGGAAACAAGTCTAGGGGGTTTTCTGCACACCACTGACTCATATGAATAGTCACTTTGTACTGCGGGTTGATTTCTAGAAAATCCAGGGGCCTCGAGGCAAAAGTATTTTTCTTTTTCGGTTTAATTTTACAGATTTCAGTGTTGAACTTTGGAAATTCATAGTAATTAGTAGAAAAATCATAAAATAGCAAATAAGGACTTTTTGGAATCCTTGTGAAATTATCTATGCAGTGGACCTATAATATGTAATGTTTTAGTTTAAAGTTTTAGCTGTAAAAATAGATTTATGCAACTAGGTTTTGAATGCTAGTTGGATCTGTTATTTTTAATAACTGTAAATATATAACTCCAAATGAAGTGAAATTTTTGTGGCATCTTACTCTTGGGATTTATGATGTCTAGTAAAAATTTCAAGATTTTGGGCTTGATAGTTTAGGAGCTATAAAAATAACAAATGCTATATGTTGCTTTGCTTCTATTCTGGACAGTTCTGCATGTATGCATTGTTTGGCTTAAGTTAAGTTATGAATCATGCCTTGATGACAATAAATGAGTTGTAGTACTTTTCTTAAGATTTTCAAAAAGCTAAAGAGCACAACTTTTGGTTAAGTATATGTTTAATTATAGTTGTTTAAAGTACTGTGGCAGTTTCTGCCCAAACCCAGACAGCATTGCTTTGTGTGCCATGTGTGACCTTGTTAGTGGCAGAATTAGTTCTAAATGTTTATAGAAAAGTTGTTCACAATTTGTTAAGCTTTCTAAAAAGTCCAGAACCATAATTATTGGATTTGTGAAACTCAAGTTATAACGATTTAAAGTGGCATATTAGATTCTGTCCATATTTTGGACAGAGATGCAATTATTTAATTAATTGACCATGTTAACTGTAGAATCATCTTAAGATGATTACAAGAAAGTTGTAGGTAACTTTATAAGCTTTCCATAAAGTTGAGAATCATGTTTTTTGGAGGTCTAGAACTCCATTTATGCTTCTCTGAAGTTTCTATCAGTTTTCTATCTATAATTGTACCACTACTGTTGGGCTGCATGTGTGGTGTTACTCGTGCAACTAGTTTCATGGTGTAAATGATGTTTACTGTGGTTTTGGTAAATACAAAAAGTTGTAGATAATTATCTTATCTTTCTTGTGTTAAATTTTCATGATCCTAGGTCTGATAGTTTAAGAGTTGCATGCTTAATAAGTCTACTGTCAGATTTTAATTACCTTCTGTGCAGACTTTAAAGATTGGCATGTTTGGTCATGATAACTTGGGAATCATGTTGAGATGATTAAAGATGAAATGTAGATATTTTCCTAAGCTTTCCAGAATATCTTCTTGCAAGTCATTTGGATTTATAAAACTCCAGATATGATTGATTTATGAAGCTATTGGTTGCAAGTCCAGAAATTGACATTTTCCAGTTATCGTTGTTGCTTCATCTTGACTTGCTTTGCTATGTTGATTTCTAAAAGTGATATACATCTTGTTAGTGTTAAGTGTGCTTGAGATCTTGTGTGACTTGTGTCATGATCGATATGCTGGTCATCTTCTAAGGAGATGCTTAAGTGATAGTTAAGTTGATTAACTCTAGTGCCCATGTGAACTTGGTGTGCTGGCATGAATGTTGTGTTATTGCATTTCTATGTATTCATATATATGCATGGTTGCATCTCATATAGGTACGCTAGCAGAAACGTGTGAAGGATGTGGCGTTGGAGCCAAACCCGGTTTGGTGGATCCAAACCCGAAGATAGAAGGACCGGACAAGTGGTAGATTGGAGGATGCTCGCCAAGCGAGTTTCATCTGACAAACTCTGACTTGAGTCGGATCCCAGGCAAGCCCCGGAGCATTATAAGCCTCCTACCTTCAAAGCAATTAATTCTATATATGTTATAAGTATTGTTGCATTAAGTGGTAGGAGTTGGATGGAAACCCTTGCTGCATTATATCATTCCTTGTCCAGATATATGAATCCTTGAATCCTACATAGACTAGGATCGAGTAGATGCTTAGCCCTGCTTTAAGCGGTAGAAGTCAGGTGATTTCCTGTCACCTGCGAGATATAGGGATATTCATATATGGCACGGTTGGCTATATTTGCTATCGTGAAATGGAACCATGTGTTAATAAAATGAAATGAGACCGGGCGGGATGACGATAGTGAAGCAACAAGGCATGGAGGTCTTGGGTGTGGATCTATCCCCGTCTGAGTCGTTTAAGGACCGATTCGATGTACGTCCTTGAGTCATGTTGAATGCAGTCTAACACTTAGTTGGCCGGATAAGTCGTTCCGACCGCGAAGCCGAGTAATATGGTTCAGGCCGGGAATCGAATGGTAGGTTGCTTCTTGGTGGAGAGAAAGGATGTGCTTGGGACATTGGCGTGAGACCAAGGGGGGGTTAGAGTCCCTATCACCTGGCAGAGTGTCGCCCTTGGGGTCATGACATCATTCGGACCCGCGATTCCTGAATCATATGAAAAGGTGGCCTGTGCGACCCTAGCAGGGGTCTGCACGGTGAGTGTTAGAAATACCCCTCCAGCTGGATAGGAATTCGATTCGAATCGCCGTCGCTCCCGGTTAGTGAGCACTTGACTTGAGCAGCGGCAACGTAGATTCCATTAAATTGAACAGATGGTTAATTGGATAACGATGGAAAGTTTGCCTCAATTTATACCTGCTATGGTTAATATTGTTTGCTCCTAATAAAGTGAGTGCTCTAGTACAGGTTCTAATATAGATGACAGGTTAATGATAATTAACTTGATGCTTAAGCATTAATGATTACTTATCCATAATAAGCTTTTATGCAAAATGTTGTCAAGCTAGCCCACTTTATAACAGCCTTGCATGATCCTTGGTGTCACTTTATTTCTGGTTTTTGACGGGTAAGTCTAGCTGAGTACATTGTCGTACTCAGGGTTTTATCCCCACTTGTTGCAGGTTGTGATGTATCATGACGGCTGCAAGAGTTGGTTGACTCCTGCCGTAGAGGCGGAGTGTGATCATGGGTATGATTCTTCTGAGTTCTCTTCTCTCTAATGCTTTTGTTAGAAATCGACCTTGGTACTGGCATATATTTGAAATAAGGGTGTTGTTAGTTTCAAATTACTTTGCTTCCGCTACTTTTTAACTTAAGTTGTAATAACTATGTTGAACTCCGATGTATATCTTGATTACTTGTGAAATGGATGTAACATGTGACCTGTTATGTTAAATCACTACGATCTTGGCTTGTATGTTGGTTGGTTTGAAATCCCTCGCGATTTCATTGGACTACCGGAGTTATATGGGCTCAAGTGCGAGAATTTGATCACTTCGGTGATTGTTTTTGTACTTGTGCTCTTATAATTTGGACGGTTCCGTTACAGCTGGTATTGGAGCAAGATTCAACATTAAACTTGACGTATGTGTATTTAAAACAAAGGTTTTGTTTTAAAAAAAATCAGTTTTTCCAACTTATAGCTATATATAGGTTTGTGAAATCTGAATTCTAAATCTAAGTATGCCAGTGGTCAATTTCCTTATGCCCATATAAGGATTATTAGGTGGCTTATATAAGTACTAACTTGGGGGTTTTTCATTTATGCATCTACGCCCAGCCAAGGTATGTATGTGTGATAACTCTCCCACACTATGCTACCCAGTGTGTTAGATTAGAGGTAGCCTTCATATATGAGATAGTCATATATGTCGCTAGTTTACTTTTATGCAACATTGCACCTACGCTCAGGTAAGTGTAAGTTGTGAGAGCATGACCGTACAAACTGCGGTCTAGGGGAGAGCTAGTTTTGGTTACTGGATTATTTACATGTACACACATGTATATATGAAGGTACTTAATTGTGGGAGATTGATGATTCGGGTAGTTTTGGTGCTACATGTACGTATACGGGGGTATATGTATATGGAAGTACTTAGAATTTTACTTTCTGCTTTCATTGTGTACTATATTGGAAAATGTTGGGCTGCAATGAAAATTTTCTACAGGTACGCTAACCACGAATGCGTAAGTCGAAAGTAGCAGTCGACTAGCTATATATCGAGAGAGTGCGGTTATGCCACCGACATAGAACGTGATCGCCACCTCAGGATTGGCAATCTTGTGAGGACGAATAGGACGAAGCATGCATTATCATGATTGTTGCTTTATGCATAGCTATGCTCCTCTCACTCTTGTTCGATAATAAGTAACTTGTGATCAATGTGTTGCACTATCTCCCTTGTGTGGAGTTAAACGAGAATGCCTTGTTCCATGTTGCTTAAATAGGGAGTGCTTGAAGATAGTGTGTGCTTAGCCTTGCTAGAAATAGTTGTGGTTACATGCTTGAACCTATAGAGGCCCTCTAGTTAGCCAAATGGTGGATATGTTGTTCCTACAAGCCATTGCAAATGCTTTAGACCGCACTTAAGTAATTGTGATTCTCATTAATGAATTAAATTGGTGTTGGTCTAAGGTAACAAAATTTAGAGCTACTAGAATAATATGTTTGTGTGCTCTCTTGTTAAGTAGAACAAAGGCAAGCTTTGTTTTGCTTGTTGGACATTGGCTGCTAGAACGATTCTGTTGTAGTGATGTTTTTATGGTCATAATGGTGTTTTCTGTGGTTAGGGAGAATACCAATGTTTTAGCTAACTTACTTTTCTAGCTTGTACTAAAATTTCATGACCCTAGGCCTTATGGTTTGAGAGTTATAACTTTTAGAAGTTTACTATCAGGTTTTGCTTATGCTTTGAGTAGATCTGAATGTTTGATTTGTTTGACCTGTGTGAATATGGAATCAAGTCTTGGAGATAATAGAAGAAGTGTAGTACTTTTTCTAAGCTTTCCAAAATGTCCTATAGCACTAATTTTGGTGGTCTAAATCTCTAATTATGAGCATGCAAAGTGGAATGACAGAATCTGTCCAAATCTGGGCAAAGATGTCTTCTTTATCTTGTTTGGCCTTGTTAGCTGTAGAATCACAATAATATGATATTAAGAAAGTTATAGAAAACTTAATAAGCTTTACATAAAGTTAAGGCTCAGCCTTGTTGGGTCCCTAGAACTCCAGTTACGCATTTTCGAAGTTCTTGTCAGTTTTCTGTCCATATTGGTACAGATCTGAAACATTAGCATTTTTGGTCATGTTAACCTATGAATTTGCTTTTGTTAAGAGTAACTAAAGTGTAGTCATCTTCCTGAGCTTTCTAGAAAGTCTAGGATCACCTTTGTGGGATGTCTATGACCTCAGTTATGGTTGAAACAAGTAACTACTGCGTTGCTGTCCAGATTCTAGGCACATGCTAAGTTGGCTACTTTAGCTAACGTTTGTTTGGACTAAACTTGTACTTAGTTCTTGCTTTAGATAAAGCTTGTTAGGGGTGAGCCTAGTGATTAGTGATGATTGCTGTGTGTGAGCTTTTCGCTTGGTAATAGTTGCTTGAGTTCGTTTGTGTAAGCTTCTTCATGTGTTGCTTGAAGTTATGATGCGGGTATGTATGCTTGTTATCTAGGTAGTACCCTAGTTGTCACCTCATTTGTCCTTGGTGAGCATACGAGGGTCGCATAGCTTGATCCTAGAACAACGTTCATGTTACGTAATTGTATGGTTGTTGTCTTCAATTAGGTTTTCTCTCTTAGGAGCCTGAGCCTGTAGACTTGGTGGTTATTCCTTGAATGTTTGTATCCATGCATTTGCTTGACCGAAAGCCCAAAGTTTAGTTCTTCGATATGTTTGCATAAGCCGTGGGTGTTTTGCAACTATTTTTGTGAAGACCCTTATCGACTGACCAACCAAGTTAACTTTTATCAACGCTAGCCTTTGATCATGGTTCGTACGTTGCCAGTTGTGGAGACTGTACCCAAATCCATGTTGGACCTTCCAGTTACCTCTCCCAAAGGTTAGCTAGTGTGACGCAACGTCTCTCTACTACGGCCTCTAAATTGTGTGCTTGGAAATTCGTGCATCCACCTTATCAACTCAATCTATGATTACATATCGGGTTTCGCCCTTGAAAGTTGCTTAATCCGTCCCAAACCTTCCCAAGTCTCGGGATGTTTATCAATCTTGATCTCATGTTGTTGCTCAACATGATCGAATCTCTGTTCATTAATTATCTGGTAGTTTCCTTAGTCGACGCCAGGTGTGCGTGGAATTACACAAAAATCACATGCTCAGTCACCTTCGGCAATGGAGCTATGTTCTCTTGTGAGGTGTTTTGATCTGTGAATAGCTTCCATGTTGATTCTAAACCTTGTGACTACCTTTGCTTGCTATCCCTCCTTGTATGGCGCTTGTTCTTACAACCCAAAATGTGTCACTTAAAATTTCACCTTGATGATGTGATCGGTAATGGTGTTATGAGTAGCAACTAACGGTGCCGCGACGAAACCGAGAGCCTCCTGTGGGCGGCCGACACAAGGTTGTGCTGCTCGGCACGCGCTGGTATCGCGGTTTCTAGTCATGATCCATTGTGGAACAACATCAACGTGTTATTCTCAGGTGAACTCTTCCTTGGTTATCTTCCCATATCTTATCGTCAGATCCATATCTTAGACCGAAAGTAGTGGAGTTTTCTTCTAAAGTTGCTAAGAGGATAATCTTTGAAGAACAGGTCACCAACATAAACATTAACAAACTGCAATAGGTGGTAGACAAGTGACTCTACTTGGTTGTCCCCGTATTGACGAACGTCATCTAGTAAGCAAGTATCTCATCTCTATTGGATAAAAAGGACACACCACACTTACTGTTGGACAAGTCATCTGTTGGATAAGACTCGATCGTCATATTATGCAAGTTTTAACCTTTGTATGCATAATGACCATACAATCGAAATCAACCATCTCTAGAATAACTTCATATTTGCTAACTTCGATGGCAACCATCTGTTCTGCATCAACCACAATTATTGTGGTCAAGAGTGAAGATTGGAACCTCTTGTGTTGAGAGACAACTGATTAGTTACCAATAGAAAGGTTAATCTCCAGCTAGGTAACGACTCTTTGGTAGCTACGAAGGCTATGTCTTACAGAGCAATAACCAACAAGAAGTTAATCAACTAGCCAACAACTTGAGAGATATTCTATCTTCTAGAGTCATTGCGATCAAGTCAATTCCGTCTTGGACAATCACACCGATAGTGCAAGGTGTTCTATCAGCTAAAGCGAAGAATTAAAAAAAAAACGTGACCTAGCTTCAATTAGTATCCATTTGCCCTTAGGTGCCACAAATGGTTTGTTCATCACTCCATTGGACGATCTCTTATGTGGTCTTAAGGACCCTATTGGACACTCTTTTGCTTTGCTTTTATGTTCTCTCATCAACAAGTTTTGGGACAATCAAGGGTTCTATGAGTAAATTTACAAATCAAAAGCAATTTGAAAAGTGTCTGAAAGAATCTAGGCCCCAAGGTTTGGTTTCGGCAATTGATGACAACGCTTTATTACCATGACTAACGTGTGTTTTGCAGAAACTTTGGTAAGTTAGGTCATGGAGGTTATAACTGCTTTGGGCACCATGGTATTCATGTCCCTAGATGGAAATCGTTTCGGTTTTCAAAAGAGTGACGTCAAGATTAAGGACGGTTAGTTCCGGATGTCGAGGTGTTGAGATACATTCGGAATAGTCGTTAGAATCTTCGTTTTTCTCTTTTGGCCGTACTATAAAGGGGGGCATGAACGGGTAGCTTGACCTAGGCGAGTCCTATGTTTAGGTGTGGTGCACACTTGTTAAACTTGGCGCTAGGCCACCCTAGAATAGCTCAAAGTTCAGTTGGAAACAACTTGGTTGAAGTTGCGACGCGTTTCAGAAAGTTTCAGGCTGTTTCCCACTGATCGGACGCGGTCTTCGGCATGACCGGACGCGTCTGGTCAGTACGTAACCGCGACTAGGGTTTCGGCCCTGACGACCGAACGCGGTCCTCGCGAGGACCAGACGCGGTGGTCAGTGGCCAACACGTGTCACTTGAGGGAAACACCCGTCGGACGCGACCTGGGTGTGATCGGCGCGTCAGGTCACAGTCCAGTAAGGTCCAGAGACGACCGGACGCGTCCGGTCATCACCGATCGGACGCGGCCTCACGTCCGGTGCACTTACAGTAAGCTCCTTTGCACGATCGGACGCGTCCGGTCACCCCTGACCGGCGCGTCCGGTCACTTAGTTGAAAAATTAGGATTCGACCGTTACGGGCGACCGGCGTGTCCGGTCAGTTCGACCAGCGCGTCCGGTCAGCCCGTGTCAGAAAGTAACGGTTCGTTTTCTTTGAGGGGTGTATAAATACATCCCCTCCACCTCTTTTAGAGGTCTCTTGCTCATTTGAACATCTAAGAAAACTCTTTAGAGTGCAAGGGAGTGCAAGAGCTCTAGTGAGGATAGAGATTTGAGAATCAAAGCTTGAGAGTTCCTCACTAGTGATTAGAGAGTAGCAAGTGTGCATCCATCTCCTCATTTGGGCTCGTTGTGGTCAAGTGAGAGTTCTAGCTTGTTACTCTTGGTGATCGCCATCACCTAGACGGCTTGGTGGTGATTGGGAGTTTGGTGATCATCCGGCGGAGCTTGTGGATGACCCAACTCATGTTGTGAGCGGTTTTGGGTGATTTACCGCGATGGAGTGTCGAAGAATCAACCCGTAGAGAGCACTTGATCCTTGCGCGGATCAAGGGGGAGCTACACCCTTGCGCGGGTGCTCCAACGAGGACTAGTGGGGAGTGGCGACTCTCCGATACCTCGGAAAAACATCGCCGTGTTCCTTGCCATTTACATTTAAGCATTTACATTCTCGTATTTACTTTCATTGCTTGATTTACTTTCCTAGAATTGCCATGCTAGACTAGGATTGGAAACTAGGGTGCAAAACTTTTATCGGTAGACTCTCTAGGAACACAAGTAGGCACTAGGGGTGAATTCCGGCTTGTAGGATTTAATTCTTGCAATTAATTTTTAGAAAAGCCCAATTCACCCCCCCCCTCTTGGGCATCTTGATCCTTTCAATGGTATCGGAGCCGTGTTGCTCCTAATTTAGGCCTTACCGCCTAGAGCAAGATGTCTAACGGGGAAGGACCACCTCCCACCTTTGAGGGGGATGATTTTCCATATTGGAAAATCCGCATGGAGGCGTATCTCGAAGCCATAGATGTCGGGTGCCTTAGAGCCGCAACCCAAGGGCTTCCCGCTATCAAGGATCCCGCAAACCCCATTGGTGACGAGGAGAAGTACGACCGGTGGAATGCAAAGGCCAAAAATGCACTCTACCGGGGCTTAGGCAAAGATATCTTCAATCGTGTGCGAAATGCAAAGAACGCTCATGATTTGTGGGAAAATCTTTGTGCTCTCCATGAGGGAACTAAGAGTGAGCGTGAGGAACACTATCATATTGCTTTAAAGAAAATTAATTCTTTTGAGATGCTTCCCAAAGAAAGTGCTAATGACATGTACACTCGCTTGAATGTTCTTGTAGAGGACCTCAATGCTCTTGGGCTCACTCAAATGAGCCAATCGGATGTTGCAAGGAGGATCTTGAGTGTTCTTCCCGTTGAGAAGTATGGTCACATTGTCACCGTGCTTCATCAAAGTGATCTCTCCACCGCAACATCGACACAAGTATTGGGGAAGATCAATGCTCATGAGATGTACATGCACATCACTCCGGAAGAGGGCTCATCATCTTCCAAGAAGAAAGACTTGGCCTTCAAAGCTAGCCATGACAAGAAGAAGAAGAAGGGCCAAGCCATGATGGTGCAAGAAAGCTCAAGTGAAAGTGATGTCGATGATGAATCACTTGCACTCATGGTGAGAAAGACCACCAAGATGCTAAAGAAGCTCAACAAGAGTGGCATCAAGTTCGATGCCAAGAAAAAAATTCTTCACAAGTAGCAAGAGAAAGCCCATCTCGGAGATGGATTGCTACAATTGTGGTGAACTTGGCCACCTAGCTCATCAATGCCCTAGACCACCAAAAGACAAGTTCAAGAACAAGAACAAGGGCAAGAAAAATGATTCAAGTGATGAAGAAGATGAGAAGAAGAAGAACAAGCCATACAAGAAGAAGGAGTTCTACAAGAAGAAGAAGGGAGGAAAGGCATACATTGTTGGTGATTGGCTCACCGACATTGAATCATCTTGTGAGTCCTCCGAAGATGAGAGCAATGATGAGAAAGAGAAGGTTGCCGCTTTTGTGATGGGGCCATCATCTTCACCGACATCTTCATCACCACCTTCACCGCCTCCCTCACCATCATCGTCCACTACTCACCTATGCCTTATGGCCAAGGGTGAACGAAAGGTACAAAACCATGGTGATGAAGATGATGATAGTGATAGTGATGATGAATATGACGCACCTTCTTATGATGAACTTGTAAAATTACTAAATAAATACACTAAAATCATAAGAAGGACAAGAAATGAAAATGATGAACTTCAAAATGAAAATGAATCACTCTCATCAAAGCTTGAAAATGCTCAAAAGACTAGTGGTGAGCTTAGAGATCAAAATGAAGTTATGTCTTCCAATCTCAAGGAGCTCAAAACCTCAAATAAAGAGCTTAAAGATCAACATGATAAACTTGAGAAGAAGCATGATGAGCTCATCACTAGACATAACTCTTTGAAAGACAAATACACCACATTAAAAATTGACTATGATAGTCTTGTGGTTGCTAATGAACTTGCTCTTGAGACACATGATGCTACTAACAATGTTGTTAAGTATGATATAGCTACATCATGTGATGATTTGATCATTGAAAGCATTGAGCAAGGTTCTAGTAGCAAAGGCAAGAGTGTGGTTGAGTCAAACAACTATGATGATTATGCCAAGATCAAGTGTGAGAATGAGAAGCTTGCAAATGAGAACAAGAAGCTTAAAGGTTTGATGGCTCTTGAGAAGCAAACAACAAATGAGTCACTCATTGAAGAGAACAAAAAGCTCAAGCAAGAGAAAGAGCATCTCAAGACCGGTCTAAGCAAGTTCACAAGAGGTCAATATTTGCAAAGTGAGCTCCTCATGAACACCGTAATGAAGATGGATAGAAGTGGTATTGGGTACTTGGCAAATCAAGAGAAGAAGGCAAAAGCTCAACAACAAAGCAAGTCAAAGCCCAAGCCAAAGAGATGTGTTGAGTGTGGTCAAGAAGGTCACTTTGCTCATGAATGCAAAACTCCACCACCACAACCCTTGCCCAAGCATGCTAGACCCTTTGCCTTCAATGCTCATTACATGCTAAGAAAAGATTCAAATGGAAAGATGAAAGTCATGTTCTTGGGTCCCCCAAACAAGAATAGGCCAAAGAAAATATGGGTTGCCAAGTCACTAGTTGAGAAAGTCAAGGGCCCCTCTCAAGTTTGGGTCCCTAAACAAAAAGCTTGATCTCTTGTGTGTAGGTGAACTACAAGACCGGTGGATCTCATTGGGTTATTGATAGTGGTTGCACTCAACATATGACCGGTGATCCTCGTATGTTCACCTCCATTGAAGAGAATGGGATATGTCAAGAGAAGATCACATTTGGGGATAATTCAAAGAGCAAAGTCAAGGGTATAGGCAAGATTGCAATATCAAATGATCACTCACTCTCAAATGTGCTCTATGTTGCTTCATTGAGTTTCAACTTATTATCCGTCGGGCAACTTTGTGACCTTGGCTTCCAATGCTTGTTCACACCAAATGAAGTGGAAGTTTCAAAGATAGATGACAAGCAAGTGATATTCAAAGGCTTTAGATACAACAATCTTTATCTTATTGACTTCACCTCCGAAGATGCAAATTTGATGACATGTTTGTTCACCAAGACCTCACTTTGTTGGCTTTGGCATAGGAGGCTTGCACATGTTGGAATGAGCACTCTCAACAAGCTATTGAAGAAAGAACTAGTGAGAGGATTGAAGGATGTGAAGTTTGAAAAGGACAAACCTTGTAGTGCTTGTCAAGCGGGCAAACAAGTTGCAAACACTCATCCAACCAAAGCTTTCATGTCAACTTCAAGAGTGCTAGAACTTCTACACATGGATTTGTTTGGGCCTACAACATACAAGAGCTTGGGTGGTAATCTCTATTGTCTTGTGATAGTGGATGACTACTCAAGATATACATGGACTTTCTTCCTTCATGAAAAATCCAAAGTGTCAAGTTGCTTCAAGAAGTTTGCAAAGAGAGCTCAAAATGAATTTGAAGTCAACATAAAGAAAATTAGAAGTGACAATGGCAAAGAGTTTGACAACACCAACATTGAAGCTTATTGTGATGAAATTGGAATCAAGCATGAGGTCTCTTCAACCTACACTCCTCAACAAAATGGTGTAGTTGAGAGAAAGAACCGGACTTTGATCACCCTTGCAAGAACAATGCTAGATGAGTACAACACTCCGGAAAAGTTTTGGGCCGAGGCAATCAACACCGCATGCTATGCTTCAAATCGCCTCTTCCTCCAAAAGTTTCTTGGCAAGACCCCCTATGAGTTGCTTAATGGGAAGAAGCCGGACGTCTCATTCTTCCGGGTGTTTGGTTGCAAATGCTACATCTACAAGAAGCGTCAACACCTAGGGAAGTTTCAAAGACATTGTGATATTGGTTTTCTTGTTGGTTACTCATCAAAGTCCAAAGCATATAGAGTATTTAACCATACCACCGGTTTGGTTGAAGAAACATATGATGTGGAATTTGATGAATCTAACGGCTCCCAAGGAGCAATTGAGAATTGTGATGATGTAGGTGATGAACCCTTGAGGGAGGCCATGAAGAACATGCCCGTGGGAGACATCAAGCCAAAAGACGATGAAGACGATGTGCAAATCATTGATCCACCATCTTCATCACGTGTGCCTCAAGATGATGACAAGAATGAGAGAGTTGAAAATGAAGACACCTATATCTCTCATGAACAAGCCGAGGCACAAGCTCAAGATGTTGATGCTCCCCCTCCACCTCCTCAAGTGGTTGATAGAAGAAATTCACCTCTACTTCAAACACATCCACAAGAACTCATCATAGGGAGTCCTACTAAGGGAGTGATGACTCGATCTCAAAAGCTTGCTTCTTTTGTTGAACATCACTCTTTTGTCTCTTGTGTTGAACCTAAGAATGTAGAAGAAGCTCTTCAAGATCCGGATTGGGTGAATGCCATGCATGAAGAATTGAACAACTTCACCCGCAATCAAGTATGGACACTTGAAGAGCATCCTAAAGGTGCAAGAGTCATTGGAACCAAGTGGGTGTTCCGAAACAAGCAAGATGACCAAGGCATAGTAGTGAGGAACAAGGCAAGACTAGTTGCAAAGGGGTTCTCTCAAGTTGAAGGCCTTGATTTTGGAGAGACTTTTGCACCCGTTGCAAGACTTGAAGCCATTCGTATCCTCCTTGCATATGCATCACATCATGATATGAAACTATATCAAATGGATGTGAAAAGTGCATTCTTAAATGGCTTTATAAATGAACTAGTCTATGTCAATCAACCTCCCGGGTTTGAAGACCCTAGATATCCTAATCATGTTTATAGGTTGTCCAAGGCGCTATATGGGCTCAAGCAAGCCCCTAGAGCATGGTATGAGCGCCTCCAAGACTTCCTCATTGAGAAGGGCTTCACCATTAGGAAGGTCGACACCACACTATTCACCAAGAAGCTTAATGGGGAGATCTTCATTTGTCAAGTGTATGTTGATGATATCATCTTCGGGTCAACAAATGAAGATTATTGCAAGGAATTTGGTGAATTGATGTCGAAGGAGTTCGAGATGTCAATGATTGGTGAGCTCACATTCTTCCTTGGTTTTCAAGTCAAGCAAATGAGAGAAGGGATTTTCATCTCTCAAGAAAAGTATACCAGGATCTTCTTAAAAGATTCAAGGTGGAAGAATGCAAACCAATCAAGACCCCAATGCCATCAAATGGACATCTCGACCTAGATGAGGGAGGTAAACCGGTTGATCAAACTCTCTACCGTTCTATGATTGGTAGCTTGTTGTACCTTACCGCATCTAGGCCCGATATCATGTTTAGTGTGTGCATGTGTGCTCGCTTTCAAGCATGCCCTAAAGAACCTCACTTAAGTGCCGTAAAAAGGATCCTAAGATATCTTAAGCACACCCCAAGCGTTGGTCTTTGGTATCCCAAAGGAGCTAGATTCCAACTAGTTGGCTATTCCGATTCGGATTATGCCGGTTGCAAGATTGATAGAAAAAGCACATCCGGAGGGTGCCATTTGCTTGGGAGATCCTTAGTATCTTGGTCATCTAAAAAGCAAAATAGTGTGGCTTTGTCCACCGCCGAGGCGGAATACATTGCCGCGGGGGCTTGTTGTGCACAAATCTTATATATGAAACAAACCCTCCTAGACTATGGAATTGTTCTTGAAAAGGTGCCACTTTTATGTGACAATGAAAGTGCCGTTAAAATTGCTAACAATCCGGTACAACACTCTCGCACCAAGCACATTGATATCCGCCATCACTTTCTAAGAGATCACGTTGCTAAAAATGACATATCACTAGAAGGTGTACGAAGTGAAAATCAATTAGCGGATATCTTCACTAAACCTTTGGATGAGGCCACTTTTTGTAGGCTAAGAAGTGAACTCAATGTGCTTGATTCAAGTAACTTTAAAAGATGAGCGTGTGTTGTCCCTTGCATTGCATTGTATTATATGTCACGTTTATTTTATCGCAATGCATTTAGGGCTTGGCTAACACGGTTACGATAACCCTCCTTTGGAGGAGTGAAGAAGCCTAACCGTGGATCAAACTTGACAAGCAACCTAGCTTTACTTTCTTGTATTGCATTGCATATGCATGGTTGTTTGTTTGTCGTTTCTTTTTGGTTTAGCTTTGAGCAACCTCTGTGTTCGTCCATGGATAGAGAGAGCTTTTTGACGCTCCTAAAGGTCCAAAAACTCTATTGCATGGCCATACGTTGCTCCTCAGGTGTTTATTGCCTATTTTCCTAAAAATAATACTAGCCTAAGGCAAAATATTTTGAAAAATTTGAGGGTTTGAGTGAGGTCACTCATATCAGGTTCCAATTGGTGTTTATTTGTGTCTCTTTGAATTGGAACTTGATTGGGAGAAGTCGCGTCGGAGTTTGGAATGAAGAAGGGCGAAGAACAGCGACCGGACGCTGGACCGGACGCTGCACCGGACGCAGTGATGCTTCACCACCGCGTCCGGTCCCGGCATCCACCAGCGCGTCCGGTCATTCAGAAGACAAACTCCAGACCTAGTGACCGGACGCTGCACCGGACGCGCCTGTGTTGACCACCGCGTCCGGTCCCGGTTACCACCACCGCGTCCGGTCATCCGCGATGAATTCCCGAGCTCCCATCGACCGGACTCTGACCGCGTCCGGTCAGTCCTCACCGGACGCGTCCGGTCACTCCAGGAGCTTACTGGAGTGTGACCGGACGCTGCACCACCGCGTCCGGTCATAACGACCACCGCGTCCGGTCATCGCGCGTCGAGTGGATCTGAGTTCTTCATAAAATCGTTCGGTCTTGTCCATTTTTTTCTTTCACCGTACGCCATCCACCGCCGCCGTGAACCCTAGCCGCCGTTACGCCTACTCGCCGAGCTCGCCGTCTTCCTCGCCGCTTTGCTCACCGCCGGCGACCTCTCCTGTGTTCCCAGTCGCACGCCTCCCTGTTTTCCTGCCCGTGCGCGCGCCCTCTGTCGCCCGAGCTCGCAGCCGCGCGCCACCGCCGCGCCGCCGCCTCTGCCGCTCTTCCTCGCCGCCGGCAAGCCAGTGAGTCCCACCAGCAGCAGCCGCAGCTCCCCCCGTGCTAGCTCGAGCCCATCATCCACCTTCGGTTGTGCTCCTCCCTAGGGTTTAGCCCAAACCCTAGCCTAGGGTTTTGCCCTAACCCGTTCTCAAGGTGACGAAATCGTTCGTTCTCGTTCAATTTCGTTTCGTTTCGTTGTTAGGGCTAACCTTGACCGTTTTCATCCGTTGATTATCTCGACTCGGTCCTTTCAGAGCTCGATCGTCGAATTCGGGAAATCTCGCGACCTAGGTCACCGCATCTTGTCACCGTCGTCTCGCCGATCCGAGGTAGCTTCGCGTCACGATTCACTTCGTATCTCACATGCTTGCTATCTCTAGGGTTTCGTACCTTTTAGTTATATATGTGCTTATAGTAGATCTTTCTATTCCGTCGTTGCAGCGAGTCAGTCGGTGTGTCAGGGTCAGATCTGTTTGCTGAATCCGAGGCCAAGCCTGCGGATACGGATTGAGGCCAAGCCTCTCGAGTGTCAGTTCACCATCTTACAGATGTTCTCAGTCTGTTGGTCAGCATGGTGCGTTGCAAGAACGCCAGTGGTGCTCCTGGTGACGGGGACGACAGTCCTCCTCGTCGTGCTGAGATTGCGCGTGGAAAGCGCATCAAGATGATGGCCAGAAAGAAGAAGAAGACGCTTACAGAGGCAGAGGTTGCTCAGGCCGTGGCAGATGCTGCAGAGCAGGCAGAGAGAGGTGGCAGGCGCAGTGGCATACACATAGGCGAGCGTCGCTTTCACCTTGAAGGTCGACAGCTCGACACTGAGGCCACTGAGGGTACCGAGGATACTGGAGCTACAGAGCAGATGTCAGTTGATCCACCTACAGAGCCGACAGAGACTACAAAGGCTCCACAGGCTACAGAGGATACAGAGGAGCAGCCAGCTCAGTCTCCACCACGTCGCCGCTCCACACGTGCTCGTACTCAGGTGACACCTAGGCCAGAGGGCCAGCGTCGTGGAGCACGTCCTCCTCCCAGAGCTAGAGGTTCACCCCCGGTCGAGCACTTTGACCTGAGGGGTGCTACAGCACGTCAGGTGCAGGGGTTGAGGTTCGTGGAGGTCAGCCGTTGGTTTCCACCTGTCAGAGATCACAGAGCTTCAGAGGGTTTCTATACCCCACTTCAGGAGGATTTCTACAGGGCCTTAGTTGACAGTGGTATTGCTTTCAGACCACAGAGGGTATGTCGGCTTGAGGCACTGGTTGATGTTGTGGGAGAGCAGCTTCGTCCGCACCTGTCCTATATGCCTGGCCTGTCAGATCTTCTTGGATGGACAGGTGCATACTGCGGCACATGGGTCAGAGAGTTTTATGCTTCACTTTGGATTGATCCTGCCCATGAGTTCATTCACTTTGCTTTCAGAGGCCGCGATCACAGGCTTTACAGCTCCAGAGCTCGAGAGATCCTCAGACTACCAGCTTCTGATACGAGGATCCATCAGTTGTGTTACGGTCAGACTCCTCCACCCAGACGCCCTTACGGCGGAGCAGTGCCACCTACAGACCTAGTTCAACCCTGCTTTCGTGAGCCTTTTGGCGAAGGGTCTCATCGTATGCCTGCTAGTCTGACACCACTTGCCAGAGTTTTGGATGCTATTATCAGACGCACACTTCTTCCCAGACTCGGCTACAGAGAGGGACTGACACGGATGCAGCTTTGGGTTGTTCACCACCTCCTCTCACAGACACAGTTTGACATCTGGGATCTTATACTTAGTGAGATGGAGGACACCATTGCTGAGGGCTTCAAGGGTAATCGTCAGCTGCCCTATGCACACTGGATCTGCTTTATTATTAGATCTTCTATTCAGATGCCACCAGAGATCAGGGCTGAGATATCAGACACTACCACTGCTTTCCCTAATTACGATATCCGTCAGCTTTGGGCCTCAGTCACCAGAGATCAGGCCCCAGTGCCAGGACAGCGTGAGCGCCCAGAGGTTCCTGAGACAACAGCTGAGCAGGATGCCAGAGTGGACGAGCTTGCTGAGGCAGAGCTTGCGGACCTTGAGGCTCAGACTGCTGATATACCAGAGGATGTGACTTCTGACAGCACCGATGAGGACTACCAGCCCATCCCCAGGTACCGGTCTCCTCGGTCTCACGACCACGAGGCCGGTGGCTCTGGTTCAGCCTCCCGCTCAGACCCAGCCATAGTGGCTATACTTGAGAGGCTGACCCAGGCTCAGGAGCAGCAGCAGCAGATTCAGCGACAGGCACAGGACACAGCTGCAGCATTTGCACAGATTCAGGCTCGTCAGGACGAGTTTCAGCGACAGCAGCTTGAGATCCAGAGGCAACAAGTTGAGATGCAGCGACAGAACCAGCAGTAGTATCTGGACCTTCTACGCCATCTAGTTACGGTTAGGGTTCCTCCGCCTGCTTCCGTCCTGACTCCTGCTTTCCAGTCGAGTGGTCCGTCGAGTCAGGGATAGCCGAGCTTCCAGTTCACATCTCCACAGCAGCAGGTCCCCCAGTCGTTCCAGTCCCCGAGTTTCACTCCTATTCATACGGGGTTTACACCGTCAGACCAGCCTCGCCCGCACCTCTTGACAGGCACACCTATTGGTGATTTCAGTGCTACTTACAGTGAGTTGACTGGTCAGCCGACACCCTCGTATACTACTACATTTCATACTTCTTCAGGGTTGTCAGCTCCCGAGGCAGCTATCCCTCCAGTGACAGGGACCGGGACTACAGAGACTATCCCCTCGTCAGTTGCCTCGACAGATCCCCCACCTATTGGCTCACTACAGGCTCAGGTCACTCAGACAGATCCACTTGTTGCTACTCCGTCAGTGCCTGTTCCTGCTCAGACCCAGATCGCTTCACAGCCACGTGCTTCTTCAGAGGGTCAGCCAGATAGCTCAGACTCCGAGGGTGATTCGCTACACTTCGTGATTACTCCGCGCACCTCGGCACCCGACACGACTCTGTCTGTCCCCCCGTCAGATCATTAGATTAGTTTTTTTGGCGCTTGATGCCAAAGGGGGAGAGAGAGTAGTTTCAGTGGGAGTTTTGATAGAGGGTTTTCGTTCTTTGTGTGCTACATTCATGCATCATGTTTACTTTTCAGCATTGCATTCGTGTGACATTGTCGTCGTGTGGTAAACTTTGAGTCTTAATGTGTTATCTCGTCAGTGTTAATATATGTCACCGTTTTAGTTATTGCTCTAAGGTTGTGCTTCTGTGCCTTACTCCGATTTCTTATGAGCTATAATCTTTATGTGTACTAACGCTTTTTTCTTATCTTATGGAGTACACTCTTTTGGCTTGGGGCACATAAGCAATTCCTAACCCTTTGTGCTTATTGCTTTTTGCTTATGTGAACCAAGCATGCTCGAAAACTTCCTCTCAAATCTTTTGAACCTTAGTGTTGTCATCAATCACCAAAAAGGGGGAGATTGAAAGCATCTAGGCCCCAAGGTTTGGTTTCGACAATTGATGACAACGCTTTATTACCATGACTAACGTGTGTTTTGCAGAAACTTTGGTAAGTTAGGTCATGGAGGTTATAACTGCTTTGGGCACCATGGTATTCGTGTCCCTAGATGGAAATCGTTTCGGTTTTCAAAAGAGTGACGTCAAGATTAAGGACGGTTAGTTCCGGATGTCGAGGTGTTGAGATACATTCGGAATAGTCATTAGGATCTTCGTTTTTCTCTTTTGGCTGTACTATAAAGGGGGGCATGAACGGGTAGCTTGACCTAGGCGAGTCCTATGTTTAGGTGTGGTGCACACTTGTTAAACTTGGCGCTAGGCAACCCTAGAATAGCTCAAAGTTCAGTTGGAAGCAACTTGGTTGAAGTTGCGACGCGTTTCGGAAAGTTTCGGGCTGTTTCCCACTGACCGGACGCGGTCTTCGGCATGACCGGACGCGTCCGGTCAGTACGTAACCGCGACTAGGGTTTCGGTCCTGACGACCGGACGCGGTCCTCGCGAGGACTGGACGCGGTGGTTAGTGGCCGACACGTGTCACTTGAGGGAAACACCCGTCGGACGCGACCTGGGTGTGATCGGCGCGTCCGGTCACAGTCCAGTAAGGTCCAGAGACGACCGGACGCGTCCGGTCATCACCGATCGGACGCGGCCTCGTGTCTGGTGCACTTACAGTAAGCTCCTTTGCACGATCGGACGCGTCCGGTCACCCCTGACCGGCGCGTCCGGTCACTCAGTTGAAAAATCGGGATTCGACCGTTACGGGCGACCGGCGCGTCCGGTCAGTTCGACCGGCGCGTCCGGTCAGCCCGTGTCAGAAAGTAACGGTTCATTTTCTTTGAGGGGTGTATAAATACATCCCCTCCACCTCTTTTAGAGGTCTCTTGCTCATTTGAACATCTGAGAAAACCCTTTAGAGTGCAAGGGAGTGCAAGAGCTCTAGTGAGGATAGAGATTTGAGAATCAAAGCTTGAGAGTTCCTCACTAGTGATTAGAGAGTAGCAAGTGTGCATCCATCTCCTCATTTGGGCTCGTTGTGGTCAAGTGAGAGTTCTAGCTTGTTACTCTTGGTGATCGCCATCACCTAGACGGCTTGGTGATGATTGGGAGTTTGGTGATCATCCGGCGGAGCTTGTGGATGACCCAACTCATGTTGTGAGCGGTTTTGGGTGATTCACCGCGACGGAGTGTCGAAGAATCAACCCGTAGAGAGCACTTGATCCTTGCGCGGATCAAGGGGGAGCTACACCCTTGTGTGGGTGCTCCAACGAGGACTAGTGGGGAGTGGCGACTCTCCGATACCTCGGAAAAACATCGCCGTGTTCCTTGCCCTTTACATTCAAGCATTTACATTCTCGTATTTACTTTCATTGCTTGATTTACTTTCCTAGAATTGCCATGCTAGACTAGGATTGGAAACTAGGGTGCAAAACTTTTATCGGTAGACTCTCTAGGAACACAAGTAGGCACTAGGGGTGAATTCCGGCTTGTAGGATTTAATTCTTGCAATTAATTTTTAGAAAAGCCCAATTCACCCCCCCCTCTTGGGCATCTTGATCCTTTCAGTGTCAAACAACAGATTTCCCATCTTAGAGCTGTTGTGTGATCCTAAAAAGGAAGCCTCAAGGTGAAAGTTGGCCTGACAAGGTTGCTACATTGCAAGTCAACTCAACTTACAGTGCAACTAAGTCACAAAGGAAAATTTTACTCAACCGCTTGGTGGTAGACTACTCCCCACGGTTTAGTGAATATTTACAACTTTTGTTGTCCTTAAGGCCTCACTACATTTGCTTTGGTAATGATTTTCTAAATGATGACATACTTTGGTACCTTATAAATGTTTTTACCCAAGAGGTTGCATCTGATTCAACCCAGATAACTATTGCCTTTGGATAAGAGGATCTTCTTAGGTAACATTTGGCAGAAATACGAAGCCAACTGAGTCAGTTATCATATTGACTAATCCCTCGATAGACTCAGATAATACAGTGTTGTCATCAGAGAAAGAGAACTGCACACATGGAACCTTAAGTAGTTTTCCATTAGTTGGTGTCTAAATGAATGAACATTTATGACCAACATAGACCCTGTCTATTGGTTAGTTAGTATCCTATAACCTCAGAGAATGTTTGTCGTCTATGATCTCACTCTTTTGGAAGATTGTACTCAAGCCATTTTGGTAGAGAACTGCTTTTCAAAACCATGTGAATATAGAGTCATTTCAACAAGTATACTTCTGATTATTTCGGTCTAGTGTCAAGTTCATATGGCCTATGTTGTGCTCATTAGAGAGTTAGATACTTGTGAGTGGTTCACTCATGGACCAAATGATCTCCGTACACTGAGAATGCAGTACGTGCTATCTTGGATTCCTCCCAAAGTAACAATCCTTCATGGAAGTCAATGAAGGAAATTCTTTAGACAAATTTTACCATAAAGAGTAAGTATCAGAAAGTGCCTTTGATCAAATTGTTCACCGATGTTGAAGCTTTGTAGCTGAATGCTATAACAGATGTTGGGAACTAGATAACGTGCCTCTCTTCCTTAAAAGGTCTTCCATTCCGAATCTCGGGACGCGATTCTTTTAAGGGGGGAGGGCTGTAACACCTCAGGTGTTTATCACCAATTAAGTAGTGGGTTTAAGCTCAAACATGAGTGGAGATGACGATGTCAAGGTTAACCTATGGAGATGAGTCTAACCTAAAGTTGGATGCTGCACCATTGCTTTACATATAGGCCATTTTCAAAGATATATGCTTGGATGGTGTTATTGCAATATCTTCATGTGTCTCACCTTAGTACCTATCTATATTGATCCCTGGAAAAGTTTCGTAAAGTTTGGAATCAAAAAGTCACATGAAATGATAAGTATATGCTTGTTTGGATTATGACTAAAACCTGCCTTACATCCCATAGGAACTAGTGTTGTGCAACATACAAATGCAATATGTGCAACACATCTTGGACACATGTGGAACACCCTAGTGGAACATGTGTAGCATGTATCTTGAAACAACCACATGAAACAACTATAGCATTTCACTTGAGTTCTATGTTTCAAGGCATGTGAGGCCTACACTTTTGTGCAACCTATGCATGGTGGGAATGTTTGGCCTCTACAACACCTTAACTACACTTAGGACACTCCATGGAACAATGTTCATGTTGATCATTTTGCCTAAATGTGCTTCTAAGTGATGGTTGACCATGTATGGACCCTAGAACCCTTTTGTTTGACCATTTCAAAAGTGTGACCTAGAAGCTTTGCATGACTGTGCACCCTTTAACAAAGTTGTAGGGAATTTTATAAGGAACAAACTTTGTTTAAGAGTCAAGTCATGGAAATGTAGGGAACATGCTCAAACAGGGACCCCAAGTCAGTTTTGACCTGCTGTTTGGCACTTAGCCAATTTGGCTAAGTCTGGACTGTACAACAGTTTCAAGTAGCTTACTTTGGAGCACTCTACCTCCCAAACTAGGCAGAACCAGCTCTAACTCATATTGGCAATATTGTAGTGCTCACATAGCTCTATGATTTTGTCAACAACACTATGACCTAATTCCCACTAGTACAAGAGCTACAGAGCCTCAAAGATCGTGTTTCAGTTGGGTTCCTACTGAAACTGAAATTTCAGTTTCGTGTGCTCGACTTTGGAGCTCTGTATCTTGTGATCTAAGCTGAACCAGCTCAAGTTCCTTTAATAAAAGTTGTAGATTAGGTTTTTTACAACAAACTCTATTTTTGGAGAATACACTAGTTCAGCTTGGAAATGAGTCTAACTGGGGCCCGAACTTCGAATCTGCTGCAGTTTGTTTCAGACTTAGAATTTCTTTTCCAAGTCTGGGAATTCCAGCACCAATACCGGTTGGCACGTCGCGTTCTCGCGTTTTTGCTAAGCAACTTAAGTTGAGACAAAAATAAAAGATGGAGATAATTATTTGGAGAAGAGCATACCCGAAGATGGGATCAATTGGACCCAGTTTGACTTCTCAAAATGAACAAAAACTGAGCTCTACTTTGATCCACATTAATCCATTGACAGTGTCAAATTAGGGCTTAATTATCTCTAAATCCTTTGCTCTAATGGCTGTGAACCTTTAACGAAAATTGTAGAGCATCAAATGGAGATCAAACTTTGTTTAAGGAGCCGGAGCCGAATCTTCACAGAATATGCTCAAAAACGGCAACCGAGGTGCTCAGTCTTTCGCCCGCCACCTGTTCGGGAGAATGCCCACGCGTCCTCCATGCGCTGGCCGCGCCTCCACCATGGCCGAGCGTCGCTGCCGCGTGCTCCTGCGCTACTCTCTCTCCTTCTCACGCATGGGATGGCAGCGGGCACTTCCAGCTCCCTCACTTGCCTCTCCTTTCCTCGCCCGAGCTCCCCCTCGCGCTGTGCTGCTGCTGCTCGCGAACGCACACGCCACCGTGGCTGCGGCCACCATTTCCGATCGGTGGAGCTCCGCCCAAACTGTGCTGTGCTCTACCTCCGCCCCAACCAAGTGCATCACCGCCTCCGCATCGCCGTGCTCAGCCCCGCGCGCATGCTTGCTCAGGCTCTAGGTCACCGGAGCACGCCGCCGCCGTGCAGCCCCGCCGGCGAGCCACGAGCTCCCATGGCCAGTCACCTACCGACCATCTCCCGCCACATTGCGACCACCCATGGGTGCGGATGGACGTGGTGGTGCTCCGCCGCCGGCGACCTCCTCGTCGGAGACCGGCCGAGCCGCACCTTCCCTCCTCTGTTCGGCCGAACATGAGGAAGAAGACGACGGACGTCCGCTCTGTTGTCAAGAAGAAGGACCCACGTGTAAGAGGGAAACAAGTCTAGGGGGTTTTCTGCACACCACTGACTCATATGAATAGTCACTTTGTACTGCGGGTTGATTTCTAGAAAATCCAGGGGCCTCGAGGCAAAAGTATTTTTCTTTTTCGGTTTAATTTTACAGATTTCAGTGTTGAACTTTGGAAATTCATAGTAATTAGTAGAAAAATCATAAAATAGCAAATAAGGACTTTTTGGAATCCTTGTGAAATTATCTATGCAGTGGACCTATAATATGTAATGTTTTAGTTTAAAGTTTTAGCTGTAAAAATAGATTTATGCAACTAGGTTTTGAATGCTAGTTGGATCTGTTATTTTTAATAACTGTAAATATATAACTCCAAATGAAGTGAAATTTTTGTGGCATCTTACTCTTGGGATTTATGATGTCTAGTAAAAATTTCAAGATTTTGGGCTTGATAGTTTAGGAGCTATAAAAATAACAAATGCTATATGTTGCTTTTCTTCTATTCTGGACAGTTCTGCATGTATGCATTGTTTGGCTTAAGTTAAGTTATGAATCATGCCTTGATGACAATAAATGAGTTGTAGTACTTTTCTTAAGATTTTCAAAAAGCTAAAGAGCACAACTTTTGGTTAAGTATATGTTTAATTATAGTTGTTTAAAGTACTGTGGCAGTTTCTGCCCAAACCCAGACAGCATTGCTTTGTGTGCCATGTGTGACCTTGTTAGTGGCAGAATTAGTTCTAATTGTTTATAGAAAAGTTGTTCACAATTTGTTAAGCTTTCTAAAAAGTCCAGAACCATAATTATTGGATTTGTGAAACTCAAGTTATAACGATTTAAAGTGGCATATTAGATTCTGTCCATATTTTGGACAGAGATGCAATTATTTAATTAATTGACCATGTTAACTGTAGAATCATCTTAAGATGATTACAAGAAAGTTGTAGGTAACTTTATAAGCTTTCCATAAAGTTGAGAATCATGTTTTTTGGAGGTCTAGAACTCCATTTATGCTTCTCTGAAGTTTCTATCAGTTTTCTATCTATAATTGTACCACTACTGTTGGGCTGCATGTGTGGTGTTACTCGTGCAACTAGTTTCATGGTGTAAATGATGTTTACTGTGGTTTTGGTAAATACAAAAAGTTGTAGATAATTATCTTATCTTGCTTGTGTTAAATTTTCATGATCCTAGGTCTGATAGTTTAAGAGTTGCATGCTTAATAAGTCTACTGTCAGATTTTAATTACCTTCTGTGCAGACTTTAAAGATTGGCATGTTTGGTCATGATAACTTGGGAATCATGTTGAGATGATTAAAGATGAAATGTAGATATTTTCCTAAGCTTTCCAGAATATCTTCTTGCAAGTCATTTGGATTTATAAAACTCCAGATATGATTGATTTATGAAGCTATTGGTTGCAAGTCCAGAAATTGACATTTTCCAGTTATCGTTGTTGCTTCATCTTGACTTGCTTTGCTATGTTGATTTCTAAAAGTGATATACATCTTGTTAGTGTTAAGTGTGCTTGAGATCTTGTGTGACTTGTGTCATGATCGATATGCTGGTCATCTTCTAAGGAGATGCTTAAGTGATAGTTAAGTTGATTAACTCTAGTGCCCATGTGAACTTGGTGTGCTGGCATGAATGTTGTGTTATTGCATTTCTATGTATTCATATATATGCATGGTTGCATCTCATATAGGTACGCTAGCAGAAACATGTGAAGGATGTGGCGTTGGAGCCAAACCCGAAGACGGTGTTTGGTGGATCCAAACCCGAAGATAGAAGGACCGGACAAGTGGTAGATTGGAGGATGCTCGCCAAGCGAGTTTCATCTGACAAACTCTGACTTGAGTCGGATCCCAGGCAAGCCCCGGAGCATTATAAGCCTCCTACCTTCAAAGCAATTAATTCTATATATGTTATAAGTATTGTTGCATTAAGTGGTAGGAGTTGGATGGAAACCCTTGCTGCATTATATCATTCCTTGTCCAGATATATGAATCCTTGAATCCTACATAGACTAGGATCGAGTAGATGCTTAGCCCTGCTTTAAGCGGTAGAAGTCAGGTGATTTCCTGTCATCTGCGAGATATAGGGATATTCATATATGGCACGGTTGGCTATATTTGCTATCGTGAAATGGAACCATGTGTTAATAAAATAAAATGAGACCGGGCGGGATGACGATAGTGAAGCAACAAGGCATGGAGGTCTTGGGTGTGGATCTATCCCCGTCTGAGTCGTTTAAGGACCAATTCGCTGTACGTCCTTGAGTCATGTTGAACGCAGTCTAACACTTAGTTGGCCGGATAAGTCGTTCCGACCACGAAGCCGAGTAATATGGTTCAGGCCGGGAATCGAATGGTAGGTTGCTTCTTGGAGGAGAGAAAGGATGTGCTTGGGGACATTGACGTGAGACCAAGGGGGGTTAGAGTCCCTATCACCTGGCAGAGTGTCGCCCTTGGGGTCGCGACATCATTCGGACCCGCGATTCCTGAATCATATGAAAAGGTGGCATGTGCGACCCTGGTAGGGGTCTGCACGGTGAGTGTTAGAAATACCCCTCCAGCTGGATAGGAATTCGATTCGAATCGCCGTCGCTCCCGGTTAGTGAGCACTTGACTTGAGCAGCGGCAACGTAGATTCCATTAAATTGAACGGATGGTTAATTGGATAACGATGGAAAGTTTGCCTCAATTTATACCTGCTATGGTTAATATTGTTTGCTCCTAATAAAGTGAGTGCTCTAGTACAGGTTCTAATATAGATGACAGGTTAATGATAATTAACTTGATGCTTAAGCATTAATGATTACTTATCCATAATAAGCTTTTATGCAAAATGTTGTCAAGCTAGCCCACTTTATAACAGCCTTGCATGATCCTTGGTGTCACTTTATTTCTGGTTTTTGACGGGTAAGTCTAGCTGAGTACATTGTCGTACTCAGGGTTTTATCCCCACTTGTTGCAGGTTGTGATGTATCATGACGGCTGCAAGAGTTGGTTGACTCCTGCCGTAGAGGCGGAGTGTGATCATGGGCATGATTCTTCTGAGTTCTCTTCTCTCTAATGCTTTTGTTGGAAATCGACCTTGGTACTGGCATATATTTGAAATAAGGGTGTTGTTAGTTTCAAATTACTTTGCTTCCGCTACTTTTTAACTTAAGTTGTAATAACTATGTTGAACTCCGATGTATATCTTGATTACTTGTGAAATGGATATAACATGTGACTTGTTATGTTGAATCACTACGATCTTGGCTTGTATGTTGGTTGGTTTGAAATCCCTCGCGATTTCATTGGACTACCGGAGTTATATGGGCTCAAGTGCGAGAATTTGATCACTTCGGTGATTATTTTTGTACTTGTGCTCTTATAATTTGAACGGTTCCGTTACAGGCATCCCTAACCCCGACTCTCAAGACCAGTGGACTGGACCTTGACTCCCTGAGCCCTAACGGGATGAGCGATGGTGTGCAGTCAGATGTGAGTATGCAGTACCGGGCGGCTGGACATCTAAGAGGCTTGGAGGGAGGCAATGAGAGCTAGGGTACAAGATCAGCCGACCAATATATTTGACAATAGATTTAAGTTGGGCTGGGGCCAAATACTTAGGCTATATGGGCCAAATTGATACAATTTACTTATGTTATATGAGTAATCAATACTTAGGTGAGATCCGGAAGAGCCGGACACAGGATCCACTAGTTACGGTGGGGAAATAATCTATATCTATCCTGTTGTCAAAAAAAAATCTATATCTATCCAAATAGATTCCTCTAAACCCGAGTAAGCTAAATACGAATCTTAATCAAAATAGGAAAAAAAAGAGTATATAATAAATCTGTAAATGTATCTATAAATATGAGTCTGTTTGTTGTCTGTCCGTCATCTCGTTTTTTCCTTTCTTTCATTGTCCATTTTCTCTGTTGTTTGTCCGTTTCTTCTATTTGGTTTTTGTTTATGTCCGTTGTTTTTCTGTTTATTATCTTTTTAATTTTTTTTGCAGTTCTTATGTTTTTCCATAGTTTTTTTGTTTTCATTTTCTTTTTATTAAAAACATAAAAATTGAATAATAAATACAATATTACTAATAAATAATAGTTGTTGATGTAATTTTTATTAGGAATAAAATTTATTATTGTTAGAACCTGAATTAGCCTATGTTTCAACTAATCAAACCGTCAACACTTACAATAAGACATTGTCATAACTATTAGCTTGTATTATGGATATTGTGATCATAAAAATATTAAATAAATTTATAGAAAGTATAAAACATAAAAAGACATGTACCATTCCCGTCGTCGTCTTCCATAAATTGGTAGCTTTTTTAATTCTGTTGCAGCACACAGACATGTTTGCTAGTAGACATAATAATTATAGTATTGCAATTAATTACATATATTTAATTTTACTCATTCATTTTTCATATTGCACTTAACAACAACTAGAAATAAGAAGTACCCAAAAGTACCAACGCTTTTTTTCGGAATTATAGTACAGTCAACACTCATACAAAAAATTACATTTGCGTTAACTTTGTGAAGACAAACACCACCTTATAGTACCATAAATTTCGACAACATTTGCTCGGACTTCTTATTTTAGTTATCAGCTCCAAATACAAAAGTTCCAATAAAGTTCATGCAACAAGATGCTACATACACACATTTTCTAAAAACTGTTCTAAATTAAGATAAACATAGGTACGTACATGTATGCAATAAAAAATACACACCAAGCTTTCGATCGAGTCGAGCGAACAAAAGAGGGATTTGGCATCAGAAACCGGGGACGAGCACGGTGGAGAACCAGATCACCAGGTCGTCGGCGAGTGCCTGTGCTTCACGGCTGGTGTGCTTGGCCGCCACCGGCTGCTTGTTCCCATCGGCCACATAAACTCGGCAGAGCGGACAGGTCCGCTTGCAGGACAAGAGCCATCGGTCGACGCAGTCCCGGTGGAAAACATGCCGACACGGCAGACGCCGGGTAGCCTCGCCGAGCCGAATCTTGGACAGGCAGACGCGGCACTCGTCCGCTGGGCAACCGCCGTCCTCGCCGGCCTGTGTTGCCTCCTCCGATCTTGCCTTGATGCACATAACCTTGGAAATGTAGGATAACAGGTCGCTCATGGTTGGTATAGCGCCTAGCGCTAAGTGCTGAGTATATGAGAATATGTAGAATGGGTTCTCGTCAGAGGTGTGGTTCCGTGGTCAGGGATCACAATATTTCTTTGTTGGTAAGAGGAGTGGTTGCTAATCTTGGTGTGGGTTGAGAGATCCACATTCGCAGCTGGTGCACCTACACTTCAATGTTTCTTTTCCACAAAGCAAGGATAAAGCAGGTGATGCACACAAAGGCTGACGTTCACTGCAGCATGTCGTGTTAAGCGAGCAAAAAGTAGATGGAAGAGCGTTACCTAATACTGATAGTTCTTTTTATGTTGTGAGCAAAACATTATGGTTTTCCTCTCGCTGGAGTCCTAAAGAAACAACCAGAAAACGAGATCTTTCTGAACACGAATCTTTGGGAGAACCTCTAGCCTGCAGTTGATGCACATCGTCTCATTTTTTCCACCGTCGATTTTGATCAAACCATCCAAAAGCAGACACGGCTTCGAGCCTCAGTCCTCGCCCGTGGTAAGGGCATCGGAAGACGGCAGCACGGTGTCCTGCGGAGGAGCAGCAGAGCCAACCTGCAGCGGCGGCTCGTGGACACTGTAGTGCCGCACTGCATGGTTGTGGCGACGCACGGGGTTCGAGCAGAGGCCGACGAGATTGGGGTAGGCGTGGGTGATGAACTCCGGTGCTGAATCCACAATGGCAGTGGTCGAAAAAGATGTACAGCGTCTAGATGATCCTCACAGCGGCATCCTCCGACAACGGCGTCGCTCGTCCTCGACGAATCGGCCTCAGTTTGGGGAAGAAACGCTGACGCGCGGTCCCGGTGGTAGACAGGCAAGGAAGAGAGGCGGCCGCCAGGCAGCTGGTGGCCATTGAGCCATGGCCCAACAGAAGGGAGGCCCGGAGCGCAGGTGCCGGGCTGCCTGGAGAAAACGTAGCTGGGCTGATGGTGGTGTGGCCTGCGGGCCGGTCTCTGGACGGGGTCTGTACAGCGTCTAGATGATCCTCACAGCGGCATCCTCCGACAACGGCGTTGCTCGTCCTCGATGAATCGGCCTCAGTTTGGGGAAAGAAACGCTGACGCGCGGTCCTGGTGGTAGACAGGCAAGGAAGAGAGGCGGCTGCCAGGCTGCCGCTGGTGGCCATTGAGCCGTGGCCCAACAGAAGGGAGGCCCAGAGCGCAGGTGCCGGGCTGCCTGGAGAAAACATAGCTGGGCTGATGGTGGTGTCGTCTCATTTTTTCCACCGTCGATTTTGATCAAACCATCCAAAAGCAGACACGTCCTCGCCCGTGGTAGGGGCATCGGAAGATGGCAGCACGGTGTCCTGCGGAGGAACAGCAGAGCCAACCTGCAGCGGCGGCTCATGGACACTGTAGTGCCGCGCTGCACGGTTGTGGTGACGCACGGGGTTCGAGCAGGAGTTCGAGCAGATGCCGATGAGATTGGGGTAAGCCGTATGTCCAGTCTTAGAGTTCCTCGGTTCAAGTTCTATGAGGACTTACAATGAGGGTGTGTAAGCTAAGGGATTCAAGGCAGGAGAAATCAGTGGATCGAAAGTCCCAATGGAGTCTTGGAGTTTCTCCGCCTTTGAAGGGAGGCCTGATCGTCCTTATATAGAGTTCGGAGGCCAGGTTACAATGGAGAGATGGGTTCTCTTGACTCGAGTGGTCAAGAACCTGAGGGAGGGAGAAGCGAGTAAACTTGGCCGGTAATCCATCCTATCTTGCCTTGGCATCATCGCACGTTTAGGTATGGTTGTCATCATGATCGTCGTGATCCTGTTCCCCACGCCATGACATGGCATGGCATGGTGCTACAGTGCTGGCCATGACGACACTATAGGCATGGTAGTGGTTCACCAACAGTCCCACGTGGTGTGGTCGTGCCGTCACCTTCGTCCTCGTTTCTTGTTCTTCAGGTGGCATCATGGCGATAGTGAGGGAGAAGGAACCGCTCTCGGGTCATGGGTCGCCTTCCTGGGTCGTGGCATTGTGGACCTCGACCCTGGGTCGCCGAGTCGAGGCTCCCGGTGGCCTGGTTAGTCTTGTGATGCCGTCTTGTCAGGTTGAATTTGGATGGTGCGGTGCCGTACTAGTCATCACCGCCCTGCGGTATTGTCTTCTCTGTGCAGAGTTGAGCGGGGGATGGCGTCTGCACTGAGATCTTGTGTCCCGAGAGATGGGCATCCTCTCCGTCCTGGCAGAGTGAGCAGAGCGTGCCTATTTCTGTCAGGGCTGGTGTTGATACTTCTTAATGACTAGTGGAGAAATTCTGCAAGCGCACAGAACTATCGCATAGCACTTCACTCGGTGAGTACCGAGTGTCGAATTTATATTTTTCCCACAGGAAGGCGGAAGGCTAGAATTTATATTTAGGTTAGGATTGCTAAGGGAAAGTCAGTGTATCCTAGGTAGGTGAACAATAGTGGAAATTGAATGTGAACTACCTAAACTAACTACTAAATACAAGCTAGTCTAGAAATAGCTAGGTGAGAGAGCGAGCATTTATCTTTCAGTAACTAAGGGTAAACAAATAACTAGAAGAAATGCGATAGTACTTCGGAGCACAGCCCGCCTACTAACTAGAAGGGTTAAATAGACAAGGTCTACCATAAGCCCCGATTTAATAACTGACCTAACATGGTGGAATACAGAGGATGGACAAGGCTGTCACCACTTGCCACCTACCACAATCTATCCGGAGGCCTAGCCGTATCCATAGGTAATCTATAACCTAAGCACCTAGCTTAATCTATAGGCTTACTACTTTGATCTGAGCTTCAATGAAATGGGATCAAAGTACCCTAACCAGATGGTGGAACCGGTACTATAAAGAAAGACTACTAATAATGAGATAATCTATGCTACTAATGCCAAACAATAAGCACCTAAGCTCACTAATGATGAACAATAATGAACAAGTACTTAAGTAAAGCAAAGCAATAATACTAGAATAAAGTACTAGAAATAAAGTACTAAATAAAGTAAATGCTAAATGAAAGAATTACAAAGGAGCTATACCAGACCCAGAAGACTCTTTCGGACTCCGAGAGAAGCTCCGCTCTTGCTCTACTCCACTACTAGACTACTGTTGACGGTTCTTAAGTATCAATTATAACCATCAAATAAATAAAGAAAAGGACCTATATGCAAGCAACACCTAGAATTAGGGTTTGATCTAACAGAATTCCACGAGTTTTGCTGTTTATCTATTTCTACAGGGGGTTATCAGGAAATACGGAAGAAAGGCCCACATGTCGGATTAATGATGGGATATTAACCGAACACGTAATTATCTTACATTTAGAAGATTCCAGAAGCCACGGGAACGAACGGGAGCCGTAACGGGCCAGGACACAGGGCGCCCGCCCTGTGCCCTAGGGCGCCCGCCCTGCCCCCGGGACCAATCAGGTCGAGTCTCGCGGATTATGCTCCACCGCCTTTGAGGATCAAGGAAAACCGTAGGATGAAGGTCGGTTTGATCCGACGGTCCAGATTCATCCAAAAGGGCTATATAAGCAAGGCCCCTGACCCCTGGTGGAGAAGACCTCAATTCATTATTCAGTTGCATATCTCTAGTTAGGGTTTAGAGAGAGAGGTTCCCTCTAGGGTTCCCACCTCTTAGGGCTTAGCATCCAATGTGAAAGTAGAATTAGTTCTACTTGATTGAGAGAGATAGAGTGGAGGTGTAGATCGGAGGAAGCCGGCCTGTTGGTGTCTACTCCGAGGTTGTACCTGCGGGATCAAGTTCTCCTAACCCGAGGCTTGTTCTCAGGATTCTTCAGTATTTCGACTTCTAAATTCTAGTAAGTTCTTTGTTTTATTGTTCTTTGGTTTATGAGTTTACTTTGATCTCTTCGCGTAGAGTTTAGAGTAATCATCTCTAGCGTAAACGTGGTGTTTAAGCTAGGATACTCATAGATATCCCCTCGTCTAGCCGGACCGTGGTAGTAGCGAGGAACGTGACAATTCCGAGTTACCTTTGTATTCCATATCCCGTTAGCAGGATCGATAGGGTTTATAGGTGCGGGTTGAACATCCTTTGTGGTGTCTAGATTCCGTAAACCTCCCCAATAGAACAGTAGATCATCCTTACCAAGGTTAGAAGAAGAGTGCGGTTGTAGTCTTCTCTATACATCACTCACATCGAATCATAGTGGTTGTAGCCTAAAGGTTAGTAGTAATAGATTTGGTTAGTCAGATGCACTCTTTCTCCTAAAGGTAAAAATATAAATACGATACCCAGGATAACATCTCGGGTGAAGTGCTCACTGATATCCGTGCGCTTGCGGATCCTATTTCCTAATTGCGTTACCAAATATCAACAAGCATTTCTGGCGCCGTTGCCGGGGAGAAAGACGGTTTGCTGAGATAACCTTGAGTCTTATTACTAGCTTGTATTCATACTTTTTATTTCTTTTTCTTTTTACCAAAAATGGAAAACCAAGGTTCTATATCTATCTTTGATGCCGCAACACCTTCAGCAACTGACCTTTTACCATGGGAGTCATCACAGCCTATCCAAACATCCCAGTATAAGTTAAGTTCAAGGTTGATTGCGATGATTCAAAATTTATCTTTTTCGGGAAAGGAAGACGAAAACCCTTACCTTCATATTAGAGATTTTGAGCAGACATGCGATTGTCTTCGCATTGATGGCATCTCTGATAAGACTTTACGTTGGAAGCTTTTTCCTTTTTCTTTAAGAGGAGAAGCTAGACGATGGTATAGTCAGAAGGTAAGTCAACAGCAAGGTGAATGGGGAGTTTTAAGAGCCAACTTTTGTCTAGATTTTTATTCCCTTGACCATACTGGTGACCTTAGACTCGAAGTCCTATCTTTTAAACAAAAAGATAATGAAACTTTGGGGAAATCCTGGAAACGTTTTTCTGATCTTTTAGAATCTGGTCCAAAACTTTTGCTTGAAGACACTGTTCTTTTATTTCACTTTTTTCGAGGTCTTCAGAAAGATAATAAACAAATGCTGCATACTATGGCTAGAGGTTCTTTCTTTCGTATCCCTACTGATGAAGCTAAGGGGATCTTGAATAGAATCCTAGAAGCTGTGATGGATAATGCCCTCCATGATAAAACCTACGAAGCCGAAGTCGACACTCTGCCAAATTTTTCATCTACTTTAGCTATCCCAGGTTCTGAGCCACAAAAGGAAGAAATTCTACCATCTGATTTCATGCTAGACATAGAATCCGATCTCTTTGCCGATTTTGGAAACATTTCAAACTACCATTCTATAGACCGACCCCAAAACGGCCAATTTAGCATTTGTTTACCAAGTGAACGTCAATTGAGAGAGCTTATCTCGGTTATGAGTAGCGAATGGTTAGAGGAGTCAGAACTTTCCTCTGAAGTAATCCGAGTGGACACACCCTCTATAACTATACGCTGTGCTTATAATTCTGATCAATTTAACGCTCTCTATAATCCTGTTGTGGGGATCAATATTATGTCCGAAGCTTTTGCACTTAATTTATTTGGGAAACTTGTTTTAACCCCCACAACAAAGTTCATGAAGGAATCTTCGGGACGATTGGTCCCCAGTCTTGGAATTATTAATGTCCTACCCTTTATGGTAGAAGGCTCCATGGTTCATTTGAACTTTTATATCTTTGATATATGGGGTTTCGACCTACTGATTGGACAACCTTTTAGAAGACTCCTTTATGAAGGTCAAACTGGAAAGCTCCACATTTCCTTGGGAAAGGATTTTAAACTTCCAATTACAATAACTCACTCCTTGAATAATAAGACCGAGCCATATCTTTTGCCTGATCCTATAGAGGAGGTAAAGGCTGCATCTCTAGAACTTTTAGATGATCCAGACTTAGAAGAGGAAGCCCTCTTCTTCACTGAAGAAGAGGCCGAACCTTCTAAACCTGAACCCTTAGATGAGTTTGCAGAAACACCTGGACCCCCCATAGAACTCAAAACTTTACCACCCGGTCTTACCTATGCTTTCCTAAACAATAATCCAGAGTTTCCTGTGATCGTTAGTAATAAACTCACTCAGGAGCAAACTCTGCGATTAATGACCATTTTTGAAAAACACCACTCTGTTTTCGGCTACTCACTTCAAGATCTCACAGGAATCAGTCCTATGATTTGTACCCATCGTATTCCGACAGATCCTTCTGTTACACCCTCTCGAGAGCCTCAACGTAGACTTAACAACGCGATGAGAGAGGTAGTTAAAAAAGAAGTTATAAAGTTACTGCATGCAGGGATTATATATCCTGTGCCGCATAGTGAGTGGGTAAGCCCTGTTCAAGTTGTGCCTAAAAAGGGAGGCATGACTGTTGTTACTAATGATAAGAATGAGCTAATTCCGCAACGCACCGTCACTGGGTGGCGGATGTGCATAGACTATAGAAAACTTAATAAAGCCACGAAAAAGGATCATTTTCCTTTGCCTTTTATAGATGAGATGCTTGAGCGGTTAGCAAAACACTCGTTTTTCTGTTTTCTAGATGGATATTCAGGGTATCACCAGATCCCTATCCATCCTGATGATCAAAGCAAAACCACTTTTACATGCCCATATGGAACGTATGCTTATCGTAGAATGTCTTTTGGGTTATGTAATGCACCAGCTTCTTTTCAAAGATGTATGATGTCTATATTTTCTGATATGATTGAAGAGATTATGGAAGTTTTTATGGATGATTTCTCAGTTTATGGAAAAACTTTTGATAGTTGTCTTGAGAACTTAGATAAGGTTTTGCAAAGATGTGAAGAAAAGCACTTAATCCTTAATTGGGAAAAATGTCATTTTATGGTTAGAGAAGAAATAGTGCTAGGACACCTAGTGTCTGAAAGAGGTATTGAGGTAGATAGAGCTAAAATTGAAGTAATTGAACAACTACCTTCACCTGTGAATATAAAAGGAATTCGAAGTTTTCTTGGCCATGCTGGTTTTTATCACAGATTTATAAAAGACTTTTCATTTATTGCGAGACCACTTACTCTTTTGCTAGCCAAGGATGCTCCTTTCGAATTTGATGATGCATGTCTAAATTCTTTCAATTTATTAAAGCAAGCACTCATCTCTGCACCAATCATTCAACCCCCTGATTGGTCGTTGCCTTTTGAAATTATGTGTGATGCTAGTGATTATGCTGTGGGGGCAGTTTTGGGACAAACTAAAGATAAAAAGCATCATGCAATTGCTTACGCCAGTAAAACTTTGACAGGAGCTCAACTTAATTATGCAACCACTGAAAAAGAGCTTCTGGCTGTTGTCTTTGCCATTGATAAATTTAGATCTTATTTAGTTGGAGCTAAGATAATTGTTTACACTGATCATGCTGCACTAAAATATTTGCTCACCAAGAAAGATGCGAAACCCCGCTTAATCAGATGGATTTTATTACTCCAAGAATTTGACTTAGAAATAAAAGATAAAAAGGGAGTAGAAAATTCTGTTGCTGATCACTTGTCTAGAATGTACTTTAAGAATTCACAGGAACCCCCCATTAATGACTCACTCCGGGACGACATGCTTTACGGGATTAACAGATCTGACCCCTGGTATGCAGATATTGTTAATTTTATGGTTTCAGGTTATGTACCACCCGGAGCAAACAAGAAGAAGCTTATTCAAGAAAGTCGTTCACATATATGGGATGAGCCATATCTCTTCCGAGTATGCGCTGATGGCCTACTTAGAAGATGTGTGACCACTGAGGAAGGATTGAAGATCATTGACAGATGTCACTCATCACCATACGGAGGTCACTATGGAGCATTCCGTACACATTCAAAGATCTGGCAATGTGGATTCTACTGGCCTACAATGTACGATGACACGAAGCAATATATCAGAAGATGTGGGCCATGTCAAAGGCACGGAAACATAAATACAAGGGATGCCATGCCACTCACCAACAACCTTCAGATTGAACTCTTTGATGTCTGGGGAATAGACTACATGGGTCCATTTCCCCCATCAAAGAAGTGTGAGTTCATCTTGGTGGCGGTTGATTACGTCTCCAAGTGGGTAGAGGCACTACCTTGCAAGCATGCCGACAATATCAGTTCGAAGAGGATGTTTGAGGAAATCATATTTCCAAGATTTGGAGTCCCCAGGATAGTGATAAGTGATGGAGGATCACACTTCATTGACAAGCGCTTCGAGCACTATCTATCAAGACATGGAATCCGTCACAATGTCGCTACTCCCTATCATCCTCAGACAAGTGGCCAAGCAGAGACTTCCAACAAGCAAATCAAGAACATTCTTCAGAAGACGGTGAACGAGATGGGAACGGCATGGAAGGACAAGTTACCCGATGCACTCTGGGCTTACCGGACAGCATACAAGACCCCAATTGGAATGTCTCCATACCAATTGGTATACGAAAAGACCTGTCACCTACCTGTTGAACTTGAGTTCAAGGCACACTGGGCCATAAAAAGATGGAATATGGACCTAGATATCGCCGGAAAACATAGAAGAATGCAATTATCGGAGTTAGAAGAATGGCGGGAGAAAGCATATCACAATTCAAAGATCTACAAAGAAAGAGTCAAGAGATGACATGACAAGAGGATCAAGAAGAAGGAGTTCTCACCCGGAGATAAGGTATTACTTTTTAATTCCAGGGTAAAGCTTTTCGGGCATGGAAAGCTCCGGAGCAAATGGGAAGGACCATTCAAGGTAATTCATTCATCATCCCACGGAGCTATCACACTTCAAAATGACGAAGGTACGTTATTCAAGGTAAATGGTCAACGTCTTAAATTATTTTTAGAGCCCAATAAAGAATTAGAAGAAATAGACGTGATCAATTTTTACCTTCCAATTAAAAATTAAAGCCCGACGCTAACAAGAGGATCGATGAGTTAGAGCATAGTCTTAGGAGGCGTGAGCGTCGCTGAGCTATCTAGATTAGATCTTGGGGCTATATATGTCTTAGTTATTATTAGATTCGATTAGGTTCGCTTATAATCAGTTTAGATCTATTATATTCGGTTATTATTATTATTCGGTTGTAATAAATGCCTCAAGATTAATAAAGATTATTATTAGTATGTCTTGTGTGTCTCTACTTTACTTTTGTGCAAGAAAGCAGAAAACAAGTATGGGGGAGATTCCCTGACATGTCACACACACTTCGATCGCACCACTCCATGAACCAGGTACACACTCTGCACACTTTTATTACACACTTACACACTCACCTCAGTTTGTGCAGAATTTTATCTCTCTAAACATGATAAATTAAAAGGATAAAAATGCTTATAATCATGATCAATCTCACTCTGTGATATTTCCTGGAAACCTGCAATTATTAAAATTATTTCAAAACCCTGTGTTGCTAAAAGTCATTGTGGAATAAGAGATGGTAAGGGTATGAGTACCTTATTCTTAGTATCTTTATTGCTTGGAGAATTTGTTTTAAAAATCTCAAAATTATAGCTACCATCCTCAAGTTTTATATGCCTGCTAAACATGAAAATATTAATTAAAGCTATCTGCTTTGTATTGAGTTTGTTCAAAACAAGTTAGACCCTTGTTGAGAGATTTATCATACTCCTAAGATCAAGACATTTTTATTCAGAAAGATTCACTCTTCCGAAGTATTATTGCGTTAGAGGCATGGGCTATGCAAAATTATAAATATATCGAGGAAATAAAAAAGGAGCAAGTGCTCGATAACCTCGTGGAAAAAAATGGACAAGTGTCCGGCAGTAGAATTAGGGGTACCTCGGTATCCACCCAAAATGAAAAAAAATGAGATATGATAAAAATATGATGGAAAGAAAATGATAGCCCATGGTCCCTCTAATAAGCAATATACCAGTAAGAGTGACAAGTTTTTAATTTTCAAAATCTTTGATCTAAGAGTATGGCATTCTTCTCCTCGGATCCGGTTTTGACCATACAATAAATGCAAGGTATGTATGCTTAAAGAATTATTTTTGCAAAATCAAAACAGCCTCAGAGAGAAATATAAAAGATAATGAGTGACTCTGAGAGCACCTATGAGGATAAAGGTATGCTAAGTTTTTCTTTTCAAAAATATGTAAAAACTCCAAGTGATAGGGATTAAGAAGAAGAAAGGCTCTTTACTCTGACCATATATTTCCCTGACTATAAGTGCACAGTGGATTTTTACAACACCCTGCAGGTATGAAAGAATGTTTCAACCCCAGATGTTTTATTAACCAACCTTTTCTCGAGGACGAGTAAAAGCCTAAGTATGGGGGTGTTTGTTGACGGTTCTTAAGTATCAATTATAACCATCAAATAAATAAAGAAAAGGACCTATATGCAAGCAACACCTAGAATTAGGGTTTGATCTAACAGAATTCCACGAGTTTTGCTGTTTATCTATTTCTGCAGGGGGTTATCAGGAAATACGGAAGAAAGGCCCATATGTCGGATTAATGACGGGATATTAACCGAACACGTAATTATCTTACATTTAGAAGATTCCAGAAGCCACGGGAACGAACGGGAGCCGTAACGGGCCAGGACACAGGGCGCCCGCCCTGTGCCCTAGGGCGCCCGCCCTGCCCCCGGGACCAATCAGGTCGAGTCTCGCGGATTATGCTCCACCGCCTTTGAGGATCAAGGAAAACCGTAGGATGAAGGTCGGTTTGATCCGACGGTCCAGATTCATCCAAAAGGGCTATATAAGCAAGGCCCCTGACCCCTGGTGGAGAAGACCCCAATTCATTATTCAGTTGCATATCTCTAGTTAGGGTTTAGAGAGAGAGGTTCCCTCTAGGGTTCCCACCTCTTAGGGCTTAGCATCCAATGTGAAAGTAGAATTAGTTCTACTAGATTGAGAGAGATAGAGTGGAGGTGTAGATCGGAGGAAGCCGGCCTGTCGGTGTCTACTCCGAGGTTGTACCTGCGGGATCAAGTTCTCCTAACCCAAGGCTTGTTCTCAGGATTCTTCAGTATTTCGACTTCTAAATTCTAGTAAGTTCTTTGTTTTATTGTTCTTTGGTTTATGAGTTTACTTTGATCTCTTCGCGTAGAGTTTAGAGTAATCATCTCTAGCGTAAACGTGGTGTTTAAGCTAGGATACTCATAGATATCCCCTCGTCTAGCCGGACCGTGGTAGTAGCGAGGAACGTGACAATTCCGAGTTACCTTTGTATTCCATATCCCGTTAGCAGGATCGATAGGGTTTATAGGTACGGGTTGAACATCCTTTGTGGTGTCTAGATTCCGTAAACCTCCCCAATAGAACAGTAGATCATCCTTACCAAGGTTAGAAGAAGAGTGCGGTTGTAGTCTTCTCTATACATCACTCACATCGAATCATAGTGGTTGTAGACTAAAGGTTAGTAGTAATAGATTTGGTTAGTCAGATGCACTCTTTCTCCTAAAGGTAAAAATATAAATACGATACCCAGGATAACATCTCGGGTGAAGTGCTCACCGATATCCGTACGCTTGCGGATCCTATTTCCTAATTGCGTTACCAAATATCAACAACTACTACGCTAAAGCTAAGCTAATCTAGAAAGCTAAGAGAAGCTTGGAGAGCCTAGAAATGAATGGGGCCCTTCTCCACCGAGCTCCACACCCTCTATTTATAGTATACAGTGAGAGAAGGGTATTTGTAGGTAGCCAGGAGGTCAGTGGCCACAGGAGGCACCGGGTGGTGGCTAGAGGGCGCCGACCAGCCCTATGATGCACCGCCTTTGCATCCTACGCTGCTGGTTGGCTTCCAATGGCGGTTGTAGAGGCAGCACATGTCAAAATTCAGGTAGGAAGTCGGTTGGAGCCTCCTAAGTCTATGACAATGGGCCCATGGATCCAAGGCCATCCAATCTCAGCCATTGATCAAACCGATGTTGAATGGACGCTTGTGGAGGCTTGTGGAGCAGCTCCCACGGATCATTGATGTGGCTAGGCCACATGGCACATCGGGCGACGCCCTTGTGGGGCCGGCTGGTGTGGCATGTGGGCCCTTGGCCCCATTGCCACGTCCACTTGACTCCTTTGCCCAGATTTGGCCACAAGTGGAACTAGGTGTCAACACATGTGATGATGATTTACCTCACTTTGTCATATTTTTGGGTGGAATGTTGATGGTCAAAATGGGTGTTAGTGACCGTCAATAGCTGGTGTACTCGATGGTGCCCAACCTCTCCCTGTCTCTCCTAGGGGTCAAGACGGGGTAGAGGTCGAGCGCGACAGCATGGCATGTAGCAGAAGGAGAAGGAGGAGGTCACAGTATACCGTGTGTCTCGGTGTTTGGCCCAGGCCCTGCGTGGCTTTAAGTGGGCCGTAGTTGATAGGCTTTGGCTAGATGGGCCGCCCGAGCAGCTTCCCATTCGGTGCCTTTAGATAACTAGGGTATCTTAAAACCAACAGTAGCCCCCAAGCATCTTCATGATCTCGATGTGATCGTGGAGATGCTGACTTTCAAATGCATTGCGCGCGTGCGCCCGAAGTCATGGTAGCCCCAAGATCAGGGCTTGGAACCCTCAGGTTCTAGTATTCAATACGGTAAGTGGCTGTTGTGCTTTGTCTTATCAGGTGCCTTAATGACTAGGTACACATCTGTTATGCTGAGACCTATCGTGTCATGGCGTCGCGTGCGGGGGGTTCGAGATCTAGACTGAGCTGAGTGATCTCGTCAACACTGTACTGGCTCTGTCTTTTGGAGGATATCGATTTCCCTAACCTCAAGCAGCCTCTAACAATAGTCGTGGCCTCGTGCCTCATGGATTGGGGTCACAAGTCACACAGTTTGTCTTTGGTCCTATAAATAGGGGTTTTCTTCCTGTTTGTGCCATCCTTGACCACACCTTTGAGTCACTCTTAGACTTCTAAGAAGCTAAATTTGATAGGAGTGCTTCTTCGTAGGTAGTGGAGGCTTTGAGGTGGGATGCAACCCACTAGGGTCAATTGCGTTTGGCCAAAGGTTGGTGATGCTTCACCAAGTGACTGATGCTAGAAGGAGGCTTGCGAGCAGGACGGGTTGAGATGGTGCGATCACTGAGTTTGTAGTCATGTGACCTCATTGTTCCCTGAAACCTATTGGCTCGGGTGCATAAAGTGGACGCTAGCTATGGACAGTTCTACCATACCATTCTCATCGTGGAGGGTATGATGGTGGTGCACTCGTGTTCTGGGGGCCAGACGGCTCCATTATGGATATGATGGTTCTTTCTGGTCCATGTAACCCTCTACGCATTCCCTAGCGATTCCCTTGAAAGCCCACTAGTGCGCATGGAGGTGCTCTCAGAGCGGGCACAACCTCTGTCTCTCCCCTTGCGTCCTGTGCCCTGGGAATCATGATGCTATAAGAAGGTTTGCGAGGTGCTCCTTCTCTTCATTCTCCGTTCTTGTAGCAGGTGCCTTTGAGGCTTTTATGATACTGCCACTATGGTAGTATCAGGTTTTTGTATCTTGTAAGCGCCTTGGCCATTGTTGTGTTGTAATTATCGACTATGAAGTAAAGCCGAGTCATTTGGGAGTGCTTTTCCTGAGGTCATGGCAAGCCCCCGAGCCATGTGGTCAGGGTCAAGCCTTTCTTGTCCTATTTGTTTAAGCTATTTGTTTAAGCTCAAGGGTTTGAGCGGGTCGTTGGACTCTTACCACGCAGGGAAAAGAGGTCGAGCTATGACCTGTCTTTATTTGCTCATGAGGTTTGCCCTTGAGCAAGCCTTGGCTTACAGGTCAGAGTCCCCTCAGTCGTCGTGCTTTTAGATCGCGATCACATCTTTGGGTTGCTGTGCGACCCATCATTTGGCCAAAGCAGTCCAGTTTGCCTGAGATGCCTCCTTTTAAACAAGGATTAGCGCATAGGACAGGGAGGCCTCGATCATGCACGATTGGGTCATGATCACGTCTCTTAGGATTTGGCATTGCTTCATGGGGAAGGTGCCTTTGTGGTCCTTAGCTGCCCACCCAGTTGGTTTATGTCTACAAGGGGTATTGATCCCTATCAGTGTGTTAGAACCTAGAGCTCGCTTTAGGTCAAAGAATAATGATACAGGGAGGAGTCGGTCGTGGCTTGGCCTTGACCTCTATCAATGTCGTAGTGACCCAACTCCTTTTTCTTAGGTATCCTTGTTGACCCCGAGGGATCATGGAGCCTTTTTCATAAGTAGGTTTGGTTTTGCCCCACGCGAGGAGAGACTATCCACCGTTACCTCATCGGTCGAGCGGTGCACCTCATAGAGCTCAATGGGTAATTCGAGTGGGACCCGATTATCCTCCAACAATCAATATAGAGTTCGGCTATGCATCATCGAGAGACGTCCCATAAATCATTGACTGCCAATCCCATTGGTCCCTGACTGCTTCCTCAATGGCTAGAGGGCAAGATGCCTCCCTCCCAAAGGGGTCAACCTAGGCAGCTTCGAAGCCAATGACTCGAACACAGGGGAGATGGTCATGAGATTCTGCGCCATCTCAATAAGAACCCATCTGGGCCCATCTCTCCCTGGCCCTAAATCTTTGGTGGCCGCAAACCTAATTAAGGGTTGGCCTTGTGCGATGCGTGGTTGAGAAGGCAATGGGTTGCTCTGCACATGGATCCGGTGGGCAGGTGGCCTCCCTGGTCTCATCGTGGCTTACTGGTGCCCACTCGTGTGTGGATTGGAAACTACAAGAAGCGGGAAGGTGCAAGGCTTACTTTGTTTCTATCATTGTTTGTGTGCTTTCTGCTTTTCATTCCGTCTGGTTGTGGCCCTTCCTATTTATGGATTTTTTGAAATGGTTAGTATGAATATAAAACATGTGCGTCCCAAGGTACCCATCGTGCTTGCTACACTAGATATAGGTATGTGAGTGGAGTGAGATGAGAGGGCATAGGTTCTCACATCGTTGTCCCCCTCTTTTTGTCTTCATGTGCTCGTAGTCAACTTGAGTCATGGTATGTGCCTATATTATATATATGTAGCCCCACGAGCAAGTCATGCCGTTTAGTTGCTTGATGTTCTAGGAGTTGGTGTAGATCTTGCTGTCGTTGTTTATGAGCCAGTAAGCCACCAGGCATATGACTTCAGCGATGGTGAAGGGTCCTTCCTAGGGCGGCGTCAGCTTGTGCGCGTCTTTGGTGGTTTGGACCCATCGCAGGACCAAGTCACTGTTGATATTTGGTAACGCAATTAGGAAATGATCCGCAAGCGCATGGATATCGGTGAGCACTTCACCCGGGATGTTATCCAGAGTATCGTATTTATTTTTTTACCACTAGGAGAAAGCGTGCATCTGACTAACCAAATCTATTACTACTAACCTTTAGGCTACAACCACTGTGATTTGATGTGAGTGATGTATAGAGAAGACTGCAACTGCACTCTCGTTCTAACCTTGGTAAGGATGATCTACTGCTCTATTGGGGAGGCTCACGGAATCTAGACACCTCAAAGGATGTTCGACCCGCACCTATAAACCCTATCGATCCTACTAACGGGATATGGGATACAAAGGTAGCTACGGAAATGTCATGTTCCTCGCTACTACCACGGTCCGGCTAGACAGGGGATATCTATGAGTATCCTAGCCCAAACACCACGTTTACGCTAGAGATGATTACTCTAAACTCTACGCGAAGAGATTAAAGTAAACTCATAAACCAAAGAACAATAAAACAAAGAACTTACTAGAATTTAGAAGTCGAAATACTGAAGAATCCTAGGAGCAAGCCTCGGGTTAGGAGAACTTGATCCTGTAGGTACAACCTCGAAGTAGTCACCGACAGGCCGGGCTTCCTTCGATCTATACCTCCACTCTATCTCTCTCAATCTAGAAGAACTAAGTCTAATCTCACATTAGATGCTAAGCCCTAATGAGGTGGGAACCCTAAGGGAACCTCTCTCTCTGAATCCTCTCTGAAAAATATGAAAATAATGGACTTGGATTCTCCTCTCCAGGGGCCAGGGGTCCTGCTTATATAGTCCCTTCAAGTGAACCTGGGCCGTCGGATCAAACCGACATTAATCGCACGGTTTTCCTTGATCCTTTAGGTCGGTGGGGCATAATCCGCGAGACTCATCCTGATTGGTTGCAGACCTAGGGCGGGCGCCCCAGGGTCCAGGGCGGGCGCCCTGGTCCCGGGCCCGTTCGGCCTCCCGTTCGATCCCGTGGCTTCTGGAGTCTTCTAGATGATAGAAAATCGGTGAACACGTTAATATCTCTATGTAATTCTGACGTGTGGGCCTTTCCTTTGTATTTCCTGATAACCCCCTGCAGAAACAGATAAACAACAAAACTCATGGAATTCTGTCAGATCAAACCCTAATTCTAGATGTTGCTTGCATATAAGTCCTTTTCCTTATTTATTGGATAATTAAAATTGATACTTAAGAACCGTCAACAAACACCCCCATACTTAGGCTTTTACTCGTCCTCGAGAAAAGGATGGTTCAGAAAAATAACTGGGGTTGAAACATTGTAAAGCATTGTTTTTATACCTGCAGGGTGTTGTGAATGTCCACTGTGCACTGTAGTCAGGGAAATATATGGTTGAAGTAGAGATCCTTTCTTCTCATCCTGTCACTTGGAGTTTTTATATATTTTTGAATAGAAACTTAGCATACCTTTATCCTCATAGGGGCTCTCAGATTACTCATTTATCTTTTGTATATCTCACTGAGGCTGTTTTAATTTGTAGAAATTCTCAAGCATACTTACTTTGCATATTTTGCCTGGGTCAAAACAGGATCCGAGGAGAGGAATGCCATACTCTTAGATCAAAGACTTTGAAAATTAAAACTTGTCAACTCTTACTGGCATATTGCTTATTAGAGGGACCATGAGCTATCATTTTCTTTTTACCATATATATATTTTTATCATCTCATTTTTTTCAGGTGGATACTGAGGTACCCCTAATTCTACTTCCGGATACTTGTCCATTTTTCTGCGAGGTTGTCGAGCACTTGCTCTTTTTTATTTCCTCGAAATTTATATTTTTGCATAGCCCATGCCTCTAATGCAATAATACTTCGGAAGAGTGAATCTTTCTGAATAAAAATGTCTTGATCTTGGGAGCATGATAAATCTCTCAACAAGAGTCTAACTCGTTTTGCACAAACTCAATACAAAGCAAATTAATATTTTTAGGTTTATCAGGCATATAAAATACTGAGGATGGTAGCTATATTTTTGAAGTTTTTGAAAAGAAAATCTCCAAGCGACAAAGATTTCAAGAATAAGATACTCATATTCTACCATCTCACATTCCACAATGACTTGAGTACCACATGGTTTTTAAAATGATTTTCAATAAATGCAGGTTTTCAGAAATATCACAGAGTGAGATTGATCATAATTAGAAATATTTTTGTCTTTTTAAATTATCATGTTAGGAACAATATTCTACACAGCCCAATATGTATTTGTATATATGTAAATAAAGCGTGCAGAGTATGTACCTGAATCGTGGAGTGGTGCAATCGAAGTGCTTTTACCATGTCGAGGGGATTCCCCCATACTTGTTTCCTGCTTTCTTGCATAAAAATAAAGTGGAGATACACGAGGCATAATAATAATAATCTTTATTTGTCTTGAGGCATTTATTACACTGACTAATGAAGCGAACTAATCTAAACTGAATTTAATCGAATCTAATTGAATCTAATGATGAAGACTAAGACACACTGCCTCAAGGTCTAATCTAGATAGCTCAGTGTTGCTCTAAATCCCTGATCCTAGCAAGGGCATCAGAAAGGTCACGTTTAAGCGCGAGCACAATAGTGTTCAGGTTGGAGACCTGCCTACTAAGGGAGCTAACTGTGGACTGAAGTTCCATAATATGTCTATTTGTTGTCCTGATGTCCTCATCCACATCTGCTATGGTCCTGCGGCGCTTCGGTGGTGTCTCAAACGAATTGAGAGTGTGCTTAGGAGCTTCCTTTGGTGGGATGAAGCGAACTTTTGCTGTCCTAACTCCTTCAAAGCGGGGCCTCTCCTTCTCCGTAGTGTAGTGGACGCTGCTGATCTCGCCGCTCCGGTTGGTCTTGACGATGGCTTCTTGCTTGGACGACGGTCCCTTGAGAAGAAGGGGCTGCAGTGGTGCAGTAAGAACTGGTTGGGCGTAGTAGGATGAGATTGAGCTGCGCTGGTTTGATGGTGGGGCTGCTAGCTGTCGCTCTGTGTTGGCCGGGACGAGAGCGTAGGCGTCGGGGTCATCCTTGGGCTTGCGGTTGAAGTCGTAAGGGACGATCTCCCAGTTGCGGTGGGTCTTGTCGGCCATTGGAGAAGCAAGGAACTAGACAAGCTCTAATTGAGGAGGAGAGAAGGATTGAATGAATTGGTGTTGAAAGCTGACGTCAGGGGTCTGCTTATATAGGGGTCAAAAAGTGCCTCTAGGGTTTCCATAGATCCATCCCGCCGCCGGGCGTGCGTAACAACCCATTCGCGGAATTTTCTGGATAACCATAGATGAGGAAAGCATGTTGGAAGAGGCCAGGGCCAAGGGGACACCAGGGCAGGGTGCCCGCCCTCATCATCAGGGCGCCCGCCCTGGGCCTGCCTCCTCTACGGGCCCGCTTGCTCGAGCGTGTTTCTAGAAGTTTTTTTATCCCGAAAAATATATACGTGGCCCAAAAACGTCAGATTAAAAAGGTCGGGCTTTAATTCTCCATCGGAAGGTAAAAATGGATCACGTCTATTTCTTCTAATTCTTTATTGGGTTCTAAAAATAATTTAAGACGTTGACCATTTACCTTGAATAACGTACCTTCATCGTTTTGAAGTGTAATAGCTCCGTGGGATGATGAATTGACTACCTTGTATGGTCCTTCCCATTTACTCCGGAGTTTTCTATGCCCGAAAAGCTTCACCCTGGAATTAAAAAGTAATACCTTATCTCCGGGTGAGAACTCCTTCTTCTTGATCCTCTTGTCATGCCATCTTTTGACTCTTTCTTTGTAGATCTTCGAATTGTGATATGCTTTCTCTCGCCATTCTTCCAATTCTGATAGTTGCATTCTTCTATGATCTCCAGCAACATCTATGTCCATATTCCATCTTCTTATGGCCCAGTATGCTTTGAACTCTAGTTCAACAGGCAAGTGGCAAGTCTTCCCGTACACCAATTGGTATGGGGTCATTCCAATTGGGGTCTTGTATGTTGTCCGGTATGCCCAGAGTGCATCGGGTAACTTTTCCTTCCATGCTGTTCCCATCTCATTTACTGTTTTCTGAAGAATGTTCTTGATTTGCTTGTTGGAAGTCTCTGCTTGGCCACTTGTCTGAGGATGATATGGGGTAGCAACGTTGTGATGGATTCCATGTTTTGCTAGATAATGCTCAAAGTGTTTGTCGATGAAGTGTGATCCCCCATCACTTATCACCACCCTAGGGACTCCAAATCTTGGAAATATAATCTCTTCAAACATCCTCTTTGAATTAATATTGTCGGCACGCTTGCAAGGTAGTGCTTCTACCCACTTGGAGACGTAGTCAACTGCCACCAAGATGAATTCACACTTCTTTGATGGAGGAAATGGACCCATGTAGTCTATTCCCCAAACATCAAAGAGCTCAATCTGAAGGTTGTTGGTGAGTGGCATAGCATCTCTTGTATTTATGTTTCCGTGCCTTTGACATGGCCCACATCTTCTGATATATTGCCTTGTGTCTTCATACATTGTAGGCCAATAGAATCCACATTGCCAGATCTTTGAATGTGTACGGAATGCTCCATAATGACCTCCGTATGGTGATGAATGGCATCTGTCGATGATCTTCCACCCTTCCTCAGTGGTCACACACCTTCTGAGTAAGCCATCAGCGCATACTCGGAAGAGGTATGGCTCATCCCATATGTGTGAACGACTTTCTTGAATAAGCTTCTTCTTGTTCGCTCCTGGTGGTACATACCCTGAAACCATAAAATTAACAATATCTGCATACCAGGGGTCAGACCTGTTGATTCCATAGAGCATGTCGTCCCGGAGCGAATCATTAATGGGTGTTTCCTGTGGATCCTTAAAGTGCATTCTAGACAAGTGATCAGCAACATAATTTTCTACTCCCTTTTTATCTTTTATTTCTAAGTCAAATTCTTGGAGTAACAAGATCCATCTAATTAGGTGAGGTTTAGCATCTTTTTTAGTAAGCAAATATTTTAGTGCAGCATGATCAGTGTAAACAATTATTTTAGCTCCTACTAAGTAAGATCTAAATTTATCAATGGCAAAGACAACAGCCAGAAGCTCTTTTTCAGTGGTTGCATAATTAAGTTGAGCTCCTGTCAAAGTTTTACTGGCGTAAGCAATTGCATGATGCTTCTTGTCTTTTGTTTGCCCCAAAACTGCCCCCACAGCATAATCACTAGCATCACACATAATTTCAAAAGGCAACGACCAATCAGGGGGTTGAATGATTGGTGCAGAGATGAGTGCATTCTTTAATAATTCAAAAGCTTTTAAATATGCATCATCAAATTCGAAAGGAGCATCCTTGGCTAGCAAAAGAGTGAGTGGTCTAGCAATAAATGAAAAATCTTTTATGAATCTGCGATAAAAACCAGCATGGCCAAGAAAGCTTCGAATTCCTTTTATATTCACAGGTGGAGGTAGTTGTTCTATTACTTCAATTTTAGCTTTATCTACCTCAATACCTCTTTCAGACACTAGGTGTCCTAGCACTATTCCTTCCCTAACCATAAAATGACATTTTTCCCAGTTAAGGACTAAGTGCTTTTCTTTGCATCTTTGCAAAACCTTGTCTAAGTTTTCAAGACAATTATCAAAAGTTTTTCCATAAACAGAAAAATCATCCATGAAAACTTCCATAATCTCTTCAATCATATCAGAAAATATAGACATCATGCATCTTTGAAAAGAAGCTGGTGCATTACATAGCCCAAAAGACATTCTACGATAAGCATAAGTTCCGTATGGACAGGTAAAAGTGGTTTTGCTTTGATCATCAGGATGGATCGGGATCTGGTGGTACCCTGAATATCCATCTAAGAAACAGAAGAACGAATGGTTCGCTAACCGCTCTAACATCTCATCTATAAAAGGTAAAGGAAAGTGATCCTTTTTCGTGGCTTTATGCAGTTTTCTATAGTCAATGCACATCCGCCACCCTGTGACGGTGCGTTGCGGAATTAGCTCGTTCTTCTCATTTGTAACAACAGTCATGCCTCCCTTTTTAGGCACAACTTGAACAGGGCTCACCCACTCACTATGCGGCACAGGATATATAATCCCTACATGCAGCAATTTTATAACTTCCTTTTTAACTACTTCTCTCATCGCGTTGTTGAGTCTACGTTGGGGTTCCCGAGAAGGTGAAACAGAAGGATTTGTCGGAATGCGATGGGTGCAAATCATAGGACTGATTCCTGTAAGATCTTGGAGTGAGTAGCCAAAGACTGAGTGATGTTTTTTTAAAACGGTCATTAATCGCAGAGTTTGTTCCTGAGTGAGTTTATTACTAATGATCACAGGAAACTCTGGATTATTGTTTAGGAAAGCATAGATAAGACCGGGTGGTAAAGTTTTAAGCTCTATAGGAGGTCTGGGTGTTTCTGCAAACTCATCTAAAGGTTCAGGTTCAGAAGGTTCAGCTTCCTCTTCTATGAAGAAAGGGGCTTCTTCTTCTAAGTCTGATTCATTTGAAAGCTCTAGAGACGCAGCTTTTACCTCTTCCATAGGATCAGGCAAAAGAGATGACTCGATCTTATTATTCAAGGAGTGAGAAATTGTCATAGGGAATTTAAAATCCTTTCCAAAAGAAATGTGTAGCTTTCCAGTTTGACCTTCATAAAGGAGTCTTCTAAATGGTTGTCCTATCAACAGGTCAAAGTCCCATGTATCAAAGATATAAAAGTTCAAATGAATCATGGAGCCTTCTACCATAAAAGGTAGGACATTCACAATTCCAAGACTGGGGACCAATCGTCCCGAAGATTCCTTCATGAACTTTATTGTGGGGGTTAAAATTAATTTTCCAAATAATTTAAGTGCAAAAGCTTCGGACATGATATTGATCCCCACAACAGGATTATAGAGAGCATCAAATTGATCAGAATCATAAGCACAGCGTATAGTGATAGGAGGTGTATCCAAACGGATCACTTCAGAGGAAAGCTCTGACTCCTCCAACCATTCGCTACTCATGACTGAGATAAGCTCTCTCAATTGATATTCACTTGGTAAACAAATGCTATAATGGCCGCTTTGGGGTTTGTCTATAGAATGGTAGTTTGAAATGTTTCCAAAATCGGCAAAAAGATCGGATTCTATATCCAGCATGAAATCAGGTGATGGAATTTCTTCCTTTTGTGGCTCAAAACTTGGGATAGCTGAAGTAGGTGAAGAATTCGGCAGAGTGTCTACTTCGGCTCCGTAGGTTTCATCAAGGAGGGTATTATTCATCTCAGCTTCTAGGATTCTATCTAGGATCGCTCTAGCTTCATCAGTAGGGATACGAAAGAAAGAACCTCTAGACATTGTATGTAGCATTTGTTTATGATCTTTCTGAAGACCTCGAAAGAAATGAAAAAGGAGAATAGGGTCTTCAATATTGAGTTTTGGACCAGATTCTAAAAGATCAGAAAAAACGTTTCCAGGATTTTCCCAAAGTTTCATTTTCTTTTTGTTTAAAAGATAGAACTTTGAGTCTAAGGTCGGCGATACGATCGAGGGAATAAAAATCTAAATAGAAGTTGGCTCGTAAGACTCCCCATTCACCTCGTTGTTGACTTACCTTCTGACTATATGTTGGGCATTCTTAACGTCACTACCAAAAGTAGACTTAGTTTTCTAGTTCTGATAATGGCGCCAAAAATGCCAAACCTATCCCTCATGCCACTTAAGCCAAGTTGTCATCCCCAGCATGACATGAGAGACACGGTATTGAAATATGCATTTGCTCATCAAGATAAATAATAAAAGGGATCTGCAAGCGCACAGATTAATACCGATGTAGCATTTTAACCGGGAAGTATTCCAGGTATCGTTATTTATATTTTTACCACTGGGAAGGGATTTCTAAGTATCATGGTTGATAATGGAATGAGAATATGGAACTGAGTACACATCATTGCATGTATAACCGAGAGTATTTATCAATCTCTTTATACAGGTATAAATGTCACATTAAATAAAGGTAAAGTGATAATGGTGACAAAGATAATTAATCTGATCAGCTAGCCACATATAATAATGATAAGCACCTCAACAGATATTCTAGCAAGTCATTAGCATGGAATTAGGATGAACTACAAAGATATTCCCTAAGTTATTATTAACTATAAAGTCTAGCATATCATAGTTAGTGCAATTATACTTGGCAATCATGGTGAGAAAAGACTATATCCATGCATAGTGAATATTAGCAAGGAAGATGAAGAACATAGCAATCACTCCCCTGTAATAGTGTTGCTCTGCCTACCCTATACACGAGAGGGGGACTATATAAGAATCAACGAAGCTGTCACTATCGCGAACTACCCCACAATCCGGCATATAGGGTGCAATCGCAGATAAATACGGTATAGACACCACGTCTACACAATAATTATCATTCACCCACTGTACACATGGATAAACGGTATACGATCCTAGGCATGTATATAATTCCAATCTAACTAAGCCAAGCATATAACTATGATAAACTAAGAACAATATAATTGCAAATATAATCAAGTAGAGCAAAGTCATAACCAATATATTGAAATAGAACAAATTCATATTCATAATATTGAAGAACAATGATGAACAATTGAAGAATAATAGAGGAATTACCAAGAATCCTCTTGATAGATCCGGGAACCAATCGAAGATTGACTCCTTCTAGTTCTAATCCTATGTAGCTATGCTAACTAGAGATCTAGTTGATGTGGTGGCTCTAGGGCTTGATCAGAGGCTCTCCTCCTGAATTAGGGTTTGAAGTCTGAGACGAGGGGCCTCTCCTCCAGGGTCAGAGGCCTTGCTTATATAGCCCTTTCGGATGAATCTAGGCCGTTGGATCAAACCGACATTGAACGGACGGTTTTCCTTGATCCTCTAGGTCGGTGGAGCATAATCCTCGAGGCGGAGCCTGATTGGCTCCGGGGCCAGGGCGGGTGCCCTAAGGACCAGGGCGGGCGCCCTGTGTCCGGCTCCGTTACGTCTCCCGTTCGTTCTCGTGGCTTCTGGACTCTTCTAGATGTAAGATAATTACGTGTTCGGTTAATATCCCGTCATTAATTCGACATGTGGGCCTTTCTTCCGTATTTCCTGATAGCCCCCTGTAGAAATAGATAAACAACAAAACTCGTGGAATTCTGTCAGATAAAACCCTAAGTCGAGGTGTTGGTTTCATTTGGATCCTTTTCTCTATTTATTTGATAGTTATAATTGATACTTAAGGACCGTCAACAAACTCCCCCAAGCTTACCTCTTGCTCGTCCCTGAGGAAGGAGAGACTCAGTAGTTGCTGAAATGCCTTTGAATTTTGACGGTACACATGCTTTCAAATAGAGTCTCATCTCTGAGTTAAAGTAAACTGTCAAGACTTAAAACTTACTCATTATACCTTTCACCATGGGGCTTGCAACCGTCACCTTTGTCTTGAGCGGTTAAAAGATAGAACAGTCTAGTCAAGCGCCATGTCTCTTATTCTTGATTAGCTATAGCTCTTGGAGTTTTTTTGTAGATTTTCAAATAAAACTCAGAGATTCCTTGTATGACTCTCTAAGGTCTCTCTTTTGTGGTATTTCTGGATCCTCACCAAGGCAGTAATGATGTCTGCCTTCTCTCAAAGCAAAGTATGTAGTATTTGTGGTATAAGGCAGAGTGACATTGCCTTCTCTCTCATCCTATTCTAATAAGGCTTTTGATATCTGGAGCTCATCGGTGGGAGATAAAGTATACATACTTACAAGACATTTATTGCATAGTCAAACCATGGATCCAGAGAAACAAGCCAATAAGTCAAATCAAGATGTGCATGTGTGGCGAATAAATGGCGTATGGTGGTAGTGATGATAACAATGATGAAAGTCTAATTCTACTTTTGCTCTTTTTGAGGGGATACGTACCTTTCTTGCTTTTAAAGCTCTTGAGGAGAATGAGGTGCTCTATATTTTCTTTTCTTTTTTTTTATCGAGGTTCCGAGCACTTGCTCCTTTTTATTTCCTCGTATCTTTTACTTTTCGAGGTTCCGGGCACTTGCCCCTTTTTATTTCCTCGTATAGAGCACTCATCTCCTTAGAACAATATAGCAAGTGGTAGTAACCAAAATAGCTTGAGCATTTATTTCACAGGGGATAACAAGAATGGGAAATATTTTTGGCTATTCTCTCCCGGATTAGGAGTAGAATAATTTTATGTGGATCTGGAGATGAGAATGAGTGGATATATGTGGATGCGTACTTCCGGAGTAGAAGCAGCATGTATGAGTGATCGTGCAAGTGAATCTTGATTTTAACCGCATGACAAGCTCCTAAGGGTCTACACAGCTTGACTACACTCAATGCTCATAAGCAGTAAAAAGTAAAGGTATGGCTTAAAGTCTAGCAAGCATGTATGTATGGCTGTGGTAGGAACTTAAACTCTCATCATACAGGAACTCATCATGTAGCATTTTAAGATTTTCAAAGATAAAATTCTCTAGAATTCTAGCATCTCTAGGAATAGATAAACAACAGCTCAACCTTCCCATATCATATCCGTTAACAACTTAGACTTTAGATCAAGTTCTCTTCCCACAAGTTCAGGTTTAGAGCAAGCTTTAAATGATAACAGTTATGTCTAAACTTAGAGAGAGGACTTCAAATTTGAAAGTTAGGCAAAGCAACTATTCATCATATCCATGCTAGAGTTTTATTATTATCTAGATTCAGTTTAGCATAGCCACTTTATTTATTTATTAAAACACACTAAGCAAAAGATATAGGTATATATATATAAGCACAAAATCTTTATTTGGTTTTTTTTCATAGTTATGTATATTTTTATTTTTATAGAGTAGAAGTATATATAAATATAAAGATAAAGATAGAAATACTTAGCAAGATAATGGGGGTGCTCTCCCCCAAGCTGGATCTTGACATAATCTCTTCTGATGTAGCTAGCAGATGGCGGAGATGTATTTGAAAGTCGGCAGCACCCTGACAGCGATTAGAATGTCCTCTGTCTGCTAGTCTCCTTGAATTCTGTGAAGCTCAAATAGACAACAAAAATTTGTGGAACTGATTAAGTGTTAGCATAAATATCTAGCCTTTATCATGCTGAGCCTCCTTGATTTTTTTATGTTGTTTTTTTTTCTTTTATAAAGCAGAAGAAAATATTTATGTATTTATTATATATATATATATTTTTTTATGCCACCACAGTGAATGTACTTATGGGTTTTATGCCACTCGCATACTCACATGGGGCTTTAGGGTTTTTAACATTTTTATTTTCTTTTTAAGATAGTATGAATATGATTAACTAAGCAAACTATTTAAGATAAAGTAAATAATTAAAAGGAATAGGATAACTACCAAGTTACCTCTTGGCAAGGCGTTCGGTGTTTTTAAGTCCTCCGAACGGGACTTTTATTCGTTCAGTCGTCCTGGGACTTGGTGGATGGCGTAGTCGGTGGTTCCGGCGGCGCCTCTTCTTCATGTGCAACTGTCTTTTCCTTCCATACTTGTCTCGGTGCTTCGGTCTCCTTAGGACAGTGTTGGTTGAGTGGTATGTCTTCAGATCTTACCACTTCTCCTTCATAATCTGCCCATCCGTCCTTGATGACCTGTTGCTTCTGATTGTGGTTACGCCGCCTTCTTCTTGTCCTGACCTGCTTGGATTCTTCAAATACATAGTTAGGGTCAGTAAAGTAAAGACGTACCTTCTCAGAGGGGAAGTGCATGTGGACTTCTCCAGTTCCAATGTAGATGATTGCTTTGACAGTACTAAGGAATGGTCTTCCAAGGATGATGGGTGGATCATATTCATCTTCTCCCTTGTCAATAACCTGAAAGTCTGTATGGACAAAGTGATCGTCTATCTTGACAGGGACGTCAGTTACTGTACCTTCGACCTGTTGGAATGTCTGATCTGCCATCTGGAGCTGAATATATGTTGGGTTTAAGGGCATGGTTCCGAACAGAAGTTCATAGGTGACCTTGGCCATTATGTTGACGCCCGACCCAGTGTCACAAAGTGTCTTGTAGAAGTGGGACCCATTAATGGAGCAATAAATGCTTGGCATACCTGGGTCGTCCTTCTTAGGCAAGAACGGTGACTTGAGTTGGCGATCTTGACCTTTGTGCACGGCAGTGACCATCTTAGCTGTCTCGGTCCATACTTGCTTCTTGCTCTTGTTCCTCCTATTGGTCCTCTTCCTTGGTTCATATTGGGGTTGCTCTGGGATTTGTGCGGTCTTGTTCTTGAAGGAAAACGTTTCCTTCCTCCCCTTGATGTAGAAACTGATCTTGGCAGCACTAGCATAGATGACAGCTCCCGCAGTGTTCAGGAATGGTCTCCCTAGGATGACGGGAGCCCTCTCATCAGAACCGGTCTCTATCACTACGAAGTCTGCTGGAGCGTACGAGGAACCAACTCGGACACAGATGTTCTTCAATATTCCTCTCGGGAAGCTCAGTGTCCTATCTGTAAGCTGCAAACACATGGTTGTTTCTAATAATGGTTGTGAAAAGAGTTTTTCATAGAGTACCCTGGGCATAATATTGACGCTGGAGCCAAAGTCACAGAGTGCTTCTGGGAAGTCTCGCATGCCGATGGAGATCGGGATGACGGGGCGTCCTGGATCGCCTCTCTTGACCGGCAGACGGTCAGTACTTACTTCCACGATAGGGTTACTCCAGTAATCTCCTGCATCAAACATGTCTACAAGATTTGCAGATTCTAGTCCTTCCGGTTGTGATGGTATACCGGGGTTAGTAGCAGGAACAGCAGCAGCTATTTGATTCAACTGAGATTCAATCATTTTATTAAAGCTAATCTGGTTCTTGATGGCAGTAGAGAAATTATCCATTCTATTATTTATATTTTCTAGTATTTTATCATTAGATGCCAATTTCTTAGGTTATCCATTAGCTTTCCTTGGTTGGATACTAACTCTCTCAAAGGTGGATAATTATTATTATTATTGAAAGAATTGTTACCTTGGTAATTACCTGAGTAGTTAGGCCTCTGTTGATTCCAACCTTGATTCTGCTGAGGACGGTTGTAGTAGTTGTTGTTGTTGTTATTGTTGATGTAGTTCATGTCCTCCAGCAACTCAGGACAGTGATTGCCCGAGTGTCCAGTACCTCCACACTCCTCACAAGTCATGTGGGAGTCGTAGACGTGCATGACTTCTTTCTTTTCTCCAGCTCGATCATTGAGCTTCTTCATGAGTAGGTCTAGCTTGGCAGACAGCATGTCTACCTCCTTGAGCTGGTGCATACCTCCACCTTTCTTGCGTGTCTAAGTTCTTTCTTCATTCCAACCTTAGTTGGATGCCATCTTCTCCACAAGAGCTGTGGCTTGAGGTATGGTGAGTGATAGGAATGCTCCTCCAGCTGCAGCATCCATGGTTTCACGGGCACTGTTAATGAGCCCATGATAAAATGTCTGCATCAGTAGCCAGCTTTCCATTCCATGATGGGGACATTCTAGGATGTAGTCTTGGAAACGCTCCCATGCTTCTGGAACGGATTCATCATGTTGTTGCTGAAAACTTGTAATCTTCCCACGGAGAGCATTGGTCTTGCCCATGGGAAAGAACTTAGCCAGAAAGTTCGTGGAGCAGAGTGCCCACGTAGTGTTCTTCTCCTTTGTAGCATAGAACCACTGCTTCGCTCTCCCCAACAGTGAGAATGGGAAAAGGCGAAGTAGTATGGCGTCTCTGGGGACTTCAGCCATGGTGAAAGTGCTGCAGATCTCCAGGAAGTGTTGAAGATGAGCACTAGCGTCTTCATGTGGCTTCCCACAGAACTGGTTGGCTTGCACCATGTTGATGAGCCCAGGCTTGAGCTCGAAGTTGCGGTCGATCTCCCCAGCAGGTCCAGTGCGGATGTTGTCCGTAGTGGGAGCTGAGAACTCGCGGATCGACTTGTTCGCCATGGCTTCGAATTCAGTCGACAAATTCCGGATGAAACTTCGGCGGTCTTCGGATTTGGATGAAGCTTTGTGCTGAAGTGTTGACGATGTCTTCTTGAGCTTGGCTCTTGTTCTTCTGAATAAGGCTTTGGGATCGTCAACAAAGTTGTCTGGAAGATGTCTTCTATTCATGCATCACCCTACAATAAATAATCAAAATGGAAAATACAGGGGTAAAACTGTATAAGAGAATTGATAAGCTCGATCAGATTAGTGATGCAAATGATGACTCAAAGTTCCATATTCATTCCTACTTAGTAATCAACCTTCCCCGGCAACGGCGCCAAAAATGCTTGTTGGGCATTCTTAACGTCACTACCAAAAGTAGACTTAGTTTTCTAGTTCTGATAACGGCGCCAAAAATGCCAAACCTATCCCTCATGCCACTTAAGCCAAGTTGTCATCCCCAGCATGACATGAGAGACGCGGTATTGAAATATGCATTTGCTCATCAAGATAAATAATAAAAGGGATCTGCAAGCGCACAGATTAATACCGATGTAGCATTTTAACCGGGAAGTATTCCAGGTATCGTTATTTATATTTTTACCACTGGGAAGGGATTTCTAAGTATCATGGTTGATAATGGAATGAGAATATGGAACTGAGTACACATCATTGCATGTATAACCGAGAGTATTTATCAATCTCTTTATACAGGTATAAATGTCACATTAAATAAAGGTAAAGTGATAATGGTGACAAAGATAATTAATCTGATCAGCTAGCCACATATAATAATGATAAGCACCTCAACAGATATTCTAGCAAGTCATTAGCATGGAATTAGGATGAACTACAAAGATATTCCCTAAGTTATTATTAACTATAAAGTCTAGCATATCATAGTTAGTGCAATTATACTTGGCAATCATGGTGAGAAAAGACTATATCCATGCATAGTGAATATTAGCAAGGAAGATGAAGAACATAGCAATCACTCCCCTGTAATAGTGTTGCTCTGCCTGCCCTATACACGAGAGGGGGACTATCTAAGAATCAACGAAGCTGTCACTATCGTGAACTACCCCACAATCCGGCATATAGGGTGCAATCGTAGATAAATACGGTATAGACACCACGTCTACACAATAATTATCATTCACCCACTGTACACATGGATAAACGCTATACGATCCTAGGCATGTATATAATTCCAATCTAACTAAGCCAAGCATATAACTATGATAAACTAAGAACAATATAATTGCAAATATAATCAAGTAGAGCAAAGTCATAACCAATATATTCAAATAGAACAAAGTCATATTCATAATATTGAAGAACAATGATGAACAATTGAAGAATAATAGAGGAATTACCAAGAATCCTCTTGACAGATCCGGGAACCAATCGAAGATTGACTCCTTCTAGTTCTAATCCTATGTAGCTATGCTAACTAGAGATCTAGTTGATGTGGTGGCTCTAGGGCTTGATCAGAGGCTCTCCTCCTGAGTTAGGGTTTGAAGTCTGAGACGAGGGGCCTCTCCTCCAGGGTCAGGGGCCTTGCTTATATAGCCCTTTCGGATGAATCTGGGCCGTTGGATCAAACCGACATTGAACGGACGGTTTTCCTTGATCCTCTAGGTCGGTGGAGCATAATCCTCGAGGCGGAGCCTGATTGGCTCCGGGGCCAGGGCGGGCGCCCTAAGGACCAGGGTGGGCGCCCTGTGTCCGGCTCCGTTACGCCTCCCGTTCATTCTCGTGGCTTCTGGACTCTTCTAGATGTAAGATAATTACGTGTTCGGTTAATATCCCGTCATTAATCCGACATGTGGGCCTTTCTTCCGTATTTCCTGATAGCCCCCTGCAGAAATAGATAAACAGCAAAACTCGTGGAATTCTGTCAGATAAAACCCTAAGTCTAGGTGTTGGTTTCATTTGGATCCTTTTCTCTATTTATTTGATAGTTATAATTGATACTTAAGGACCGTCAACACTATACCATCGTCTAGCTTCTCCTCTTAAGGAAAAAGGAAAAAGCTTCCAACGTAAAGTCTTATCAGAAATGTCTTCAATGCGAAGACAATCGCATGTTTGCTCAAAATCTCTAATATGAAGGTAAGGATTTTCGTCTTCCTTTCCCGAAAAGGATAGGTTCTCAATCATGGCAATTAACCTTGAACTTAACCTATACTGGGATGTTTGGATAGGCTGTGATGACTCCCATGGTAAAAGGTCAGTTTCCGAAGGTGTTGCAAATTGATAGATTGATTTAGAATCTTGGTTCTCCATAAGGTAAGAATAAAGAAAAGATAAGGAATAAAAAGATAAAGAAAGATAAAAGTATAGGTACAAGCTAGTAGTAAGATTCAAGGTTATCTCAGCAAACCGTCTTTCTCCCCGGCAACGGCGCCAGAGATGCATGTTGATATTTGGTAACGCAATTAGGAAATGATCCGCAAGCGCAAGGATATCGGTGAGCACTTCACCCGGGATGTTATCCAGAGTATCGTATTTATTTTTTTACCACTAGGAGAAAGCGTGCATCTGACTAACCAAATCTATTACTACTAACCTTTAGGCTACAACCACTGTGATTTGATGTGAGTGATGTATAGAGAAGACTGCAACTGCACTCTCGTTCTAACCTTGGTAAGGATGATCTACTGCTCTATTGGGGAGGCTCAAGGAATCTAGACACCTCAAAGGATGTTCGACCCGCACCTATAAACCCTATCGATCCTGCTAACGGGATATGGGATACAAAGGTAGCTTCGGAAATGTCACGTTCCTCGCTACTACCACGGTCCGGCTAGACAGGGGATATCTATGAGTATCCTAGCCCAAACACCACATTTACGCTAGAGATGATTACTCTAAACTCTACACGAAGAGATTAAAGTAAACTCATAAACCAAAGAACAATAAAACAAAGAACTTACTAGAATTTAGAAGTCGAAATACTGAAGAATCCTAGGAGCAAGCCTCGGGTTAGGAGAACTTGATCTTGCAGGTACAACCTCGAAGTAGTCACCGACAGGCCGGGCTTCCTTCGATCTATACCTCCACTCTATCTCTCTCAATCTAGAAGAACTAAGTCTAATCTCACATTGGATGCTAAGCCCTAATGAGGTGGGAACCCTAAGGGAACCTCTCTCTCTGAATCCTCTCTGGAAAATATGAAAATAATGGACTTGGATTCTCCTCTCCAGGGGCTAGGGGTCCTGCTTATATAGTCCCTTCAAGTGAACCTGGGCCGTCGGATCAAATCGACATTAATCGCACGGTTTTCCTTAATCCTTTAGGTCGGTGGGGCATAATCTGCGAGACTCATCCTGATTGGTTGCAGACCTAGGGCGGGCGCCCCAGGGTCCAGGGCGGGCGCCCTGGTCCCGGGCCCGTTCGGCCTCCCGTTCGATCCCGTGGCTTCTGGAGTCTTCTAGATGATAGAAAATCGGTGAACACGTTAATATCTCTATGTAATTCCGATGTGTGGGCCTTTCCTTTGTATTTCCTGATAACCCCCTGCAGAAACAGATAAACAACAAAACTCGTGGAATTCTGTCAGATCAAACCCTAATTCTAGGTGTTGCTTGCATATAAGTCTTTTTCCTTATTTATTGGATAATTAAAATTGATACTTAAGAACCGTCAACAGTCACCGATCTTGAATGCTCGTTCTCGGACATTTTTGTTGTGGTATCATCACAGTGTCTATTGGTTTTTTGTGAACCGGAGAAGCGCCGTTTCATGTGCCTTGCCCAGTTGGTCAAGCATGTCCTAGCGATCCTCCTCTACCCTAGCTTCATTGTACGCCATGGCTCATGGTGCACCATAGTCAAGGTCAGTTGGCAGCACGGCTTCCGCACCGTATACCAAGAAGAATGGGGTAAAATCGATGGACTGGTTAGGAGTTGTTCTTAGGCTCTATAGAATAGCTAGGACCTCCCCCGCCCATCGTCCTGCGAACTTATCAAGCCTATCAAAGATACATGGCTTGAGGGCCTGAAGTGTCATGGTGTTTACGCACTCTACTTGGCTATTAGTTCATGGGTGGGTGATAGAGGCCCAGTTGATCCAGATGCCATAGTCATCGTAGAACCAGAGGAATTTCTTCCCAATGAATAGTGTGCCACTGTCGGTGATTATGGAGTTTGGTACTCCAAACCTATACATGAATGTCGAGAAAGAATTCCACCACATCCTCGGACCTTACCCACATTATTGGTTTGGCCTCGATCCATTTGGTGAACTTGTTGATCGTCATGAGGAGGTGGGTGTAGCCCCCGGGTGCCTTCCTAAAAGGTCTGAGCAAGTCGAGCCCCTAGGTCATGAAGGGTCGTGTTAGGGGAATGGTTTGGAACTCCTGCATGGGCAAGTGTGTCTGTCATTCATAGAACTAACATCCCTCACAGCTATGCATGATCTGCTGAGTGTCCGTGACCGTTGTGAGCCAGTAAAAGCCTTGCTAGAAGGCTTTATCGACCAGCACGATCTTGGCACTGTGTGGTGTCCACACATCCTGGTGTGGATTTCCTAAAGAAGCTATACGTTGTCCCCTATCTCACGGGATGCATCTCTGGATGATCCCTGACATGCTATGCTTGTAGAGGGTGTTCTCTATGATCATAAAAGATTTGCAATGCATGGCCAGGCGCTGCGCCTCCGTCACATTATCAGGTAAGTTCCCTCATGCTAAATATTTGATGAAGGGTGCAGTCTAATCCGAGCTAGTGCTTGCGACCCCCCTGGTCAATTGCCATCAGGTCAAGAGGACTCGCAGCCCCTGGTTCATGGTGAGAGCGGGTTGGCTGAGCAGGGTCCATTCTATGTTTCTGTATCGAGACGTTGTCATTCACCATGCTCGTCGTTTGGTCGTGTGGTCGGTTCATTTGCACTGATGGTTCATGCACGTCATTGACGAACACCTCTAGGGGAGCAGGTACTTAACTGGACACGAGCTTGGCCAAGGAGTCAGTGGCTAGGTTATCTCATCCAATGTTGTGGTGGAGCTCGAGCCCACCAAATCTTTCATTGTGCTACCAGATCTCGTCACAATAATCAACCATCTTGCTATCGTGGCATGAGGCCTCCTTCATGAACCGGCTTATGACTAGCTCTAAGTCTCCCCTAATGAATAGGTGGCGTGTGCCAAGCTTGGAGGTGATCCTGAGGCCATGGATGAGGGCCTCATATTCGGTCATGTTATTGGTGGCCTAGAAATGCAAGCGGATGACATATTCCATGCGATCTCACATAGGAGAGATGAGGACGACCATAGCCCCAGTGCCTGTTGCCATGAGGGAGCCATCAAAGCATAGCGTGTAATGCTCTTGGGAGGTCTGGGGTAGGGGTGTTTGTACCTCTATCAATTTGGCAATGAAGTCTGTGAGGACCTATGATTTGATAACCGTTCTCAGGACATAAGTGATGTGGCAGCCCATGAGTTCAGTTGCCCATTTGGCCACGTGGCCAGAGGCATTGCGGTTCTAGACCACTTCCCCGAGCGGAGCCGATGCCATGACCACAACAGGATGCCCCTTGAAGTAATGCAATAGTTTGTGTTTGGTAATGAGGATTGCGTAAATTAGCTTTTGGATTTGTGGGTATCATACCTTAGTATCAGAAAGGACCTCATTGATGAAGTACACCAGCCTCTGGATCTTGTGGGAGTGCTTTGCCTCATCTCGCTTGATAACAAGCACTGCGCCGACCACTTGTGTGGTGATAGTGATGTAGAGGAGGATCGGTTCCCCTCTTTTAGGTGATACTAGGGTAGGAGCCATCGCTAGGAATGCTTTGAGCTTTTTCAAAGGCCTCTTGTGCCTCAGCCGTCCAGGTGAACTGATTGGTCTTCTTCAACAGCCTGTAGAGAGGCATGCCATGCTCTCCTTACCGTGAGATGAAACAACTGAGAGAAGCCAGGTATCCCATAAGCTTCTAAACACCCTTCAGATTTGAAATTGGGCCAGATTTTTGAACGCTGCAATTTTCTCTGGTTGGCTTCGATGCCATGCTTAGAGACAATGAACCCAAGGAGCTTCCCTTTAGGCACACCAAACATGCACTTTTCAGAGTTGAGTTTTATTCTAAATTCCCAGAGGCAGGCGAATGCAACCTCCAGTTGTCAGCCAGTTGGTTGCCCTTCTTCGATTTTATGATGATGTCATTGATGTAGACATCTACAACTTCCCTAATAAGTTCATCGAGGCACCTATTCATGCACCTCTAATAGATGGCTCTAGCATTCTTGAGCCCAAACGGCATGGTGATGTAGCAATAGGCGCCAAACGGAGTGATGAAAGAGGTCACAAGCTAGTCGGCTGCCTTCATTGTGATCTGGTGGTACCTAGGGTACGTGTTCAGAAATCATAGGGTTTCACACCCCATGGTTGAATCAACCACTTGATCAATCCACGGTAATGGGTATGGCACTTTCAGGCATGCCTTGTTCAGATTAGTGTAGTCTACACACATTCACCATGTTCTGTTCTTTTTTCTGAACCAAGACCGGGTTAGCGATCCACTCAGGGTGGAAAACTTCCCTAATGAACCTAGCTGCTAGGAGCCTGGTGATTTCCTCCCCGATGGCCATCCACTTCTCGTCATCAAAGTGGCAGAGGCGCTACTTGATCGGCTTGGTGTCGGGCAGGATGTCGAGGCTATGCTCGATGACTTCTCTCGGGATTCTCGGCATGTCAGAAGGTTTCCATGTGAAGATGTCTCGATTCCTATGCAAGAAATTGATGAGCGCACGTTCCTATTTATTGGAGAGCCAGCTGCCGATCCATACTATCTTGTTGGCATCCTCTGAGTCGATCTGCACCGCCCTAGTGTCCTCCATGGGTTTGAAGGTTCTGAGAGACTGCTTCCTTGCGCTCGATTCGGGTGTGACCTTGGCCACAATGGCCTGAAGACTCAGGAGCTCGGGAGCCCGACATGCGGTCATCGTGATGTCGTAGCTCTCTTCCTTGTAGGAGTGCTCCTGGTGTGGGTCGTCGCTCACGGTGATGAATCCATGGGGCCCTAGAATTTGAGCTTGAGGTATGTGTAGTTAGGGATGACCACGAACTTGGCATAACATGGTCGGCCTAATATGGTGTGGTACGCTCCTAGGAGGTTTGTTTAGAAGTTGGTTTGGCTTCCGAATGTTACGTGCAGGTTGACCTATCCAAGAGGAATGACTTGTATTCTAGGTACGACCCCATAGAATGGGGTGTTAGACGGTCGTATCACCGCTCGTGACAAGCCCATGGCATCATACGTCCTTGCGTAGAGGAGGTTGAGGCCACTCCTATTGTCCATGAGTACATTAGTCAGGCGTGTCTTGCTGACTATCGAATTGACGATGAGAGGGAATCATCCCGGCTAAAGAATGGGGTTGGAGTAATCGGCCTTGTCGAAGGTGATCGTAGTCTCTGACTATTTCAAGTAAGCCAGGATGACCTTAGCCTTGGATGTGTTTGTATTGATCTCTTTAGTTGTGAGCTTTTGTCTGCGCTTTTATTTGATAGCAGGCGGCCTGCTTGAGATCATGAAGCACCCTTTCGAGTCGGAGAAAACATTCCCCTTCTCCCCATTGCCGGTAGGCTCCACTGGCGGGTCTCTACCAGTTGTTTTGTGCTTGCTTTCGAGGTGGCACCTTTCAAGGTTGCTGTCCTTGTGGCGTGCTCGATAGGGTAGCCATGGCTATGGTATGGCGCCCTCATCTTCTTTTCGAGCTCGATAGGGTTGAGCTTGTGCGTAACAGGCCCGTGGTGTGTACGCCTTGGCATAGCGGGGGCTAGGATACTCACGCCACCCAGAAGCACCCTAAACGGTTGCACCCTGCCTATGGCAAGGCTGTTGTCCATGGCGAAATCCTACCACGGGATCTATGCTTTCAAGGTGGAGGTCCTAGCTAGGGCCAAAGGTGAAAGTGGGTACTGGCCCTCCTACGTGGGTGAACTCTAGGATGTGGCCGCTAGGGGCCGTTCCAAGAGTGACTCCACCATGGATCATGGGATTCAGGTCTCTAGGATAGAGGACCTGGCCAGGGTTGGTGGTGAAAGTTGATGTCAATCTATTGATGTTGGTGAACTTGAGGTTCCCAAGGTGGATGCAGCTATTGGAGGCCATTCTATGGGTGAGTCCATCATTGGTGCAAGGAGCCATGGCCTCCTTCTCAACAAGGAGAGTCCATGACTGTCCCCCTACTAGCACGCCAACTGCTAGTGATTTGTATACCGACAAGTAAATTTCTAAGTGTCGTGCTACTCTTTGAAGACTATGGTAAAGACACAAGGAAATTATATTGGTTTAGGCTAGAGCCCTATGTCTAGTCTCAGAGAGGGTAGCGAGTTTGTGTTCCTAGCTTCAAGTGCTCTGAGGACTTACAATGGAGGTGTGTAAGCTAAGGATTCAAGGTAGGAGGAATCGATGGATCAAAAGTTCAAATGGAGTCTTGGAGTTTCTCCCCCTCTGAAGGGAGGCCTGGCCATCCTTATATAGAGTTCGGGGGCCAGTTTACAGTGGAGAGATGGGTTCTCCTGACCTAAGTCATCGAGAGCCTAAGGGAGGGAGAAGCGAGTAAACTTGGTTGGCAATCCAGCCTATCTTGTCTTGGCATCATCGCACGTTCAGGCATGATTGTTGTCATGGTCTTGTTCCCGATGCCATGGCATGCATGGCATGGTGCTACAGTGCTAGTCATGATGACAGTGTAGGCATGGTAGTGGTTCACCAACTGTCCCATGTGGTGTGGTCATGTCGTGGCCTTCATCCTCGTTTCTTGTTCTTTAGGTGGCGTCATGGTGACAGTGAGGGAGTAGGCAGCTGCTCCTAGGTCATGGGTCACCTTCCTGGGTCATGGAGTTGTGGACCTAGACCCTGGGTCACCAGGTTCTAGCTCCCAATGGCCTGGTTAGTCTTGTGAAGAAAAGGCCAGGGTCATGTGACCCATCCCGTAGCGGGTAGGGTCGTACGCCTGTCTTGTGCACATTAATTTGCACGGTGCGATGCCGTACCAGTCATTGACTTGCGATGTTGTCTTGTCTGCGTAGAGGTGCACAGGGGATGGCATCTACCCTGAGATCTCATGTCCTAAGAGATGGGCGTCCTCTTTGTCCTGGCGGAGTGAGCGGAGCGTGCCTGTTTCTGTCAGGGCTGGTGTACTCATTGGCACCCAATGTCTCCCTATCCTTTCCTATGGGTCAAGACAACGGAGAGGTTGAGCGTGATGACATGGCATGCAATAGAGGGAGAAAGGAGGAGGTCATAGTGGACCACATGTCTCAGTGTTTGGCCAGGGCCTGCGTGGCATTAAGTGGGCCATAGTTGCTAGGCTTTGGCTAGATGGGCCACTCGAGCGACTTCTCATTTGGTGCCTTTAGATACCCGGGGTATCTTGACCTGATACAACCCGATCATGACATGGCCATCTTCATCATCATCATCATAAGCATCATATGCATTTTAATTTCAATTTAGAAACTGCATGTGCACTAAAATAAACTTTCTAGGCTCTATCATGTTCTAGTAGACCATCCATGAGAACTTGGCAACAGACTTAACAGTTTTCACCAATTTAGTGTCCCGTCAAACCGTCGGGTGCACTCCAGAACCATCTGCTAGATCATGCATGCACAACAGTGAGATGTCCTCACCTAGGCACTCCTGGCCCCACATGTTAGTACACATGTTCTCTTTGGATGAAATGAGAACATTCTGCAGCACCCTTTCACTCTCTCACACTCTCATCTCCCCACTCTCTCTAGTTTATGCTCTCACTCTCTCTAGCTTCCACACAAGAGCACAAGGAGGAGAATGTGACGGATTGAAGGTCATACACAGTAAGAATACCATGGAGATCAACCCTAAGAATCCACAAGTTGGTGGGGATAGAAGAGGGAGGGATCCTCTCTCCCTAGCAAGAAGGAGCTAGGAGGAAATTTCAAGAAGAAGAAGGCCCAAGGGGAAGGAGAGGTGGATCAAGCTTCTTCCACTCATCTAGAAGCTTAGCAACATCTCCTACTCCCTAGGGTAAGATGATTTCTAGCCAAAACCCTTAGTTGAACTTTGGATCAAATGGTAGTGCTCATCACCAAGAAAATAACTCCTGTGCACCTCATGTTGATTAGATGCAATGCAGCTAGATTCACTTATCAAGATGTGATCAATGGAACCATAGGAACACCCCCATAAACATAGTTTACATGTGCACCAACCATAGGAAGAGATTTCATTTTTGAGATCTTAAAACACATGCTCTATGTTCCCATGGACCGTCCACGAGATCAACGGACCATCCATGAGATCACCAGACCATCCATGAGAACACCCACTGAGTATAAACACTTAGTCTACACGGTCGATGTTCCCATGGATCATTTGGGAGAACACTAGACTAACCATTAGAAATAAAAAAAATATTCAACCTGAGGGTACCCCTTTCGGTTCTTGCAATTGCAGAACGTTCATGCTCTGATAGACCGTCCAAATGTCAATTTTGATTAAATAAATAATCATAAGGGGACTCCAAATGTCAATTTTGATTAAATAAATATTAAGTTTGTATTAAGCAACTCATGAGTATTTTGTTAGCTTGTATAGATCTAGAATTCATGTATACATTCTTAAATCAAACATTTCTAACTTCAGTGAAAACATTTCTCATAGTGAATGAAATTAAAAACATAAACATGTCGCTAACTAAGAGTATAATATAAAACACCATTGCACAATGTAGGTTGGATGGCTCATTGAAAGTGGAAGGAGATGATGTGGGAAATGGTGCTCCTATGGCGATGATGGCACACCATGGAGATGCCAAAGATGGCACATGGCTACTCATGATGACGGGGATGGTCCACAATGGACGGGGATAGTGGCGACGCTCTAGGTTCGGGGATGAGGGAGGCACGCAGGTGACGCCGGGCAGTGCTAGGGTTAGGGTCAAGGTTGGAGCCAGCGGTGGTGCTCTTAGGGCTCCTGTGGTCGGCGTGAATGTAGATGGTGGCACTAGGGAGATAGACCGGAGGGTGGGGAACATAAATTTCCAATATATAGGGAAAGAACATCACTGCTGGTTAACATCTTAACCTAATTGTGATGCTCTAGTATCACTGCTGATTCAAAACGTCACCTGATGGTGATAACCTATATCGCTGCCAGGTTAGTGATTCAACTGGTAGTGATGCACTTAGATCACTGCTGAGTTTTGTTTTGACACAGTAATGATATATGGTCCAATCCTTTATTTCTCTTGATGTGTAATTGGTTTGACCAGTGCTCGATCCATTCATTCCCAATCACCCATCCTTGTCTCCGTTGTCACAACCAATTTTAAGGGAGGTGTCCTTGCCATATAGATGGCACCCATGTTCTGGTCCTCAGCTTTGCATGGAGTTCGTCAACAACTAAGGCCAGAGCTCCCACTCATTACAGGCAATAGGTTTAAGTAGCACATTGTGTTGGAGTTTAGGTGAAGAAAGAAGGTCCCAACTATGACTGCATCGTCTACAAGTGTCTGGATTGCAAGGTTAGGTCTTCTTGGATGTGTTTATTATGATTTCATGCCATTTTTGATGATTTTGATTCGAAGTTCATGATTTGGTGTTCTAATTTCAATGGGGATGGTAGTGGATGCCAAGGTTGGTACTAGGAGGAAGAATATGTTTAGTTGCTGAAAAATTGGTTGTTGAGGAGGCTGATGAGTGCGCATCTGATGTGCATGAAGAGGTGAATCGAAAGAAGCCATCAACGAAGAACCGCCAAAGAATTTCTCTTTTAGTATTAATTGGAGGTGAAATCCTTGTTTTGTTGAAGTGTATTGTAGATCTAGTTAGTTTGTTTAGTGCTATTTGTGACTGTCTACATTGTATCGAGGCTCTAAACGTTCTGTTACATATTGTGTATCCATTCAAGTTTGTAGCTAGTGATGAGGACATCGCCAAGATGGAGTCGAGGACGACTCCAATTCAAGAAGGGGAGGATGATGAGGACATCGCCACGCTGGACACACCGACGTTATGGTCTTCTCCAAGTTGCAATTCATCCCCAACTCAGCTGTCATGTCACCCTCGGATTCAGCAGACACGTCGTCACTGTTTTGGTCATAACTTTCTCATACAACATCGAAATGGGGTATTCTTGGATGCGTTGGAAAGGGGACGACGACACCGTCGTTTTGGATCTGGTCGCAGCTCCAGAAGGTCTGTGGATCATTCTATATGACCATAGCAAGGTGTTGTGTCACCTATTTGGGCCAACTTGGCCATGTATTGTGTCGGGCCTTAAGCCCAAGTTGTGGGCGCCCAACCCCTGGCCGTCCCCAACCCTAGGTCGAGTCTTAGACTATAAACATAGACGCTGCCGCTGCTAGACAATTGGGTTTTGTTTAGAGTTTAGTTTTCCATCGAGAAACTGAATCGTTCATTGTAACTGTGGTGACAAATCCTTTTACAGTGATCTAGGGCCCCTGTTCTTGATCTCCTCCACTGTGTCGATTAGTCCTTTGGAACCAAGTTCTTGAACCCTCTACTGATATTCGTGTCATTCATATTTGTAATTTTAGATTGCGTGTTTTACCTTCTTGCTTGTGCTCTTCGATTCGCTTGCAGGAAAAGCCTTCTTGGCGAGGTCAATCAAGTTGTGCTTGGTTGATAACCAACGGAGCAGTAGTGTAACGGTTGCAGGGTTCGAATCGTGTCTGATTTGAAGCCGGATCACCAACATCAAGATCTCCACAAATCGAACTTACCGGCTACCTCTCGGAAGATCGGGCCTGTACTCATCAATTGGTATCAGAGATTTTAGGTTTACCGTGAGGTATATTCTTGTTTGCCTTAGATTCATATTTGTTCATTACCTAGAGTCCACAAAAAGCCCAAAAATATTTCAATTTCCACTGTCCTATCACCCTTTGTGCCTTTGCAATTTCGTTTCAGATTCGCGTTGTTGAGTTTGTGTCCGTGGTCGAGTCTTGTTGCTGGTTTAGGATTGTGTTCGTGGTCGTAGTTCAATCGCCCGTTGTTGTTATTTTTTGTTTTCCACTACTATCCCATCCACCGTTCTCAAACAACAAGTTGAAGCCACCACATTACTCGACTTGCCCCGCTAGCCGCCTTGTGTAACTTCTCGCCGCCGCGCAAACCCTACATAGGTTGCCAGCCACTCTTATTTTGCCTGCATCGCAGCCCTCCTTACATCATCAGGCGAATACCTACTGCTGTTAGTCATAGGGACGATCTTGTGATCGGTGTTGGAGTTTAGGGACGCTTTGCCCTAACTGTCGCTGCCGTGTTGTGCCTTCCGGAAAACATAACTTGAGATACTTTCGGTAAAACAGGCATAACTTTTCGCTCATTTATCAAAAAAATCTGAAATTTTTACAGCAGCTTCTTGACACCATTTGGAGCCGACCCAAACTCGGCTTTGCCCTGTTTGGTTTCATCAAAATTGCCAAAAAATTCAGGAAAATAAAGAAAAAATTTGTCAAAGTTTTTGCACGCTTTTTAGAGAACGTGTTGTATTTCTGTAGACCACATCCCACCTCAGTTGTAGGTGCCAATTTTTGTGGTTGCATTTTTTTTATCCTTGTTCAGAGAAAAAAATAGTGAAAAAATAAAAAAGTTTGATTCCTTCTAGTGCCTTTTGGAAAAATCAGGGAAAAATTCAGGAAAAAGGAAAATTCCGGGCTATTTGCTTGTTCTATGAGTTCTTTCCATCGTCCTTTGTTTTCACCTTATTGCGCTACGTCTCGACACGTCTTAGCCAGCACCTGTGATTTGTACTTTGGATCCGGTTTAAACAATCACTAATCTGCATTCGTTAATTGCTAATCCTTGTTGTCATATTGTGTGCCTACCCATAGCTCCACATATTCTTCTGTCAGCACAGGTTCATCTTGCAACTGTTACCCATGCTCAACAACAGATTACTTCGCCACTTTAGTTTTGCTCTTGTTTGGCATTGGTAAGAATACAGGCAAGACGGTGGTAAGCCGCTTGTGATTTTGCATTCCACTTTCACCACCACCACCACTTGTTTCCTTTTATTTGATAGGGATAATACTTTGGTGTTGTCTTTTTCATCTTCTAACCATGGTAGGATCTCTGACGGACTTCAATGAGTGCGTGTCCAAGGATGAGCTTACAACGTTCATGACTGAACAACACAATCTTATGACCAAGCTGACACGTAATGTGAACAATCTGGTCACCCGCATTGAACAACTCGAGCAACGCCCTCCACCTCATCGTGCTGATGATGAAGATGCGGATGATTTTGGTGATGAAGATGCGGATGCTAACGGTTATGCCCGTTGCCGCCTCAACTTCAACCGTCGTGGTATGAGAGGTAATAATCATGGTAATAATGATCCTTTTGCTAAAGTTAAATTTAGCCTTCCTCCTTTTGCTAGTAATTTTGATCCAGATGCTTATTTAGATCGGGAGCTTGCTGTTCAACAAAAATTTGATTCTCATAATGTTCCTGCTGAGCATAGAGTTAGACTTGCTACTAGTGAGTTTACTAATTTTGCTTTGTTCTGGTGGAGTGATCTTTGCAATGCTAATAATGCTGTTGCTGTGCCTCAAACTTGGAATGCTTTAAAGCAACGTATGAAATCTCGTTTTGTTCCTCCTTATTACCAACATGATTTACGTTTGAAACTACAAACTTTAAAACAATGTGATAAAGGAGTAGAAGCATACTATTAAGAATTGCTTATTGGTTTAGCCCGTTGTGGTATAAATGAATATGATACTGATGCTAGTGCTAGATTTTTGGTGGTTTAAACCATGATATACAAAACATACTTGATTACAAAGAATGGCGCAATTTTTCCCAATTGTATCATCTTGCTATTAAGGCAGAACGTGAAGTATAGGGCCGCAAACAACACCAGCCTTTCAAGTCTAACAATGGGAGGAATTTTCAGCAGCGTTCAGAGCTAGATACGCCCAAGATTCCTGTTGCATCACAGCTATCTACACCTCCATTTTCTTTCGGGGTAAGTAAATTGTCTAATGTGCAGAAGAAAGGTGCCACTTCGGGTGCTTCTACTAGCTCCTCCTTGTCCAGCTCTAAAATCATTTGCCACCGATGCAAAGGCATGGGACATGTCATGAAGGATTGCCCCAGTTGTCGTGCTTTCATTGCTACCGAGGATGGATATGTAAGTGCTAGTGATGTTGAAGATGATTTAGCCCTTGCTGCTAACATTGATGCAGATTCCACCGAGGGCGATCAAGACAAGGAGGCCATCATCATTGACTCTGTGGCTACTGCCGCAGACTACCCTAGCCTTCTTGTGCAGCGTGTGTTGAGTACACGTGTGGGACATGAAGAAGAGATGACGATCCAATGCCACAATTTGTTCCACATGTATTTCATTGTGCAGGGTTGTCGTGTTCTCACTATCATTGATAGCGGAAGTTGCAATAACTTGGTGAGTTCAAATTTGGTTGAGAAGCTTGGCTTGACCACATGACAACATTCGTATCCATATAAACTTCAATGGTTCAATAATAGTGGTAAGACTAAGGTAACTAAATCAACACGCATTAGCTTTTTCACAGGCTCTTATCATGATACTGCTGATTTTGATGTTGTCCCTATGCAAGCTTGTTCCATTTTGTTAGGTCATCCATGGGAATTTGATAATGATGCTTTACACCATGGTAGAACTAATACATACACTATCATACATAAGGACAAGAAAATTACATTGCTACCTTTGTCTCCTACGGATATTATTAAACATGCTAATGAGATTAAAAATAAACCTCCAACTGACATTGCTAAAAATAATGGGATTAAGTTAAAAGGAGGTACTTTTCTTGCTACAACTTCTGCTACTGCTGAGTTATGTGATAATCCTGATGCACCTTGTTATACTATGTTTTGTCAACCTATTATGTCTAGTGCATTGTCTGCTGTCACTAACCTTTTGCAGGAGTTCGCTGATGATGGGATGAAGTCGGGGACGACTCCAATTCTAGAAGGAGGGGATGATGAGGACATTGCCAAGATGGAGTCGAGGACGACTCCAATTCAAGAAGGGGAGGATGATGAGGACATCGCCACGCTGGACACACCGACATTATGGTCTTCCCCAAGTTGCAATTCATCCCCAACTCAGCTGTCACGTCACCCTTGGATTCAGCAGACATGTCGTCACTGTTTCAGTCATAACTGTCTCATACAACATCGAAACGGGGCGTTCTTAGATGCGTTGGAAAGGGAACGACGATGCCGTCGTTTTGGATCTAGTTCTAGCTCCAGAAGGTCTGCGGATCATTCTGTGTGACCACAGCAAGGTGTTGCGTCACCTATTTGGGCCAACTTGGCCATGTATCGTGTCGGGCCTTAAGCCTAAGTTGTGGGCGCCCAACCCCTGGCTGTCCCCATCCCTAGGTTGAGTCTTAGACTATAAACACAGCCGCCGCTGCTGCTAGAGAATTAGGTTTTGTTTAGAGTTTTGTTTTCCATTGAGAAACTGAATCGTTCATTGTAATTGTAGTGACAAATCCTTTTACAGTGATCCAGGGCCCCTGTTCTTGATCTCCTCCACTGTGTCGATTAGTCCTTGGGAATCGAGTTCTCGAACCCTCTACTGATATTCGCGTCATTCATATTTGCAATTTCAGATTGCGTGTTTTACCTTCTTGCTTGTGCTATTCGATTCGCTTGTAGGAAAAGCCTTTTTGGCGAGGTCAATCAAGTTGTGCTTGGTTGATAACCAACGGAGCAGTGGTGTAACGGTTGCAGGGTTCGAATCGTGTCTGATTTGAAGCCGGATCGCCAACGTCGAGATCTCCACAAATCAAACTTACCGGATACCTCTCGAAAGATCGAGCCTGCACTCATCAGCTAGAACTATTCAAAATAATTCTAAAAACTACGAAAACTCCAATGCAATTTGTAAACAGGCAATGATGCGAGTTATGCAAAAATTAATTTAAATAATAGAAAATAGGAAATCATTTGAAGTCTACAAACATAGTACGAAGACTACAAACACATAACATTTTACCAACTAGGTTAATGTTACAATCGAAGTGTTGGGAATTTAGCTTCGTCAGAAAACATAGCCCACAACTTTGGAGCTAAAACCTCAAAATTCCATAACAATATCTGTTTGCAAGGAAAAAGGGAGCGAAGGCAACATTCTGACTTCGTATGAAAAGATTTGGCTTTGCCTAGAAGATGGAGAAATCAGGACGTAGACGAAGTCAATTCCAGAGTGAAGACAGAAGTTTGGCTTCGCTAATAAGAATTCGACTTCGCTAATTAACGAAGACAAAGAAAGGCGAAGCAGAAATCGACTAGGTCAAAAGACAAGGTTTCCTAGAAGAATGATGGCTAAATAGAAGAACGAAGACTGAAGTATTGCAAAATAACCACTTCGCCCTTGTAGTACAAAAGGGATGCAAATATTTGATTTAGGGGTAAAATAGTCATTTTATGTAAAACACGAAGACTGGGGCCCCATAAATTCCCCCTCTGACATGTATAGTACGATCATGATATGAATACAACTTTGCCTTGTGTTCAAACTTTGATGCTTGAGTAATTTCTTTACCCAACATCTAGCGCCCATTGTTTGTGTGTGCTCGAAAACTCCCACGACCACGCAAATCTAATGGGCAGACCTAACAAGAAAGTTACCACTAGGGTAACCGAAGATGACCCACCAACAGTCAAAGACCAAAGTCTCAAAAAAGACGCACCCCAAGACCCAAATTCTTCAAAGGCAAGCGAAGCCGAAGAATAAAGACTCAATGAATTAGAAGAACAAATGCTGAGAAAGCAAAAAGAACTTGAAGAATGTCGCACAAGAGCAAGAGAAAAGTCTCTCAAACAAAGAATAGAAGAAGCCAAAGCCACCCTTCATGAACTGAATGAACAACTTCAAAGCACAAGCCACGAAGTCATAAATCTAGAAGAACCAAATTCAGCAACAAAAGCCTCTCAAGAAACGAACTCCCAAAAGTCGTTTATATCAATTGACACAAGTTCGCCCCTGTCAATAAACTTGTAGCTAGCACAATGACCTTTGGAGTACAAATTTAACATGATACCAACTTTTAATGGCCAATCTGACTCAAGGCAATTTTTGATGAGTTTTGAAGCAGTAGTAATTTCTGGAGGTGGTGATGAAACTATGTTAGCAGAATCTCTTGTCATGGCAGTTAAAGGACCAGCACAACAATGGTACTCTTCGCTAAAAGCAAAATCCATACATTCATGGGATCAACTTAAAGCAAACTTGCTTGTTGGCTTTCAAGGATTTCAACCAGCTGGCCTCACAGACATAGATCTGTTAGTCAATATTTCAAAAGATTCATCCAAATCAAGGCTCAAATTTCAAATATCCCACATGAAGTGGTGATAATAGTCGCAATTAAAGGGCTTCGAGTAGGCCAATGTGCTTCTCATCTTGCTCAAGAAAAACCAAGTACAATTGCTGAGCTTTACGAAGTCATTCAAAAATATTACAAGTCAAATGATGACTACAGAAAAAGAATAGAAGAAGAAAACAACTTCAGGGCTCAAATCAAGCAAAACAACAACTTCCATCCTCTAAGACCAAACAACTACGAGTGAAGACCATTCACACCACATAATCAAAGTCAATCAAATTGAGAATGATAACAATTCAATAGCTGAAAGTGATTATGCTCACCAAAATCAATACAACTAGCGCAGTCAATTCAATGAAAGAACATTTGAAAGAGGAGGCTTTGGCACAAGAGGAAGAGGAGGAAGGGAAAGAGGAAAAGCACCTTTAAAACTTGAAGATATGTACAACATTATTCATGGCAAAGGAGCTAGACATAAATCTAAAATGTGTCCCAAAGTAAAAAAAAAGCATCGAAGAAGCCCAAGAAGAAAACAGGGCACCAAGCTAATCATTTGAGGCAAGAATAGCAAACCTCTCATCAAACTTATTACCCAATGCATTATGGACATGCCCAAGCATTACTTCCAGGGCCACCTCCCACATACAACTATGAACCACTAGCAATATATCATCCCATGCAAAATCAATGGAGGAAAAATCAATCTTAGCAATCCAATGTTCAATCAACACAACCCAAAACTTCAGTTGCAAACAACCCACAAAATAGCCAAGCCAAGCAAGAGAATAACTCCTCATCAGTTTTAGCTATAAACAATAATGCAATCATCCCATGCAGAGGAAGAATACTAAAAATCACGAGAGGAAATAGCATGGACCATGAAAATAACAGTTAAAGAAGAAATTACTTTCGAAGTGTAAATTTAATCTCAATGGAAGGCCCATATAAGAAGACAAGATGGTCACATCTGCCAATCACATTTTCAGAAGAAGACATTCAGTTGAAAGATTATCCACATATTCATGCTATGGTAATTGAAGCAAATATTTGTAACAGAACCGTCCAAATTATAAGAGTACAAGTACAAAAACAATCACCGAAGTGATCAAATTCTCGCACTTGAGCCCATATAACTCCGGTAGTCCAATGAAATCATGAGGGATTTCAAACCAACCAACATACAAGCCAAGATCGTAGTGATTCAACATAACAAGTCACATGTTACATCCATTTCACAAGTAGTTCAATATACATCGGAGTTCAACATAGTTATCACAACTTAAGTTAAAAAGTAGCGGAAGCAAAGTAATTTGAAACTAACATTTATCTTATTTCAAATACATGCCAGTACCAAGGTTGACTTCCAACAAAAGCATTAGAGATAAGCTAACTCAGGAGGATCATGCCCGTGATCACACTCCGCCACTACGGCAGGAGCCAACCAACTCTTGCAGTAGCCAAGATACAGCACAACATGCAACAAGTGGGGATAAAACCCTGAGTACAAGAAGGTACTCAGCTAGACTTACCCGTCATAAACCAGAAATAAAGTGACACCAAGGATCATGCAAGGCTGATATAAAGTGGGGCTAGCTTGACAACATTTTGCATAAAAGCTTAATATAGATGATCAATCATTAATGCTTAAGCATGAAGTTAATTATCATTAACCTGTCCTCTATATTAGAACCTGTACTAGAGCACTCACTTTATTAGGAGCAAACAATATTAACCATAGCAAGTATAAATTGAGGAAACCTTTCCATCGTTATCCAATTAACCATCCGTTCAATTTAATGGAATCTACGTTGCCGCTGCTCAAGTCAAGTGCTCACTAACCGGGAGCGACGGCGATTCGAATCGAATTCCTATCTAGCTGGAGGGGTATTTCTAACACTCACTGTGCAGACCCCTGCCAGGGTCGCACAGGCAACCTTTCATACGATTCAGGAATCACGGGTCCGAATGATGTCGCAACCCCAAGGGCGACACTCTGCCAGGTGATAGGGACTCTAACCCCCCCTTGGTCTCACGCCAATGTCCCCAAGCACATCCTTTCTCTCCTCCAAGATGCAACCTACCATTCGATTCCCGGCCTGAACCATATTACTCGGCTTCGCGGTCGGAACGACTTATCCGGCCAACTAAGTGTTAGACTGCGTTCAACATGACTCAAGGACGTACAGCGAATCAGTCCTTAAACGACTCAGACGGGGATAGATCCACACCCAAGACCACCACGCCTTGTTGCTTCACTATCTTCATCCTGCCCGGTCTCATTTCATTTCATTAACACATGGTTCCATTCCATGATAGCAAATATAGCCAACCGTGCCATATATAAATATCCCTACATCTCACAGGTGACAGGAAATCACCTGACTTCTACCGCTTAAAGCAGGGCTAAGCATCTACTCGATCCTAGTCTATGTAGGATTCAAGGATTCATATATGTGGACAAGGAATGATATAATGCAGCAAGAGTTTCCAACCAACTCCTATCACTTAATGCAACAATACTTATAACATATATAGAATTAATTGCTTATAATGCTCCGGGGCTTGTCTGGGATCCGACTCAAGTCAGAGTTTGTCACATGAAGTCACTTGGCGAGCAACCTCCAATCTACCACTTGTCCGGTCCTTCTATCTTCGGGATGGATCCACCAAACACCATCTTCGGGTTTGGCTCCAACGCCACATCACGTCCTTCACGTTTTTCAGCTAGCGTACCTAAATGAGGTGCAACAATGCATATGTATGAATACGTTGAAATGCAATAACACAACATTCATGCCAGCACACCAAGTTCACATGGGCACTAGAGTTAATCAACTTAACTATCACTTAAGCATATCCTTAGAAGATGACCAGCATATCGATCATGACACAAGTCACACAAGATCTCAAGCACACTTAACACTAACAAGATGTATATCACTCTTTAGGAATCAACATAGCAAAGCAAGTCAAGATGAAGTAACAACTATAACTAGAATATGGCAATTTCTAGACTTACAAATAGTAGCTTCATAATTCAATCATATCTGGAGTTTTATAAATCTGAATGACTTGCAAGAAGACATTATGGAAAGCTTATGAAATTCTCTACATTTAATTTATAATCATCACATCATGATTCTAAAGTTTAACATGTCGAATTTACACAAACACAGAAACTGGTCTAACAAGACAGGAAGCAAGCAATTCTGTAACCCAACTTTAAACAGCTATAACTCCTAAACCACATGGCCAAATACCACCAAATTTTAATAGCAGCTAGATACATAAATTATCTACAACTTTTGTATAAACAAGTTTCACAACAAAGCACATTATCATGAAGAACTTTGCTAAGTTCACAGATCTGTCCAGAAACCTCATTGGCAAGAAATAATTATTAACTTATGTTGCAAACATATAATTGGACAAAACCAACTTTACCAACATTTCATAAATGACTAATGAACACCAGAAAACATAGTGTCCATTCCTAAATAATTTCTTTTAATGCATTTTCTTAATTTATTTAGATAATTAGGTGGAATTATGAACACCTATCAAAAGTGCATGAACAATTCTACAAAACTTACAGTGGGCAACATGTGCTTTCAAAAGTCTACTGTCCAAATGTGAAACCATTTGGACATGTATATCAACCTCTATGAAAAAGACAAATGACCAATACAATAACTCATGTGAGAGCAAGTTAAACCTAGAACTCAATATTTTCTATGAACACATGGCCATAGGATGAATCAATATGATAGAGAAACATCATACTAAGGTAATGGAACAACATTTTCCATTTTATCATTTCTATATCATTTATAAGATATTTATCAAGCCATAAATAAGTTAAATCAATAACTGGATCATACAGTAAGCAATGGCCATGAAATTTATACCACAGTACATCCATAGCATGACAAGCCTACCATAAAAATTTCACATCATTTGGAGCAACACAACTCAAGATATAAAAATGACAAGCAATATAATATGGATTTCCTTATTTATCAAGGTCAAATCAAAACCTTAAGAAAACAGTGAGCAACTAATGTGTTTAATATTTTTCCTAGCAAGTACATGTCATCACAAAATTAACAAAATAAGAATCACTATTTTTGGAGTTCTAAAACTCTAAATATAGCTCTGGTCAAGTTATAAGCATTGTTAGGAGCATTTTTAAAGCTTGAATAAATACATCAAAAAACCCTACAAACACCTAAGATTTTATGACTCCACTGCATAGGGATTTTCTCAAGGTTTCCAAAAAGTCCACTTTTGCTATTTTTGGAATCACCTAGCAAGAGATATGAATTTTCAAACATTAACATAAAATCTGGAAATTCAATTTCAGAATCACTCAACCCTACAAAACTGCTAGGTGCACCCGGTTGTTTACATACTCAGTCACTACATATACCGACACGTGGGACCCCCGGCTCCATCGGGCCCACTGTCAAACATACAGGGAGACAGAGAGAGAGGAACCGGTCTTCTTCTACTCTGAGAAACAGAGGACGGCGGCGGCGGCTTGCCGGCCGACCATCTTCTGGCCGGTGAGGCCGGTGCCGACGGCGGGGAAGGGCAGCGTGGGCACCGCCGTGCCAGCCCGCATCCCTAGGTGGCCGAATCGTGACCGGAAACGAACCACAGCCCCCTGGCCACGCGAGCAGGCGGGTCGTTGGTGGCCGCGCTGGCGGCGCTGGCCTTCCGACGGCGCTGGCTCGCCGTGGTTGCGTGCGCGGGGTGGAATGCAACAAGGTGAAGGTGGTGGAGCTCACGGTTTTGGCCGTGGTGGCTCGAGGTGGTCTAGCCACGTACGCCGGTGGCCTGGGGCCGAGCAGAACGACGGCGAGCGGCTCGGCCGTCCGACGGAGGACGCGCCACACCAAGGAAAGGTCGACCAGTGAGATGCGGAGATGGTGGTGTGCTTCATTTGGCCTGTGACATGACAAATCGGCGAGAACGACGGCGTGGCCGCGAGCTCCGGAGCTTGGCCGGTCGGCCATGGCGGCCGCGGCGGCGTCTGTGCTCGTGCGCGTGCGTGCAGCAGCGAGGAAGGGGGCGAGTGAGTGAGGATAAGGGAGGGGCTCGGGCTGGTCGCTCTGGTGCTCCACCAAGCCGAGCGAGGCACTGGCATGCGACAGGGAAGTGGACGCGCGACATCCATGGTGGAGCCGCGCGGTGCATGGCAGCCACACCCTTGTCCACGCGTCGCCTTTGGAGCAAAAACGCGATCTGGGTCTTGGACCTAAAGGCAAAGTTGTAGCCCATACCATGCTCTACATTTCCTATTTAGGGGTCATAGTCATTAGAGCTGTAGATTAGGAGATAATCAGTCCCCAAATTACCAGTGTCAACATGTTAAGCTAGGACTCGGTTTTGGGATTTTGCAATGCCAAACTTGGTCAAATTGATCCCAACTTTTTACATGTTGTTCTCCAACAAATTGTTTCCAACTTTCATTTTTGGCTCCACATGAGTTACTCAACAAAATTCGGAGAACGTGAGATGCCAACGTCGATGTTACCGGAATTAGGGCTTAAAAATGGCCAAGTGCTGAAATCAGCCCTAAAACTAACTTGTGGGCCCTGTTTGAGCATGTTCCACACATTTTTATGACTTGACTCTTAAACAAAGCTTGTTACTTATAAAATTCTCTACGACTTTGTCAAAGTGTGCACAGTCATGGAAAGCTTCTAGGTCACACTTCTGAAACGGTCAAACAAAAGTGTTCCCGGGTCCATACATGGTCAACCATCACTTAGAAGCAAATTTAGGCAAAATGATCAACATGAACATTGTTCCATTAAGTGCCCTAAGTGTAGTTAAGGTGTTGTAGAGGCCAAACATATCCACCATGCATAGGTTGCACAAAAGTGCAGGCCTCACATGCCTTGAAACATAGAGCTCAAGTGAAATGCTATAGTTGATTCACGTGGTTGTTTCAAGATACATGCTACCCATGTTCTGCTAGGGTGTTCCACATGTGTCCAAGATGTGTTGCACATATTGCATTTGTATGTTGCACAAACACTAGTTCCCATGGGATGTAAGGCAGGTTTTAGTTATAATCCCAACAAGCATATAACTTATTATTTCATGTGACTTTTTGATTCCAAACTTTATGAAACTTTTCTAGGGATCAATATAGATAGGTACCAAGGTGAGACACATGAAGATATGGCAATAACACCATCCAAGCATATATCTTTGAAAATGGCCTATATGTAAAGTAATGATGCAGCATCCAACTTTAAGTTAGGCTCATCTCCATAGGTTGACCTTGATATTGTCGTCTCCACTTAATCTGTCACGTTTGAGCTCAAACCCACTGCTTAATTAGTGCTAAACACCTGGGGTGTTACAGCCCTCCCCCTTAAAAGAATCGCGTCCCGAGATTTGGAATGGAAGATCTTTTAAGGAAGAGAGACACGTTATCTAGTTCCCAACATATGCTATAGCATTCATCTAAAAAGCTTCAACATCGGTGAACAATTTGGTCAAAGGCACTTTTTGATACTTACTCTTTATGGTAAAATTTGTCTGAAGAATTTCCTTCATTGACTTCCATGAAGCATTGTTACTTTGGGAGGAATCCAAGATAGCCCGCACTGCATTCTCAGTGTACGGAGATCATTTGGTCCATGAGTGAACCACTCACAAGTATCTGACTCTCTAATGAGCACAACATAGGCCATATGAACTTGACATTAGACCGAAATATTCAGAAGTATACTCGTTGAAATGGCTCTGTGTTCACACGGTTTTGAAAAACAGTTCTCTACCAAAACGGCTTGAGTACAACTTTCCAAAAGGGTGAGATCATAGACGACAAACATTCTCTGAGGTTATATGGTACTGACTAACCAATAGACAGGGTCTATGTTGGTCGTAAATGTTCCTTCATTTAGACACCAACTAATGGAAAACTACTTGAGGTTCCATGTGTGCAGTTCTCTTTCTTTGATGACAACACTGTATTATCTGAGTTTGTCGAGGGGTTAGTGAATGTGATAGCTGACTCTGTCGGCTCCATATTTCAGCCAAATGTTACCTAAGAAGATTCTCTTATCCAAATGCAACAGTTATCCGGGTGGAATCAGATGCAAGCTCTTGGTAAACAAAACATGTATAAGGTACCAAAGTATGTCATCATTGGAAAATAATTCCCAAAGAAAGATGTAACGAGGCCTTAAGGACAACAAAAGTTGTGATTATTCACTTAACCACGGGGAGTAGTCTACCACCAAGCGATTGAGTAAAAATTTTCCATTATGACTTAGTTGCACTGTAAGTTGAGTTGACTTGCAGCGTAGCAACTTTGTCAGGCCAACTTTCACCTTGAGGCTTCCTTTTTAGGATCAAACAACAGCTCTAAGATGGGAAATCTGTTGTTTGACACTTTTCAAATTGCTTTCGATTTGCGATGGTATAAATTGATTTGCAGAAACCAAGGCTGCTTGTACATTGTGGATACGAGAAAGCAAAAGCAAACGAAAGAGTGTGAACTGGTATATGTGGGACCTCAAAAGGGCCATCCAACACTAGATCTCTACCATTAATTTGCGTACCAATCCGAGGATGCACACGCTTTGAACTTGCGGGTTACTTTTGCAAGGCAAAACGCATACTTTACCTAGAGAACATTCTTACCAGGATAAGGAACCACTTCCGAATATTCCTCGACACTTCGTCCAATAAAGTTATAAACAAACCATTTGTGGCACTTATGGAACAAGGATGCGGATCAGAACTAGGGTATACTTTCTCTAATTCTTCACTTTAGTTGATAGAACACTTTGCACTATCTGTGTGATTGTCCAAGATGGAATTGACTTGGTCACAATGGCTCTAGAAGATAGAATATCTCTCACGTTGTTGGCTAGTTGATTAACTTCTTGTTGGTTATTGCTCTGTAAGACATAGCCTTCGTAGCTACCAGGAGTCGTTACCTAATTGGAGATTAACCTTCCTATTGGTAACTAATCAGTTGTCTCTCAACACTAAAAAGTTCCAAATCTTCACTCTTGACCACAACAACTGTGGTTGATGCAGAACAAATGGTTGCCATCGAAGTCAGCAAATACGAAGTCACTCCAGAGGTGGTTGATTTTGATTGTATGGTCATTATGCACCCAAGATTGTGACTTGGATAGCTCCGGTCATATGCATAATGCGACAATTGATTCTCATCCCACAGATAACTTGTCCAACGTTAAGGGTTGTGTGTCCTTTTTATCCAATAGAGATGAGATACTTGCTTACTAGATGACGTTCGTCAATACGGGGGCAACTAAATAGAGTCATTGGGCTACCACATGTTGCAGTCTGTTAATGTTTATGTTGGTGACCTGTTCTTCAAAGGTTATCCTCTTAGCAACTTCAGGAGGAAGCTCTACTACTTTTTGTCCAATATAAGGGTCTTTTGATAAGATATGGGAAAACAACAAAGGAAGAAGGTCACGTGAATATCACATCAGTGTTGTTCTGCAATGGATTATGATTAGAAACCATGATACCAGCGCGTGCCGAGCAGCACAACCTTGTGTGTGCACCCACAGGAGGCTCTCGGTTTCGTCGCGGCACCATTAGTTGCTACTCATAACACCATTACTGAACATACACTCGATGAGGAATTTCAATGACATAGATTGGGTTGTCCGAACAAGCACCATACCAAGGAGGGATAGCAAGTAAAGGTAGTCCATAGATTGAGTCGATGAGGTAGATACATGAATTTACAAGCAAATGATTTTGGGCCACAGCAAAGAGGCGTGGCGTCACACTAGCTAACCTTTAGGAGAGGCAATCGGGAGGTCCAATATGGATTTGGCTATGGTCTCCACCACTGGCAATGTACGAACCCTCATCAAAGGCTAGCGTTGATGGAAGTTAACTTGGTGGGTCAGTCGACAAGGGTCTTCACAAAAAGGATTGCAAAACATCCATGGCTTATGCAAACATATAGGAGAACTCAACTTTGGGCTTTCGATCAAGCAAAGGCATGGGTACAACATTCAAGGGCTAACCACCAAGTCTACAGGCTCAGGCTCCTAAGAGAGAAAACCTAATTGAAGACAACAACCATACAATTACATAACGTGAACGTTGTTCTAGGATAAAGCTATTCAACACTCGTATGCTCACCGAGGACAAATGAAGTGACAACTAGGGCACTACCAAGATAACAAGCATCCATACAACATCATAGTCAAGCAGACATTTGAGAAAATTTAAACGGATGGGCTTAAGCAATCAATACAAAGCACAAGGATCACTCAAACAAGCATTTATCTAAAGCAAGAACTAACTACGGGTTTAGTCCAAAACAAACGCTAGCTAAGGTGGGTAACTTAGCATATACATAGAATCTGGACAGCAGCACAATAGTTACTTGTTTCAACCATAACTGAGGTTGTAGACATCCCACAAAGGTGATCCTAGACTTTCTAGAAGGCTTAGGAAGATGACTACACTTTAGTTATTCATACCAAAAGCAAATTCATGGATTAACATGACCAAAAATACTAATGTTTCAGATCTGTACCAATATGGACAGAAAACTGACAAGAACTTCAAAAATGCACAACCGGAGTTCTAGGGACACAACAAGGCTGAGCCTTCACTTTATGTAAAGATTATTAAGTTGTATATAACTTTCTTATTATCATATTAAGATGATTCTACAGCTAACAAGGCCAAACAAGATAAAGAAGACATCTCTGCCCAGATTTGGACAGATTCTGTCATTCCACTTGGCAAGCTCATAACTAGAGATTTAGACCACCTCAATTAGTGCTATAGGATATTTTGGAAAGCTTAGAAAAAGTACTACACTTCTTCTATTATCTCCAAGACACAATTCTATATGCACACAGGTCAAACAAACCAAACATTCAGATCTATTCAGAACTTTAGCAAAATCTGACCGTAAACTTTTAAAATTCATAACTCTCAAACCATAAGACCTAGGGTCATGAAATTTTAGGACAAGCTAGAAAAGTAAGTTAGCTACAACTTTGGTATTCTCCATAACTACAGAAAATGTAACAGAACCGACCAAATTATAAGAGCACAAGTACAAAAACAAGCACCGAAGCGCTCAAATTTTCGAACTTGAGCCCATATAATCCCGGTAGTCAATCGAAACCACGAAGGATTTCAAACCAACTTACTTACAACCAAGATCGCATCATTCAACATACACATCATACGTACATTTCACAAGTAGTTCCGAAATACGCTTACACACACGGAGTCGCAAATTATTACAAACCAAGTTCATAAAGTAGCGGAAGCATAACACACACCAGTTGTTTAAATACTACTGCCAGTCTTACTCATCAACATCCCGCAAAAGCATTAGGGAAGTACATAAAAGATGATCACGCCCTAGTGATCTAGTCTTCGTCACCCGCAGGGTGGAGACAAGTCTTGCAGAAGCCTTGATAAAGCATATCATCTAAAACAGGAGGGAATAAACCCTGAGTACTGGAATGTACTCAGCTAGACTTACCCGTCGAAAACCAGGAATAAGATGACACCAAGGATTATGCAAGGCTTACACAAGAGGCTAGCTGACATCACCTTTTTGCAGAAAGGCATAAGTAATTGAAACTCTTATAACCTGTACTAGTAGTTACTTTTAACATTTACCTGTCATCTATCTTAGCACCTGTACTAATCATGCACTTGATTACAATCAAACATTTATTAACATTATATCCATAGCAGGTATAAATTGTGGCAACATTGTATCATTCACTTAACCATCTGTTCAATTAATGAGATCTACGTTGCCGCTGCTCAAGTCAAGTGCTCACTGACCGGGAGCGACGGCGATTCGAATCGAATTCCTATCTAGCTGGAGGGGTATTTCTAACACTCATCGTGCAGACCCCTGCCAGGGTCGCACAGGCCACCTTTTCATATGATTCAGGAATCGCGGGTCCGAATGATGTCGCGACCCCAAGGGCGACACTCTGCCAGTTGATAGGGACTCTAACCCCCCCTTGGTCTCACGCCAATGTCCCCAAGCACATCCTTTATCTCCTCCAAGAAGCAACCTACCATTCGATTTCTGGCCTGAACCACATTACTCGGCTTCGCGGTCGGAACAACTTATCCGGCCAATTAAGTGTTATACTGCGTTCAACATGACTCAAGGACGTACAGCGAATCAGTCCTTAAACGACTCAGACGGGCATAGCTCCACACCCAAGATGTGAAGTGTCTTGCAGCCGTACTATCGAACTCTCGACCGGTCTCAAATTCATTTTAAGGCATGGTTCCATCCACGATAGCCATAAAGCCACTCGTGACCCATTCCTACATCTCGTGGATGACCAGAAATCACCCGACTTCTACCGAACTAAGCAGGGCTAAGCATCAACACATGCCTAAACCTAATATAGGATTAAGTACGATATCTGGACAAGGACAGGTATAATGCAGCAAGTGTTTTCATACAACTCCTACAACTTAATGCAGTAAACAATTGAAAGTACTCAAGATTGATTTATAAAACAATAGGTTCAGCATGCACTGGGGCTTGCCTTTCAGAAAGATAGATGGCCGGTGATCAGGACACTCGGGCAGATCTCCTGCAGGAACTTCGTCGCCGGCTGGTTCCTCTAGCTGCTCCGGCTGCTCCTGGATTTCCTCCGGGATCACTTGCTCGAACTCGAGGAGAGTTATCCCCTCCGGAACACCTATTGCATGAGTGCATAATAAATTTCATGGATGCATAATGAAAGATGCAACATGCTCGGAATGAAATGCATTACCCCACTCCTAAAGCTCTATTCAAATCACTTCAATGATTAACTACAAATTTTCTCTCTGGTAGAGAAGTACTCACCTAATCTACTCAACCTAAGGTATAGTTGTTCCTCTTCTGTTAAGGCCCTAACACCTAACAATCACAAGAACAACAATACTTAGGTTACCACATCCAAACACAAAATATCACAGCAAGACATCCTGAGCAGCAGCTAATTGTTTCTATCCTAACTGGAGATTCCCAACTCCAAAAGATATGATTCAAGACAATCTGGAAAGCTTATAAAATGCCCTACAATTCATTTTCAGACCTCAACCCTTATTTCCTAAGTTTTCCATGTCGAATTTCCCAAGTTCTAGAAATCTGTCCTCTCTAAACAGAGAGCAGCCAATTCTGGACTGTCACTTAAAACAGCAATAACTCCTAAACTACTAAGCCAATTGTCCCCAAATTTTGACACAAGATAGTTCAACAAGTTTACTACAACTTTGGTATTCACAAGTTTTCCAGCAAACACCCTTATTAAAGGTAAACCTCAAGAATACTACCAGCTGTCCAGAAAACCTAAAATTGGGAAGATTAATTATTTATTTATGTGGCAAACTTCCTCTAAGACCAAACTAATGTTACCAAAAGTTCACATAGGTCACAAAAACACCAGGAAGTAAGGTGTGTCCACCTAGAATATTTATTTACACCCCTTTCTTAATTTACTTAATTAATTAAGTGAAATTTTAATCATATATGTAAACTGCTCATAAAATTCTACAAAAATTACAGGGGACTTGTGAAAATTTCAAAAATTACAGAAGCTACTATAAAAATTTGAACTAAAGTTATTCAAAGAAACTCCCTACTCAAAATTCACAAGCCAAAAAGGCTGATTTTTGTATAATTAACAAATCACATTGAAAAGTATCAAACAACAGATTTCATATTTTTCTTAGACACTTTAGGGTACCAGGACACCCTCCAAAAATTTATACGAACATTGCACATGTAGAAAAATTACTAAAATTCATTCAAGTATTCCCTAAAACAACATGATAGCATTATAACTTGAAAAGTACTCAAGCACTAGTGCCCAAATTTTTACCAGAGCTCATACATTCATAAATTAACCTACCCACCAAATTTCATAATTTTTGGAACACTACAACTCAAGTTATCCATTTAACAAATTTGCCTTCATTTTAAAACACATTTCAAAGACCTATTTAAATCTCCCAGAAACTAAACATCACATATCAAATTTATATTTTTCTAAAATACTACACATCATGCAGAGCTTAACAAAATTTACCTCATAATTTTTGAGCAAGTAAAACCCTAGATATACATTTCCTAAATCTTACCCAAAATCTGTGGCAAAAATAAAAAGGAAAACAAAAACTAAATCCAAAACCTGCTACCGGGCCGGCCTGCCAAGCCGACGCGACCCAAATCGCACGGCGCGGCCTCTAAGCTATACTTTTGTTCCCTAGGAAATTCTCTACAACTTTGATTAAGGTTGCTCCTCCATGCAAGGTCTCTAAGCTATACTTTTTAATTAGTCAAACTAAAGCATTCTAGGGTCAAATGTTGGTCAACAACACCTTGGAGGATATTTTGGAAATTTTGGTCAATATGAACCTTGCTCCATGAGTTACCCTAAGTGAGATTAAGGTATTATAGGATCTAATTAGCCACTCTGCCCTTTAGTTACACAAAATTCCTAGGGTCACAAGATTGAAAACAATTCAAACCCTAAAACACCAAATTTTGTGGTAAGCAAAGTAAACATAATGAGATGATGAATGTCCATGCTTATGCCATGCAATGCAGTTATGGAGCTAAACACCTGAGGTGTTACAGCCCTCCCCCTTATAAAAATCTCGTCCCGAGATTTGGAAAGCGTATCATTTTTTATAGAATTCCTTATAACCATCCCGTAAATAGTCCTCCCGTTCCCACGTAGCGTCACTTTCACTACCCTGATTACTCCACATCACTTTATACCACTTAACCACTCAGCTTCTAGTTACTCGTTCTTGAGTATCGATCACCCGGACTGGCTTTTCTTCGTAAGTTAAATCAGATTCAAGTCTGATATCTCCTAAAGGAACTCTTTTCTCAGGAACTCGAAGACACTTCTTGAGCTGAGATACATGGAAAACATTAAATATGGCACTCATTTTAGGAGGTAACTGGATCTTGTACGCAACAGCTCCACTCTTGCTTATGATCTGGAACGGACCCACGTATCTCGGCGCAAGTTTCCGCTTGACACCAAAACGTTGTACACTCTTCATTGGAGAAACTTTCAAATAAACGAAGTCTCCAACTTCAAACTCGAGCAGCTTTCTACGATGATCTGCATAACTTTTCTGTCTAGCTTGGGCTGCAGCCATATGTTTTTGGATGGTATGGACTTGTTCCTCCGCTTCCTGGACAAAATCAATACCATAATACCTTCTTTCACCAGCTTCCACCCAATTTAGTGGAGTTCTACACTTATGACCATACAAGGCTTCGAACAGGGCCATCTTAATACTCTCTTGGTAACTATTATTGTATGAAAACTCGGCTAGAGGCAACCATTTTTCCCAAGAACCCTTGGATGAAATTACACATGCCCGCAACAGATCTTCCAAGATTTGGTTAACTCGTTCCTTCTGACCTGACGTCTGGGGGTGATAAGCAGAGCTTCTCACTAACTTTGTTCCCAGGAGGTGATGCAAGTGCTCCCAAAAGCGAGCAGTGAACTGGGGGCCACGGTCAGAAATGATAGTACGAGGTATCCCATGGAGCCGGACTATCTGATTGAAGTACAACTCAGCATAGTCAGTGGGACGATAGTCCACTCTAACAGGAATGAAGTGAGCTGATTTGGTTAAGTGATCCACAATTACCCAGATGGAGTTATGATTTTTGATAGTAGGAGGAAGTCCGACGATGAAATCCATACTTATCTCTTCCCATTTCCAACCCAGGATAGAAAGTGGTTGAAGTAACCCAGCTTTCATGTGTACCGCTTTAACTCTGCAGCAGGTGTCACACCTAGCAACATATGCAGCTATCTCTTTCCGCATCTTGGTCCACCAATAAAGTGGCTTCAAATTGTAATACATCTTATTACTACCAGGATGGATGGACAACTCGGAAGAATGTGCTTCGGCCAGGATCTGATCTCTAAGCTCTCGGTCCTTGGGTACCACTAACCTATCCTTAAACCACAACACACCTTCTTCATCTACCCAGAAATGCTTAGTTTCTTCCTCTTTCATCTTACGCTTGATGTGGAATACACCAGGATCAGTCTTTTGGAGCTCAATAATTCTGCTTTTGAGAGTACAACTGACAGTGATGTTGTACAAGACTGCTGGATGTAGAAGGCGAGATCGATGAAAATCAGTTTCAACTAAGGAATGGCAATGAGACTTACAGCTTAAAGCATCCGCAACCACATTTGCCTTGCCAGGATGATAGTGCACTTGAAGATTATAATCCTTAATCAACTCGAGCCATCTTCTTTGATGCATATTTAACTCGGGTTGGGTGAAGATGTATTTGAGGCTTTTGTGGTCTGTATAGATATTGCAGACATTGCCCAACAGATAATGCTGCCACACTTTCAAAGCATGAACAACTGCAGCCAGTTCTAAGTCATGCGTTGGATAATTCACCTCATGTTTCCGAAGTTGTCGAGAGATATATGCAATTACTCGGCCTTCCTGCATCAACACACCTCCCAAACCTATGCTTGAGGCATCACAATAAACATCAAATGGTTTCTCGATATCCGGTTGTGCCAAAACCGGAGCCGAGGTTAGGAGGGTTTGCAGTTGGTGAAAAGCCGCATCACACTCAGGAGTCCAGACAAACCTGGTGTCTTTTTGCAACAACCGAGTCATGGGTTTGGCTATTTTTGAGAAATCCAGGATGAAGCGACGATAGTAGCCAGCCAACCCAAGAAAACTCCGGACCTCATGAACCGAAGTAGGAGCCTTCCAATTCAATACTTCCTGTACCTTGGTGGGATCCACCATAATTCCCCCATCGGACAACACATGCCCAAGGAAAGGTACTTCACGAAGCCAGAATTCACACTTACTGAACTTCGCATACAGTTGATGTTCACGCAGTCTAGTGAGGACAATACGCAGGTGTTCGGCGTGTTCTTCCTCATTTTCAGAATATATCAAGATGTCATCAATAAACACCACCACAAACTTGTCCAATTCGGGCATAAACACCGAATTCATCAAGCACATGAAGTGTGCGGGGGCATTCGTCAGGCCGAAAGACATAACAAGATACTCATAAAGACCGTATCTTGTCGAGAAAGCTGTTTTTGGAATATCTTCAGGATGGATTTTAATCTGATGGTAACCAGACCTCAGATCAATCTTGGAAAAGACTTTAGCTTTAGACAACTCATCGAACAAGATATCGATGCGTGGCAGAGGATACTTATTTTTGACAGTGACTGCATTCAGAGGCCTATAATCTATACACATTCGCAATGACTGGTCTTTCTTCTTCACAAAGATAGCAGGGCATCCCCACGGAGATGAACTAGGACGAATCAACCCCTTCTTCAAAAGTTCATTCAACTGCACCGTAAGTTCAGCTAGCTCGTTCGGAGACATCCTATAAGGTCTCCTAGAGATGAGTGTCATGCTAGGCAACAACTCGATTTTAAATTCCACATCCCGATCCGAAGGGAGTCCCGGCAAATCATCGGGAAAAACGTTTGGAAACTCATTCACTATGGGAATTTCAGCTAACGCCTTTGCTTGCACAGCATGAACTTCACCAGACAATTCAATTTTTCTGGGAAGTTGCACTAGAAAACCCTTTTGATCTGTAGGATCCCTGAGCATAACTACCCGGGTGGATGTATCAATGAGTACCCCATTCTGACTCATCCAATTCATGCCCAAAATAGCATCTATGCCTAATCCAGGCAAAACCACTAAGGCCAGCGAGTACTTTCGCCCCTCTATTTCAAACTCTAGATTCCCCCCTACTTTATTTGTGGAAATATTCCCACTTGCCGCACTAATGCAATAACCCCCACCTTCAACAATATGTAATTTGTGTGCAAACTTTGATGCAAACTTAGGACTGATAAAGGAATGCGAAGCACCTGAATCAAATAGTACCACTGCAGGATGTTGGTCAACTAGAAACTTACCAGCGGTGACAACCTCACCAGATGGGATTTCCTCAATACTGTTATAATGAGCATGCCCCTGACGGCCACCTTGATTGACATTCTTCTTAGGATAAGGACAGTTCCTGGACCAATGGCCTGGCTTGTTGCAGTTCCAGCAAGGCATGTTGCTGGGAGGAACACTAGAGCTGCTCTGACCAGAATTACCCTTTGGCAGAGCGACGGTATATGCCTTGCGAAACCCAGTTTTAGCAGCAGGCTTCTTCTGCAGTGGACGGAACTTGGTATTCAGGGCAGGTGGGCGAGGGGAAGCCCTCGGTGCAGCTGGAGTCCGAGACTATGAAGCACTCGCTTCAATGGCCCTTTTGCGGCTCTTAGAGGCAGAATAAATAGCATTATTGTTTTCCTGAGTCAAAGCATCACTGATAAAGTCATTGAAGGTAGTACACTTGCTAGTGCCCATGATCTTCATTACTTTTGGGGCAAGGCCCCTTTTAAAGCTAGCAATTTTCTTAGCATCGGTATCCACAAACTCGGTTGCATACCTTGCCAGATTGTTGAAAGATTGCAGATATTCAGTCAAACTTTTATTACCCTGCGACAGCCTCATGAATTATGTGTGCTTGATAGCCATAAGACCTGGAGGAATATAGTTCCCACGGAATGCTGCTTTGAACTGGTCCCACGCAACCGGGACATTCGCAGGCAAAGTGGAACGGTAGTGGCTCCACCAAATACCCGCTGGACCATGCAGTTGATGAGAAGCATATTCAGTCTTTAGCTCATCAGTCAAGCGAAGCAGATGAAACTTCTGCTCAATAGTGTTCAACCACTCGTCGGCTTACAGCGGTTCCTCCGCTTCCTTAAAGAGCGGGGGCTTAGTGTCAAGAAAGTCCTTGAAATCACTATATTGATTGGGTTCCGGGCCCTGGCGGCCGTGACAAGCCTCCCGGTTGGCAAGCTGGCGCATAGCATCTGCCAGCATGCGCTGCCCTTCTACCATGGTCTGCATCAGCTCAGCCAGGGTAGGTGGTGGCGGAGGGGGTGGCTGTTCCTCATCCTCATTGCCACGACCCCGACGGAGGTTGTACGACATCTGCAAAATGTATAGCCAATGAGCACTGACGATGTGGGAAATTTATAGATGAATTATTGTAAATAGGTCAAACTAACTTCATGAAAATGACTTTGCAAAGAATCAAGGCACAATAATTCATCACAACCGCACAATCCATTCAAGCGCATCAATTGACGCAATCATGCGTGGGCATCCAACTAGATGTATTTTGATAAAAGGCTCACTCATAGGGAGCACATCAGTGACTGAACCGTTTACTTTAATATCTACATGACTTTTAACCTTCCGTACGGTTACTCGAATTCGATCCCAAAATTTCTAATCGAATGAGAAAGGCTACTTCAAAGTGACCACAAAAAGACTTCTCAACGGTAGAGTTCCATGGTGGATCATGACTAGCCACCTCAATACCAGCGCGTGCCAAGCAGCACAGCCTTATGTCACGTGCCACAGGAGGCCCTTGGTTTCGTCGCGGCACCGAAGGGTGCTAATCGTGACACCATCATCGAACACAACACAATAAGACATCCATTTGTGATCGAAATTAACAGGTTCAAACTAAACATCCTGGAAAACATAGGGTTCGACCTTACATCCCAAAAGCCAAGTTATTACAAAGCCTCACTCCAACACAGGGAGGGCACAAAAGATGATCCTAACATCGTAGCTATGTGATGACTCTCTAAGCATCATCCTCGGAGTCGGTGTCAAGGATCTCCCCGCCATCCTCGTCGCTAGCAGGCTCTAACTCCTCATCTTCATCTTCTTCTTCTGGTTCTTCTTCTGGTGGGGCATCCGGTGGCCCGTTGACCTCCACTTCATCATCATCTTCAGCCATGAAGATTCCTGAACCCATCTCCTCATCTGTGTTATTGTCCCGAGGCAGCAGAGGATTGAGCTGGTTGTTCAGGCGGTGCACTTCCTCATGAAGATTGTCATTGTATTCTTCTGCATTCTCCAATTGTTGCTCAAGCTCCACCTGACGAGCTCTTAGGATGTTCTCCTCGTGCCAAGCTTCATCCCTCTGGTTCATGAGATGGACCAGCATGCGTTGATAGTTGCAATTGGCTACTGTCAACCTCTGGACCGCAAGTGTTTCATGATCTCGGTCATGGATTACTTGCTCCAGTTGCTGACCGCTGCATTCCTAGCAGCAGTCACCTTGGCCAACTCAGCCCTCAGCCTTTCCACCTCAGTGGGCTCGGGGCGGGGCTCACGTGGAGCTAGCTGGTGGCGAGGGGCCCTGCCTCCGGTTGACTTGCGAGCTGTCCTCTTAGTGCGTGCCATCTGTATCAACAAGATATGACTTAAAGTGAGGATAATTTAGGGGATACGAAATTTAATTTAGTCGGGACTATTGATATTTTTAAGGAGGGAGTAAAATGACATGTATGATATAATTAAACATGAAGCATGCACGTTCCGTATGCCCTCTCACCTTAGTAGAAACCTACAGTACTAACGCTAGGCGGTGGCATACATACGTTCTCTCATATAAGCGAAACTATCGGTCTACTCGTTACGCTGTTAGTGTACCTGTAGAAAATCTCATTTCAGCCCAACAGTTTCCCAATATAAACACACAAGAAAGCAGTAAATTAAATACTTTCTATATACACATCCCCTGATGTATATACTTCAGTATCAAAGCTACCCGATATACATTCCCACAATTAAGTGCTCACATATTTACATGGTTTTAAACATGTAAGCATGCAAGTCACCAAAGCTACTCTTCCCTAGATCGCCGGTTGGACGATCATGCTCTCACAACTCACACTTACCAGAGCATCGAGGCAATTGATCCATACATTACCACCCAAGCGATGGCATCCATACAATATCACGCCATATGGACGATGAAGCAAAAACAAACAAGGCCCCCAAGTTAGTCTTTATAATAAGCCACCTAAGAGTCCTTATTTGGGCTAAGGGATGTGATCACTAGCATACCTATAAAAATAATTTTTAGAGTTTTAACCCTTTTCATAAACAAATACTTTTGTTTTTAAATACTCATACGATGTGTTTAATATTGAATTATGCTCCGGTACCAGCTGTAACAGAACCGACCAAATTATAAGAGCACAAGTACAAAAACAAGCACCGAAGCGCTCAAATTTTCGAACTTGAGCCCATATAATCCCGGTAGTCAATCGAAACCACGAAGGATTTCAAACCAACTTACTCACAACCAAGATTGCATCATTCAACATACACATCATACGTACATTTCACAAGTAGTTCCGAAATACGCTTACACACACGGAGTTGCAAATTATTACAAACCAAGTTCATAAAGTAGCGGAAGCATAACACACACTAGTTGTTTAAATACTACTGCCAGTCTTACTCATCAACATCCCGCAAAAGCATTAGGGAAGTACATAAAAGATGATCACGCCCTAGTGATCTAGTCTTCGTCACCCGCAGGGTGGAGACAAGTCTTGCAGAAGCCTTGATAAAGCATATCATCTGCAACAGGAGGGAATAAACCCTGAGTACTGGAATGTACTCAGCTAGACTTACCCGTCAAAAACCAGGAATAAGATGACACCAAGGATTATGCAAGGCTTACACAAGAGGCTAGCTGACATCACCTTTTTGCAGAAAGGCATAATTAATTGAAACTCTTATAACCTGTACTAGCAGTTACTTTTAACATTTACCTGTCATCTATCTTAGCACCTGTACTAATCATGCACTTGATTACAATCAAACATTTATTAACATTATATCCATAGCAGGTATAAATTGTGGCAACATTGTATCATTCACTTAACCATCTGTTCAATTAATGAGATCTACGTTGCCGCTGCTCAAGTCAAGTGCTCACTAACCGGGAGCGACGGCGATTCGAATCGAATTCCTATCCAGCTGGAGGGGTATTTCTAACACTCACCGTACAGACCCCTGCCAGGGTCGCACAGGCCACCTTTTCATATGATTCAGGAATCGCAGGTCCGAATGATGTCGCGACCCCAAGGGCGATACTCTGCCAGGTGATAGGGACTATAACCCCCCTTGGTCTCACGCCAATGTCCCCAAGCACATCCTTTCTCTCCTCCAAGAAGCAACCTACCATTCGATTTCTGGCCTGAACCACATTACTCGGCTTCGCGGTCGGAACGACTTTTTTGGCCAACTAAGTGTTAGACTGCGTTCAACATGACTCAAGGACGTATAGCGAATCGGTCCTTAAACGACTCAGACGGGCATAGCTCCACACCCAAGACGTGAAGTGTCTTGCGGCTGTACTATCGAACTCCTGCCCGGTCTCAAATTTATTTTAAGGCATGGTTCCATCCACGATAGCCATAAAGCCACTCGTGACCCATTCCTACATCTCGCGGATGACCGGAAATCACCCGACTTCTACCGAACTAAGCAGGGCTAAGCATCAACACGTGCCTAAACCTATTATAGGATTAAGTATGATATCTGTACAAGGACAGGTATAATGCAGCAAGTGTTTTCATACAACTCCTACAACTTAATGCAGTAAACAATTGAAAGTACTCAAGATTGATTTATAAAACAATAGGTTCAGCATGCACCGGGGCTTGCCTTTCAGAAAGGTAGATGGCCGGTAATCAGGACACTCGGGCAGATCTCCTGCAGGAACTTCGTCGCCGACTGGTTCCTCTGGTTGCTCCGGCTGCTCCTGGGTTTCCTCTGGGATCACTTGCTCGAACTCGAGGATAAATAATTGAAAGTACTCAAGATTGATTTATAAAACAATAGGTTCAGCATGCACCGGGGCTTGCCTTTCAGAAAGGTAGATGGCCGGTGATCAGGACACTCGGGCAGATCTCCTGCAGGAACTTCGTCGCCGGCTGGTTCCTCTGGCTGCTCCGGCTGCTCCTGGATTTCCTCCGGGATCACTTGCTCGAAATCGAGGAGAGTTATCCCCTCCAAAACACCTATTGCATGAGTGCATAATAAATTTCATGGATGCATAATGAAAGATGCAACATGCTCGGAATGAAATGCATTACCCCACTCCTAAAGCTCTATTCAAATCACTTCAATGATTAACTACAAATTTCCTCTCTGGTAGAGAAGTACTCACCTAATCTACTCAACCTAAGGTATAGCTGTTCCTCTTCTATTAGGGCCCTAACACCTAACAATCACAAGAACAACATTACTTAGGTTACCACATCCAAACACAAAATATCACAGCAAGACATCCTGGGCAGCAGCTAATTGTTTCTATCCTAACTGGAGATTCCCAACTCCAAAAGATATGATTCAAGACAATCTGGAAAGCTTATAAAATGCCCTACAATTCATTTTTAGACCTCAACCCTTATTTCCTAAGTTTTCTAGGTCGAATTTCCCAAGTTCCAGAAATCTATCCTCTCTAAACAGAGAGCAGCCAATTCTGGACTGTCACTTAAAACAGCAATAACTCCTAAACTACTAAGCCAATTGTCCCCAAATTTTGACACAACATAGTTCAACAAGTTTACTACAACTTTGGTATTCACAAGTTTTCCAGCAAACACCCTTATTAAAGGTCAACCTCAAGAATACTACCAGCTGTCCAGAAAACCTAAAATTGGGAAGATTAATTATTTATTTATGTGGCAAACTTCCTCTAAGACCAAACTAATATTACCAAAAGTTCACATAGGTCACAAAAACACCAGAAAGTAAGGTGTGTCCACCTAGAATATTTATTTACACCCCTTTCTTAATTTACTTAATTAATTAAGTGAAATTTTAATCATATATGTAAACTGCTCATAAAATCGTACAAAAATTAAAGAAGACTCTCTGACCCAAAAAGAAGCTACTGTATAAATTTGAACTAAAGTTATTCACAGAGACTCCCTACACAAAATTCACAAGCCAAAAAGGCTGATTTTTGTATAATTAACAAATCACATTGAAAAGTATCAAACAACAGATTTCATATTTTTCTTAGACACTTTAGTGTACCAGGACACTCTCCAAAAATTTATATGAACATTGCACATGTAGAAAAATTACTAAAATTCATTCAAGTATTCCCTAAAACAACATGATAGCATTATAACTTGAAAAGTACTCAAGCACTAGTGCCCAAATTTTTACCAGAGCTCATACATGTATAAATTAACCTACCCACCAAATTTCATAATTTTTGGAACACTACAACTCAAGTTATCCATTTAACAAATTTGCCTTCATTTTAAAACACATTTCAAAGACCTATTTAAATCTCCCAGAAACTAAACATCACATATCAAATTTATATTTTTCTAAAATACTACACATCATGCAGAGCTTAACAAAATTTACCTCATAATTTTTGAGCAAGTAAAACCCTAGATATACATTTCCTAAATCTTACCCAAAATCTGTGGCAAAAATAAAAAGGAAAACAAAAACTAAATCCAAAACCTGCTACCGGGCCGGCCTGCCAAGTCGACGCGACCCAAATCGCATGGCGCGGCCCGCTCCCGCGCGTGGCCTGCTATGGCTCCCGTCCGCGCGCGCGCGACTGCCAGGCGGGTCCTCTCTGTCAGCGGCAGAGGGACAGAGGAGCGGCGAGCCGAGAGCTCCGGCGAGCGATTTCTCGCCGCCGGCGGCTCCTCCGTCCAACCCGAGCACACCGCTGGCTTCCCCAGACCTAACCGCACCGAGGCCAACCCTTTTCCCCAAAACTACCGCATCGGAGCACCCATGCCGACGGTGAGGGTGGACGGCAGTGACGCCTGGCAACACGCCGGCGAGCTCTGGCCGCTAGACGGCCAGCCGACGGGTGCACCATCTCCCTGGAACCATAGCGGACTTCCCGAGGCTACGCAATTAGATGGGGATGGAGCGGAGTTGCTTGACCGCGTGAACACCAGGCCGGCAGCCATGGCGCGGTAGTGCTCGGCCGTGTTCCGGCCCGACCGGACCGAGGATGGCAGTAGCGTCTTCACCCGAGCATCTACGTGTGATAGGAAGGAGGGGACGTGAGCGAGGGAAGGCGGAGGACTACGGTGTGGTGCTGGCCACGGTGACCCTAAACACGGCAGAGCTCCGGTGGCATTTGGGACGGGTGGAGGTGGCAATGCGGCTCACCTCAGGCTCGATTGAAGCCACAGGTTGGTCGAGGAGGTGCTGGGCAGTGTGGCGAAGTGAGGGACGCGATTTGGTGGGCTGTGGTGCTATGACGAGTGCGCGCGGCGATGGTTGAGCTCGCGGCAATGGCGGCGGCCTCGTTTCCGCCCGGCGCACGCAGAGGGGTGGAGAAGGGAAGGGAGGGAGTGAGGTGGGTGGAGCGTCGGCTTCGTGGCGCCTTTGAGCGCGCCGTGGGCTGACCGGTGGGGCCGCGGCCGGCGTACGGCTGCCACCGCGTGGCCACGCGTCGGCGTCGGTCTGTGGCCGGTCAGCCACGCTGCCCTGACCGACTGAAACGAAGCCTCCGATTAGCGACTGACAGAGCAAGTTTGACACTGATTAACTCCTAATCCATTTCGAGTTAGTGGCAGATGCTAATATCAAAGTTGTAGAGCTACATGAGGGCTACAACTTCGTCAATTGGAGCTTGGTCTAGTTCAGCATAGTTTGTGAGGTATAAGGCGTCAAAGTGAGGTACATTGAAACTGAAAATCAGGTTTCCAGACTTAGAAAATTTCCAAGTGTTGCGCAACCCCTTAGCCGACTTGTGGGCCATTTTTGAGCATGTTCTGATCATTTTCATGAGATGACCATATTGAGACTTTTGTTCCCTAGGAAATTCTCTACAACTTTGATTAAGGTTGCTCCTCCATGCAAGGTCTCTAAGCTAGACTTTTTAATTGGTCAAACTAAAGCATTCTAGGGTCAAATGTTGGTCAACAACACCTTGGAGGGTATTTTGGAAATTTTGGTCAACATGAACCTTGCTCCATGAGTTACCCTAAGTGAGATTAAGGTATTATAGGATCTAATTAGCCACTCTACCCTTTAGTTACACAAAATTCCTAGGGTCACAAGATTGAAAACAATTCAAACCCTAAAACACCAAATTTTGTGGTAAGCAAAGTAAACATAATGAGATGATGAATGTCCATGCTTATGCCATGCAATGCAGTTATGGAGCTAAACACCTGAGGTGTTACATAAAACACCATTATGACTATGAAAGCATCACTACTATAGAAACTATTCTAGCAGCCATGTCCAACAAGCAAAACAAAGCGTGCCTTTGTTCTACTTAACAAGAGAGCACACAAATATGTTATTCGAGTAGCTCTAAATTTTGTTACCTTAGACCAACACCAAATTAATTCATTCATGAGAATCAAAATTACTTAAATGAGGTCTAAAACATTTGCAAAAGTTTGCATGAACAACACATCCACCACTTAGCTAACTAGAGGGCCTCTATAGGTTCACGCATGTAACCACAACTATTTCTAGCAAGGCTAAACACACACACTTTTCTAAGCACTTCCTATTCAAGCAACATGGAACAAGGCATTCTCGTTTAACTCCACACAAGGGAGATAGTGCAACACATTGATCACAAGTTACTTATTATCGAACAAGGGTGAGAGGAGCATAGCTATGCATAAAGCAACAATCATGATAATGCATGCTTCATCCTATTCGTCCTCACAAGATTGCCAACCTAAGGTGGCGATCACGTTCTATGTCGGTGGCATAACACGCACTCCCTCAATATATATCTAGTCGTTAGCTACATTCGACTTACGCATTCGTGGTTAGCGTACCTGCAGAAAAATTTCATTGCAGCCCAACATTTCCCAATATAGCACACAATGAAAGTAGAGAAGTAAAATTCTAAGTACTCCCATGTACATATACCCCCGTATATATACATGTAGCACCAAAACTACTCGAATCATCAATCACCCACAATTAAGTACCTTCATATATACATGTGTATAACATGTAAATAAATTAGTAACCAAAACTAGCTCTCCCCTAGACCGCAGTTTGTACGGTCATGCTCTCACAACTCACACTTACCTGAGTGTAGGTGCGATGTTGCATAAAAGTAAACTAGCGACATATATGACTATCTCATATATGAAGGCTACCTCTAATCTAACACACCGGTAGCATAGTATGGGAGAGTCATCACACATACATACCTTGGCCTGGGCGTAGATGCATAAATGAAAAACCTCCAAGTTAGTACTTATATAAGCCACCTAATAATCCTTATATGGGCATAAGAAAATTGATCACTATCATACTTAGATTTAGAATTTAGTTTTCACAGATCTATATATAGCTATAAGTTGATAAAACTGATTTTATAAAACAAAACCTTTGTTTTAAATACACATACGACAAGTTTAATGTTGAATCTTGCTCCGATACCAGCTGTAACAGAACCGTCCAAATTATAAGAGCACAAGTACAAAAACAATCACCGAAGTGATCAAATTCTCGCACTTGAGCCCATATAACTCCGGTAGTCCAATGAAATCACGAGGGATTTCAAACCAACCAACATACAAGCCAAGATCATAGTGATTCAACATAACAAGTCACATGTTACATCCATTTCACAAGTAGTTCAATATACATCGGAGTTCAACATAGTTATTACAACTTAAGTTAAAAAGTAGCGGAAGCAAAGTAATTTGAAACTAACATTTATCTTATTTCAAATACATGCCAGTACCAAGGTCGACTTCCAACAAAAGCATTAGAGATAAGCTAACTCAGGAGGATCATGCCCGTGATCACACTCCGCCACTACGACAGGAGCTAACCAACTCTTGCAGTAGCCAAGATACAGCACAACCTGCAACAAGTGGGGATAAAACCCTGAGTACAAGAAGATACTCAGCTAGACTTACCCGTCAGAAACCAGAAATAAAGTGACACCAAGGATCATGCAAGGCTGATATAAAGTGGGGCTAGCTTGACAACATTTTACATAAAAGCTTAATATAGATGATCAATCATTAATGCTTAAGCATCAAGTTAATTATCATTAACCTGTCCTCTATATTGGAACCTGTACTAGAGCACTCACTTTATTAGGAGCAAACAATATTAACCATAGCAGGTATAAATTGAGGAAACCTTTCCATCGTTATCCAATTAACCATCCGTTCAATTTAATGGAATCTACGTTGCCGCTGCTCAAGTCAAGTGCTCACTAACCGTGAGCGACGGCGATTCGAATCGAATTCCTATCCAGCTGGAGGGGTATTTCTAACACTCACCGTGCAGACCCCTACCAGGGTCGCACAGGCCACCTTTCGTACGATTCAGGAATCGCGGGTCCGAATGATGTCGCAACCCCAAGGGCGACACTCTGCCAGGTGATAGGGACTCTAACCCCCCCTTGGTCTCACGCCAATGTCCCCAAGCACATCCTTTCTCTCCTCTAAGATGCAACCTACCATTCGATTCCCGGCTTGAACCATATTACTCGGCTTCGCGGTCGGAACGACTTATCCGGCCAACTAAGTGTTAGACTGCGTTCAACATGACTCAAGGACGTACAATGAATCGGTCATTAAACGACTCAGACGGGGATAGATCCACACCCAAGACCTTCATGCCTTGTTGCTTCACTATCTTCATCCCACCCGGTCTCATTTCATTTCATTAACACATGGTTCCATTCCATGATAGCAAATATAGCCAACCGTGCCATATATAAATATCCCTACATCTCGCAGGTGACAGGAAATCACCTGACTTCTACCGCTTAAAGCAGGGCTAAGCATCTACTCGATCCTAGTCTATGTAGGATTCAAGGATTCATATATCTGGACAAGGAATGATATAATGCAGCAAGAGTTTCCAACCAACTCCTATCACTTAATGCAACAATACTTATAACATATATAGAATTAATTGCTTTGAAGATAGGAGGCTTATAATGCTCCGGGGCTTGCCTGGGATCCGACTCAAGTCAGAGTTTGTCAGATGAAGTCACTTGGCGAGCAACCTCTAATCTACCACTTGTCCGGTCCTTCTATCTTCGGGATGGATCCACCAAACACCGTCTTCGGGTTTGGCTCTAATGCCACATCACGTCCTTCATGTTTTTCAGCTAGCGTACCTAAATGAGGTGCAACAATGCATATGTATGAATACGTAGAAATGCAATAACACAACATTCATGCCAGCACACCAAGTTCACATGGGCACTAGAGTTAATCAACTTAACTATCACTTAAGCATATCCTTAGAAGATGACCAGCATATCGATCATGACACAAGTCACACAAGATCTCAAGCACACTTAACACTAACAAGATGTATATCACTCTTTAGAAATCAACATAGCAAAGCAAGTCAAGATGAAGCAACAACTATAACTAGAATATGGCAATTTCTAGACTTACAAATAGTAGCTTCATAATTCAATCATATCTGGAGTTTTATAAATCTGAATGACTTGCAAGAAGACATTATGGAAAGCTTATGAAATTATCTACATTTAATTTATAATCATCACAGCATGATTCCAAAGTTTAACTTGTCGAATTTACACAAACACAGAAACTGGTCTAACAAGACAGAGAGCAAGCAATTCTGTAACCCAAATTTAAACAGCTATAACTCCTAAACCACATGGCCAAATACCACCAAATTTTAATAGCAGCTAGATAAATAAATTATCTACAACTTTTGTATAAACAAGTTTCACAACAAAGCACATTATCATGAAGAACTTTGCTAAGTTCACAGATCTGTCCAGAAACCTCATTGGCAAGAAATAATTATTAACTTATGTTGTAAACATATAATTGGACAAAACCAACTTTACCAACATTTCATAAATGACTAATGAACACCAGAAAACAAAGTGTCCATTCCTAAATAATTTCTTTTAATGCATTTTCTTAATTTATTTAGATAATTAGGTGGAATTATGAACACCTATCAAAAGTGCATAAAAAATTCTACAAAAATTACAGTGGGCTACATGTGCTTTCAAAAGTCTACTATCTAAATTTGAAACCATTTGGACATGTATATCAACCTCTATGAAAAAGACTGACCAATACAATAACTCATGTGAGAGCAAGTTAAACCTAAACCTCAATATTTTCTATGAACACATGGCCATAGGATGAATCAATATGATAGAGAAACATCATACTAAGGTAATGGAACAACATTTTCCATTTTATCATTTCTATATCATTTATAAGATATTTATCAAGCCATAAATAAGTTAAATCAATAACTGGATCATACAGTAAGCAATGACCATGAAATTTATACCACAGTACATCCATAGCATGACAAGCCTACCATAAAAATTTCACATCATTTGGAGCAACACAACTCAAGATATAAAAATGACAAGCAATATAATGTGGATTTCCTTATTTATCAAGGTCAAATCAAAACCTTAAGAAAACAGTGAACAACTAATGTGTTTAATATTTTTCCTAGCAAGTACATGTCATCACAAAATTAACAAAATAAGAATCACTATTTTTGGAGTTCTGAAACTCTAAATATAGCTCTGGTCAAGTTATAAGCATTGTTAGGAGCATTTTTAAAGCTTGAATAAATACATAAAAAAAACCCTACAAACACCTAAGATTTTATTACTCCACTGCATAGGGATTTTCTCAAGGTTTCCAAAAAGTCCACTTTTGCTATTTTTGGAATCACCTAGCAAGAGATATGAATTTTCAAACATTAACATAAAATCTGGAAATTCAATTTCAGAATCACTCAACCCTACAAAACTGCTAGGTGCACCCGGTTGTTTACCTACTCAGTCACTACATATACCGACACGTGGGACCCCCGGCTCCATCGGGCCCACCTGTCAAACATACAGGGAGACAGAGAGAGAGGAACCGGTCTTCTTCTACTCTGAGAAACAGAGGACGGCGGCGGCGGCTTGCCGACCGGCCATCTTCTGGCCGGTGAGGCTGGTGCCGACGGCGGGGAAGGGCAGCGCGGGCACCGCCGTGCCAGCCCGCATCCCTAGGTGGCCGAATCGTGACCGGAAACAAACCACAGACCCCTGGCCACGCGAGCAGGCGGGTTGTTGGTGGCCGCGCTGGTGGCGCTGGCCTTCCGGCGGCGCTGGCTCGCCGTGGTTGCACGCACGGGGTGGAATGCAACAAGGTGAAGGTGGCTCGAGGTGGTCTAGCCACGTACGCCGATGGCCTAGGGCCGAGCAAAACGACGGCGAGCGGCTCGGCCGTCCGACGGAGGGCGCGCACACCAAGGAAAGGTCGACCAGTGAGATGCGGAGATGGTGGTGTGCTTCATTTGGCCTGTGACATGACAAATCGGCGAGAACGACGGCGTGGCCACGAGCTCCGAAGCTTGGCCGGTCGGCCATGGCGGCCGCGGCGGCGTCTGTGCTCGTGCGCGCGCGTGCAGCAGCGAGGAAGGGGGCGAGTGAGTGAGGAGAAGGGAGGAGCTCGGGCTGGTCGCTCTGGTGCTCCACCAAGCCGAGCGAGGCACTGGCACGTGGCAAGGAAGCGGACGCGCGGCATCCATGGTGGAGGCGCGTGGTGCATGGCCACCATGCCCTTGTCCACGCATCGCCTTTGGAGCAAAAATGCGAACAACTATCATGCGTCCGAAAGGACCGGTTGGAGCTCCAATTTGGGCCTAATCTGGGCCGATCTGGGTCTTGGACCTAAAGGCAAAGTTGTAGCCCGTACCATGCTCTACATTTCCTATTTAGGGGTCATAGTCATTAGAGCTGTAGATTAGGAGATAATCAGTCCCCAAATTACCAGTGTCAACATGTTAAGCTAGGGCTCGGTTTTGGGATTTTGCAATGCCAAACTTGGTCAAATTGATCCCAACTTTTTACATGTTGTTCTCCAACAAATTGTTTCCAACTTTCATTTTTGGCTCCACATGAGTTACTCAACAAAATTCAGAGAACGTGAGATGCCAACGTCGATGTTACCGGAATTAGGGCTTAAAAATGGCCAAGTGCTGAAATCAGCCCTAAAACTAACTTGTGGGCCCTGTTTGAGCATGTTCCACACATTTTTATGACTTGACTCTTAAACAAAGCTTGTTCCTTATAAAATTCTCTACGACTTTGTCAAAGGGTGCACAGTCATGGAAAGCTTCTAGGTCACACTTTTGAAACGGTCAAACAAAAGTGTTCCCGGGTCCATACATGGTCAACCATCACTTAGAAGCACATTTAGGCAAAATGATCAACATGAACATTGTTCCATTAAGTGCCCTAAGTGTAGTTAAGGTGTTGTAGAGGCCAAACATACCCACCATGCATAGGTTGCACAAAAGTGCAGGCCTCACATGCCTTGAAACATAGAGCTCAAGTGAAATGCTATAGTTGATTCACGTGGTTGTTTCAAGATACATGCTACCCATGTTCCGCTAGGGTGTTCCACATGTGTCCAAGATGTGTTGCACATATTGCATTTGTATGTTGCACAAACACTAGTTCCCATGGGATGTAAGGCAGGTTTTAGTTATAATCCCAACAAGCATATAACTTATTATTTCATGTGACTTTTTGATTCCAAACTTTATGAAACTTTTCCAGGGATCAATATAGATAGGTACCAAGGTGAGACACATGAATATATGGCAATAACACCATCCAAGCATATATCTTTGAAAATGGCCTATATGTAAAGCAATGATGCAGCATCCAACTTTAAGTTAGGCTCATCTCTATAGGTTGACCTTGACATTGTCGTCTCCACTTAATCTGTCACGTTTGAGCTCAAACCCACTGCTTAATTAGTGCTAAACACCTGGGGTGTTACAATATTGATGGTTGGACAGTCTCAAAAATATTGGGTCATGGAGGCAGATCTGCTGACATTATATTCACATCAACAATCGACGCCATGAAAATTGATCGCAAAATGTTAGGAAGAGTTGAGCATGCACTTTATGCCTTTGATAGGTGTTGGTATTTATTAAGTGCAAATAGAATATGAAGGATTTCGCAAGCGCACAGAATATACCAATGTAGCATTTTACCAGGAGTATTCCAGGTATCGTTATTTATATTTTAACACAGGGAAACAATGGAGTAAAGACTTAATGGATAGCAATGGAAAGACTACTAACAAACATACCAGCACAACTAGAGCAGGGGGTAAAAGTAATGATAGGACTTATGCAATAAGACACACAGGGGATAGGTCATCAAGGATAAGCTAGTTAACTCGGGAGGTCAACAGGTGAGGTAGATTCCTATGATACTCTTATCACATGGTTAAAGTAAACCCAACTACGTTAAGAATTACCTTACTCTTGTGCACTTTGGTACGCCACTAGACAGGAAAGAGTACCACAAAGGATGCCTCTACTGACGTGACTACGGTCCTACAATTTAAGAACCTGCTCGATTCGATATGGACAGGGCTGTGACCTCCTGTAACTACCATACAACCAGGGAATAGGGTGTATTCACAAGCAGAGCATGGTGTAAGCACCACGCTTAGAGAAGCTCGGCTATCCGCCCCCCTCCTTGGGCGCCCGACCTAGTGGCAGAGCTAATCAGGCTCCACCTCGTGGATCATGCCTCCATCGCCTTTGAGGATGAATAAAAACCGTAGATCAAGGTCAGTTTGATCCGAGGGCTATGGTGTTTCCTAGACGGCTATATAAGCAAGGCCCCTGGCTCCTAGAGGAGGCATCACTTAAACTCTAATTCATTATCTCCCAGCCAGGATCAGGTGAGAGGTGTCCCATGAAAGGATGACCTCTCTAGGGGATTAGGTCTAGCTTCTCCAATGTAGTAGATTAGTATCTTGGGAGAGAGGGTCGAGTTGGGATCTTGCTCAAGGTTCCAGATCTAGTCATGGAGGCTTGGTAAAGCCTTGTATCTTCACTTCAACATCTTGTAAGACTTATACTTATTCTCTTATTTACATGCATATGCTTACTTTGAATATATCTTTCTAGTTGAGTTTATCATTGCTTTTGTGTGCTAGTTCATAGAGCGCTTAGTCTAGGCTTTACCGGTTGGGCTAAGTAGCTAAGCCTGCTCTGCCTATGAGTACACCATGTTCCCTAGCTGTATGGTAGTTACGGGAGGTGACAGCCCCATCCATATCTATCGAGCAGGTTCTTAAATTGTAGGACCGTAGTCACGTCAGTAGAGGTATCCTTTGTGGTGCTCTCTCCTGTCTAGTGGCGTCCCGAAGTGCACAAGAGCGTGGTAAGTCTTAGCATAGTTGGGTATACCTTTACCGTGTGATAAGAATATCATAGGAATCTACCTCACCCGTTGACCTCCCAAGTTAACTAGTTGCATATCTTTAGTGACCTATTCCATGTGTGTCATATTACATAAATCCTATCATTTCATATACCCCTGCTATAGTCTAGTTGGTTTACTAGGTTAGTAGATACATGATGGTGAATTATCATATTATTTAACCCTTGCTTCCCTGTTGTAAAATATAAATAACTATACCTGGTTTACTCCCGATAAAATGCTACAATGGTATGTTCTGTGCGCTTGCGGAATCCTTCATATTTTAGTTGCACTTAATTTATACCAACAAGCATTTTTGGCGCCGTTGTCGGGGAAGCAATTGGTGTAAAGATTTTGATAATGATCTTGATGTCTGCTAATTTAGTGCATCACTAGCTTTAGTAGGATTACCCTTATTTTGTTGAGTTGTGGAATAGATAGGACATCAGATGCAGTTTTGACCTTTCGGCAAGTTTCCACAAGAAAAGAAAAAAAGAGACACATTGAAGAACCTAGGGTGCCTGAACATCCATGATTCATCAACATTGGAACCCTGCCATCTCACAGGTTTGTGTATACATATATATTATTCTAACCATGTGCAGATTGGAGAAAAAGGTCATCATCACAAGAATTCAAATCACATCTCAAGTGACAAACATGGATGTTGCACTACTCACAAATCTCAAATTGTGAGTCATGGTAAGTTTGATCAATAAAGGTGAGATAGCCTTGTTGATGGACTTTAAAATTAATGGTTAGTTATCTTTTTAATTGTGCATCACACTGCATGTTTACTTTATATCATTCATGCATCCTTTCTATTTAGTTTATTATGCTCTCTCATCCATTGCATGTTTAGTTCCTTGCATGCACTCATATTGCTTGCATCTAAAAATAAAAATATTCCTCACCATGATCATGATCTGTCATCTCCATTTGAGTAAATCTCTATAACGCTTTTATGTTACCTTTATTTGTTATAGTATGCTTTGGTTTAGAAGTGCTACATATGGCCGTATGGGTGTTTCTAGAGGCTTTTAAATTAAGCATGGTGCTTAGGTTAAATAGCCTTCCTTAATCCAATTAGACATGGAGTCTAGTTTGGTTATTGAACTAAAAATTGCTAGTGTAGACAATGGTTATTTTGTCGGACTAACCCCTGCAAAATACTCACAAATCCAATTTGGATAAGTCAAGAGATGAACTCACTTCAGAGATGAAGCAAGGCATATGATGAACTCCAACAACTTCACACAAAAGACAGCTCATTCATCGAAGAATTGTAAGTATCAAATATCATTCACAGTGTCTTTTGTTGCAAATTACCTTTGCCTTGAACCATGCTAAAGTGCCATAAAAAAACTTGTTAGAAAACATGATAAATAAATCCTATGCTAAAGTAACTTGAAAACCATCTCTTTTTTAGCATAGAATAAATTCAAATAGATAGTGGATAATATCCCATAGTTTGAATTGTTGCAATCCTTTGGGTATGTGTCCACTAAACATTTTGTAGGAAAGAATCTACGATGTGCCTGTTCATGGTTTGTCATGAACCTGCCAAACCACCACTTCAGTGATAGAACAAAGGAGAGAAGAGTGCCACGAGAAGGATCAACATCTTGAACTCACTCAAAAGAAGTGGATGAACAAGGCGACAAGCTATGAGCAACCTTGAAGACATCATAGCATTGAGCCCAAAACTCGAGCTAGGATGTCGATAAGGAGCAGGGCATAACTCACCTCATTTTAGCCAACCAAAGACTTGCTCTCATTATTCTTGAAGATACCATCTTGCACGTCGGCGGTGAGGACAGGGATGACATGATAGCATGCATCCTTGTGTCAACCAATCACCAATCAAGGGTTGACTACCGACCAAGCCTTGAAAGACCATGACTACGGTTGCAAGATGATGTCCCTAAGCCATTGGAGATGAAGCCTACATGCAAATATTAATGAAGTTCCTTCCTTGATCATCAAGACAGATGGCGTATCATTAACTGAACAACTCTTCACCGTGCCACTAGAAGACAAAGACCATCAAGGAAGAACTTGAGTCTACATCTCCAATGAACATCAATTTGTCAACCAATACTCAACAAAAATCAAGAATGGTTGACGAAAGAAGATCATACAGCCACTTGTATCCTCATCTCCTAGATTGGACAATCCAAAGAAAAGCAGAATGCAGAGGAGAGATCTTTGCTCAACAGACCTAGAATCAAGAGCCCTCTCCGATAGATTTAATAACAGAGGACGAACAATGTCTAAGGACATGGAGTTACAACACACTCTGAGGGATGATTCAACACTCACACTTGGCTTCAAGTGATGAGCGACAGCAAGGCTCAAGCTTGGGCGAGGAAGGCTGCTGACTCCTCTAATGATGATCCAGTGCTCTTGCTCTTCTCATCCCCCGTCGCTCTAGCACGCCGGTTTGCAATCCCTCCACTCATAATTACTTTCTCTCTATAAGTTTGAATATTTCTATAGATAGCATATATGCAAATCAAACTTAAGACAAAGTAAAATCAATCCTTAAGAGAAGAAGTAATGGTGAGTAAATGTTCTATGCTAATTAAAATGTTCAAACCAACTTTTCTATAGCATAGAAAATGACCTTTAGCTCTATGAACAACACTACCCTTTTCATTGTTTGTACATTCCTTCGGGTATGTATTGTCCACTAATCCTCTGCAGAGAAGAAACAATAAGTGGAGCCAAAGGTCTGGACATACTGAAAAAAAAGAGAAGAGAAAGGAGAAAGGAGTGTAAATCTAGATGACCATGAACAAGTCAAGGAGAGAGGTGAATCGAGCAAGACAAACCCCAAGAAGAAGGAAAGGACCACTAGAAGTATCTACTCTTCATCATAGGGTGCTCCAGTGATAAAGGTAACATCTTAAGGTAAGTGGTAAATATTTAAAAAGCTTTCCTTGACTCTGGTATGCACATAAAGAAAGGAGAAACATGTTTGAATTACAACTTGCTTGATTCAATTTGACTAAACTCAACATGTATTATTTCTTAAGTTTGTACATAACATCACTACCCTTGATTTCATAGTCACAATTAAATGAGCTGAATGTTGCATCTTTGGGAGATGATTGTCTTAATCATGAAAATGTTTGATACAAGGTTGACAATTCTTCCATTGTTTAAGCAATTCCACTCTTTTTGATAAAAGTGTTTAATTGCTACATTCATGCTCATCCTTCTGATCTTGCCACCCATGAAATGAACAAGACACATCAATCTCATCATGTTCAATGTGCCTAACGTTAAAGAAGAATAAATAGGGTTATGGTTCTGTTGGTGTTTTTCCACCAATAGGACTTATGCACTTGATCTCTACCTTGTCTTTGCAAGCAGGACACACTTCAAGAAAAATGAAGGGGAATTAGTTGATTTTCCAAACCCTACAAAGTTAACATCTCAAGAGGTGCAGTTATCAAGGTCTCTACCTTAGGGATCAGATGGTGCACCTAAGGAGTGAACATGATGAGAAGTCCTGTTCAGAGGACCTAAGTCACCGAACCCTCGCCAGGGAGGTAAACTTGGTAGTTATCCATATTTCCCTTTTTGACATTGCATTCTCATTAAGCATATCTACTTTTCCACATTAGCATAATCAATTCTTGTTGCATATTTTACTTTGTTACATTTGCATTAGAAAATAAAATAAATATGTCTTGCATTGCATCTCAAGTAAACTCTTATATGGAAATGATGAATAGTTGCTCTGTCGGAATTCCTCTCAAGTACCTAGTTTTCAACCTCGAACTCTCCCAAGTTTTGAAACACAATTGTTTTGATCTAAGATTTGCTCTGAACCTAAAACTTGTGGGTAGCGAATGCTTGATCTAAGTCTAGGTAGTTGGTGGATATGATATGGGAAGGTTTTGAGCTGCTGTTTATCATGCTCCTAGAGATACTAGAGTTCTAGAGAATTTATCTTTGAAAATTAAAAATCCTGCATGATGAGTTCCTGTATGACGAGAGTTTAATTCCTACCACAGCCATATATATACATGCTTACTAGATTAGGAAAGACTTTCACTTGTTAGCTTAGCTGCTTGTAAGCATTGAGTGTGGTCAGTCTGTGTTGACCCTAGGGGATTAGTCATGCGGTTAAAATCAAGATTCACGTGCACTCCACCTACTTATGTTGCTTCTACCCTGAAAGTACGCATCAAAATATTTTTCCATTAGACACAACCCAACAAGTTGTTCTGCTCCAACACTGGGAGTGAACAAAACCTTTCATCCATTGCTAGCCCCTTTTATTTTAAGCTCTAGTATTTCCATTGCTACCTCTTATCTATGTTTCCAAAAAGATACTTGGGAATTATTCCACCGTATTCAGTTGTTTAAAAAAAAGAGAAAGAAGGAAGAAAAGAGATAGGAAAAAGAAAAATAAAAGAAAGAGGACAAATGTCCCAACATAGAGAGATTTTGAGCAGCCCAAGTTCTTCCCAAAATTCTTCAAAGATTAAGAGAGGCGTGTATTTCTTCAAAGAGCAAAAGTAGAAATAGATATTCACCAATTTTTCTCTACCCCTTCATTTTCCACTTATATCTTACATCCACCATCATTTCCACTAAATATCCACTCAGTACTTGAGAGGAATTCCGACAGAGCAACTATTCATCATTTCCATATAAGAGTTTATTCTAGGGGTTCATTTTAGCAAGATGAAACTTAGCATCATTCTGATTTCGTTGACTTCATCTTCTGGTTTATAATGACCACGAAGGTATGCCATGATTGGTGCTCTCTAATCTTCACTTTGTATTATATGGACTTCTCTTAGGACTTCTTGCTTTGTCTTGATAGAAGCTTGATTTAGTACTTGACAGAAGACATCTTGAGGCAAACTTGTATTTTGTGCTGCAACTTTTGCTATTTCGTCAGCATCTGAGTTATCTATTCTTGAGATGTTTTTGACTGTAAATCCTTTAATAATCACATCACCTTCAGGGGTCAAAATGAAATACGCTGCAAGACTTGAATTTCAATGTACCAATAATATCACTAAATATGCAGTCATCTTACTTGGACTTTGAAAAGCAAGAGCAATGAGAATTTAAAGATTAGTAATCAGAACAGACTCGCAAGTTGTGGCTGGACACATCAAAGAAGATTACAAGGCAAGGGATCCTGAGCTGGCAAGATACTTGCAATTCTTAAGAGAACAAGAGAAATATTTTGAAGGATTTACAGTCAAAAACATCTCAAGAATAGATAACTCAGATGCTGACAAAATAGCAAAAGTTGCAGCACAAAATACAAGTTTGCCTCAAGATGTCTTCTGTCAAGTACTAAATCAAGCTTCTATCAAGACAAAGCAAGAAGTCCTAAGAGAAGTCCATATAATACAAAGTGAAGATTAGAGAGCACCAATCATGGCATACCTTCGCGGTCATTACAAACCAGAAGATGAAGTTAACGAAATCAGAATCAAGCACAAAACAAGAAATTACAAAATCATCAACAATCAATTATACAAGCAAGGAATTTGTGAACCACTTCTCAAATGCATATCAACAGAAGAAGGAAAAGAGCTACTATCAGAAATACACGATGGAATTTGCGGAACACATCTAGGTGCAAGAGCCATGGCAGGAAAAGCATTTCGACAAGGATTTTAGTGGCCGAAGAGTATACTTAAATATACTCAGACATCGGCCAAAGCAAACTAAAAATAGGTAGCATTATTTTTCAAACAAGCAAAAATTAATGCTAACCTATCTAAATAAATATTGTATCTACTTTTTAGTCTCTCACTAAGGTCAAATTTGACTTCTAAGTGAAGTCTATGCATTGCCTTCACAAAAAGTGAGTGGACGGTGTTTTTTAAATTCACTAAGGTGAAATTTGACTTCTAAGCGAAGTATATGCGTTGCCTTCGCAAAAAAGTGAGAGGACGACATTTTCAAATTCACTAAAGTAAAATTTGACTTCTAAGCGAAGTCTACGCGTTGCCTTTGCAAAAATGTGAGGGGACGATGTTTTTCAAATTCACTAAGGTGAAATTTGACTTCTATGTGAAGGCTACGCGTTGCCTTCGTAAAAAAGTGAGAGGACAGCGTTTTCAAATTCAGTAAAGTGAAATTTGACTTCTAAACAAAGTCTATGCATTGCCTTCGCAAAAAAGTGAGGGGACGACATTTTTCAAATTCATTAAGGTGAAATTTGACTTCTAAGCGAAGTTTACGCGTTGCCTTCGCAAAGAAAGAGGGGACGGTGTTTTTCAAATTCACTAAGGTAAAATTTGACTTCTAAGCGAAGTCTATGCGTTGCTTCGCAAAAAGTAAGGGGACGGCATTTTTCAAATTCACTAAGGTGAAATTTGACTTCTAAGCGAAGTTTACGCGTTGCCTTCGCAAAAAAAAGCGAGGACATGGCATTTTTAAAAATTCACTAAAGTGATATTAAACTTCTAAGCGAAGTATACACTTTGCTCACAAAATTTAAAACATCAATACAAAAGTATACAAAATTTAGTTTCATCATAAAACTGAATAAGACAAGTTTACAACAAAAAGACAAGTTTACAACAAAAGTATACAATTCAATAAGACAAGTTTACAACAAAAGTTACAATCAGTCACTTTTGGAAACTACAATAGTTGCAGCTTCACTAATCAAGTCTTCAACAACCTTATCCAACATATGATCAACTTTACATCGTAGAAAATCTTCAGAAATATAGCTCGGTGAAGCACTTGAACATGATGACTAGGAAAACTACAAAGTGTCAAAATACTTTTCATCCCATCCAACTTCCACGAGAAAAGAAAAAGAGCTAAAACAAACTACCTGAGAAATTTTGCTAAAGTCAACAATTCGCGGCAAACAAAATTTCTTGTTCTCAGCAATAAGATTTTTAGATTCAAAATCTAGAAATAGGACATCTCATCAGCAAAAAGAAGCATGATGACCAAAAAATAAAGCATCATAACTTAATGCTTACGTTAGCTTACGTTCAACAAATGTATCAACGTAGGGTTCGCCTCATTAGTTGCATACTCCAACCACAGCGAAGGATCAATGATAAAGTTGACCATACACATTAACAATGGCAAAACACCAACTTCATCCTGCTAAGTTCAATATTTACAAATGTCAAACATCTTTCAAAAGCCTCACCCCTCAGCTTAAAATTAAAAAAACTAACTACAAAGACAACTAAAATGGGTGATCACCAACATCATCATCCCTAGTATTTTCCTCTTCGCGTTTGTCTTGCTCTCTTTGCACCATCTCATCAGCGGCAATTTCTTTCTCAAGCTGCTACAAAAAAGAAACAAAATATTATTATAAAAAACAACAAACACACACAAAGAGAAATAAACAAAAATAGAGAGAGTAAAACTCTTGATCTAATCTTTTCCATCTTCTTCTTTGCCTTCAGAAAAGCATTCTCCCTACCACCCATGTTCAAATATTGATTAAAATATTTCTTACAGTAATTGAGTCCGAGAAGTAACCTAACTCAATTGCTCTATAGAAGAAAATTTATAATCCTTGTCCAACATTTGTTCATACAAGAGATCTTTTGCCTCTTTCATTAAGTGGAAAAGTGCACGAGTTGCATAGACACAACTCAAATCAGCACTAGTTTGAATAACAGTTGGCAAATCCTCGTACTGACGGCACAACCAAGCAAAAAATGGATCAAACTCTCCAAGTTCCCAACAAGGATCTTCGGGCTTCGCTCCAAACTTGTCATAGCAATTTTTGCAAAGTTCCCATAGGCGATTGCACTTTTCATGAAAATTTTGATCTTTCTCAGCAGACATCTTCTCAAGATAATTTTTCTCCCTCATAATATTATCAAGATCTTTTTTTTAAATTATCAAAATCTTCAGTCTTCGTCTCAAGCTTGGCTCCAATAGAGATATATTTTGACTCCATGTCATGGAGAGCTTCAACTGTCTCTACTCTTTTTCTTTAGTAGCAAGTTGAGATTCTAGAGATTTAATCTCCTCAAGCAAACTTTTCTCATGAAGTGCCGCATTCTTTGCATATTCTTCAAGAGATTTATGCAAACTCCTTTGCAAAAGAGCATTCTACAAAATATAACAACAATATTTATATGAAGTCAAAAACATACAAAGCAACACTTGTAAACCAACATACAAAGTCGAGCCAAAATTCACATACAAAGTTAGACAAAAATATGCAAACCATGTAAATCATGCTAACACTACCATCTGCCAACTCAAGGGAAGATTTACCAGCAAGTTCAGCCTCCGCGTCAGGATCTACGAAGGCATCATCAATGCAACTTGACAACTTTAATTCTGGCTTCTTTGGCATAATACGAAGTTTGTCCAAGCCAATCCCAATAAATTAAAAAGTGTCTAAATTCACATCTTGAGCTTGGCAGTACTCCAAACTACGTTTGTATGCCTCAGGATCCACTCCATCGGAATAGTTTCTAAAGCTTCAGCTGGAGTAACAGGTTCTTGAGCCACATCTTTCATCTTCCCAACATCCACAGTCATTTCTCTTTGAGGCGAAGGGTCTAGGAAAAATTCCTCTACACAAAAAAGACAAGTCAAAAGCTAGTAAGCCAATAATCAAAAAACAAAAGTAAAAAAGCAGGCAGAAAGAAAAACAAACTTACCCATAGAAACACCCTTTTCAAGTTGATATGCAACTTTTTCATCAGTGTTCACATCAATTGTGGACTCAGTAAGATGAGAAGCATGAGCATTTTTTGCCTCTTCATCAAATACATCTTCATCAGAATCATCAAAATCAAGGGTAATGGTAGTAGTACCTTACTCTTGTGAGCTTTAACTTTTGGAACATCAACCCCCACAGGCCCACCTCCCAAATCAATGTCTTGTATCACAACTTTGGGAGGTGAGGCAACATGAAGAGTAGCACCAACATCTCCTGCAGTCCCTGGTAGAGTTTCAGCAACAAACCTTTGAGAAGATGGCCTGGCAGTCTCTTACGAAGCCAAAGTAGCAATCTCACCTTCTTCCTGCGACTCCATAGTGGCAGTTGCAGCAGCAGTGGTAGCAACAGCAGGAGAATGAACATGATCAATCGTAGAAGCTAAAGTATCTTCGCCAACATTAACTTGAGACGAAGGCAAAGTAGCTTCGCCTAAGTTAACATTAGAATGAACATTGGCCTCTAAATTCTGGAAACAATCACCAAGCGGAGTCAACATCGGTGGAGTCAACCCACTAGAATTAAAAACTAAACTAATCATCCTCACCTCTTCATTATGAGCCAGTTGACTAAGTGTCTCCTGACCCATATCTTCATCACTTCCCCCAAACTTGTTAGAACTAGAAGGAGTAGCAGTCTTTCGCTTCTTCGAAGTTTTCTTAGCAAGCTGACCACCACCTCTCTTTTTCTTTGTAACATTTTCTATACATGGTTTCGCAGTATGAGAACAAGCCGGTGCTGGCCTTTCATCATATTTGATCTGCGCAATATAAAAAATCCTATTAAGATGCTTGTAATCCTTCCCTAGAATTTTGTCCATAAAATATTTCTCTTTCTTCAAGAATTTGCCAAGAATTTGAACGGCCTTAACTTCAACAGCGGAAACAAAATCTTTGTCTTTGGAATACTTCTTCAGACAGAAAGCATCACTGTCTGGAAACAAATAATTCTTTCACTTCACAACTATATCATGAAAATGAACAAAACTTCAACCCTTTTTCAGAGGCCAAATTCGAGTTGCAATATACTCTTCACAAAAATCACGAGCACTTTGCATACTGGCAGCCAACTTATAAACCTTTTCGCAAGTTCTAGAGTTCTTTGAACATGGAAAATCAGGTTTATATTCAAAAATATTCTTACTCATCTTTGCAGCTAATAGATATCGCTTTACAACTTTCCTTGAATCATCTCTTTCGTCAACAAGTGGAACTAAAAGGTAAAACTAGTATCAATACCAATTTTCAACCAACTTATTTTTGGAAGCTGGTGAAATTTGTTTGGCACCACGAGCAGGCTTAAAACTACAACAACCAAAATATTTGATACCATCCACCGTCTTGTTTCTGAATTGAGTATGCATCTCATGAAGATTACAAAAAGCTCCAATATCCAAGTTCGTTTTTTGAGATTTCACTGCCCAAACAAAGAGTGCAATCTTTGCTATCCCATTCGGAGTCAAATGATGCATCTCAATATTATACGCCTTCAAAATTTCTTCAATAAACTCTTGATAGGGCATGTGAAGACCAGTAGTAAATTGATCTTGGATAACAACATACTCATGAGGCTCTGGCTTAGGAGTTGTCGCACCCTCAGGCAAACGAACAGAAGCCCTTTCCAACATTCTGTTAGTAACCATCCACTGCAATTCTGCCACATCCATCAAAGTTTTTCCAAAAATTAAGGACTTTGTATCATCTCCAAATAATTCTGACTCAGATGCGGGGACATCCGACAAATCTTCTTCAGATCCAGAATGATCATATTCGAGTGGTGAATTTGTAGAAACATTCTTCTCTAGATCAGACATCTAGAAAACAAGAAAAAACTCAACAAAATAAAAATAATAATAGAAAAAAAGAAAGAAAATAGAAATAAACAAAGTAAAAAACTAACCTTAGTCAATCAAACTTTCACCCCTGGAAAAGAAACAGTCTGCGAAAGAGAATTTGGCTTCGCTAAAACTTTTGGCTTCGGTTCAAAGAAAATTTCAACAGAACCTCCCCATCTTCGACAAAGCTACAAAAACAGGAGGGGAGGATGCAATATATATAGGCGGCTTCGGGTCAAATGCAACGGTTCGAATTCTGCCGGTCAAATTCGACTGTTGCAGTTCAAAAATCAACTGTTCACAAGTCTAATGGATATAAGCGGCCAACTCCAAAGTTTGGGATGGCGTTTTCTGTCTTCATTCTAAAATTCAAACTTTGTGGAATTCAGGCCTTTGGAGTAGGCTTTTGTCCGTGAGGAGCTGCTGTTGGGAATTTAACTTCGTCAGAAAACATAGCCTCTAACTTTGGAGCTGAAACCTTAAAATTCCATAACAATATCTGTTTGGAGGGAAAAAGGGAGCGAATGCAACATTTTGACTTCGTATGAAAAGATTCGGCTTCACCTAGAAGATGGAGAAATCAAGTCATAGAAGAAGTCAATTCTAGAGCGAAGACAGAAGTTTGACTTCGCTAATAAGAATTCGACTTCACTAATTAACGAAGACAAAGAAAGGCAAAGCAGAAATTGACTAGGTTAAAAGACAAGGTTTCCAGAAGAATGAAGACTGAAGTACTACAAAATGACCACTTCACCCTTGTAGTACAAAAGAGATGTAAATATTTGAGTTAGTGGTAAAAATAGTCATTTTATGTAAAATACAAAGGTTGGGGCCCTATAAATACCACCTCTAACATGTACAGTACGATCATGAAATAAATACAACTTTGCCTTGTGTTCAAACTTTGATGCTTGAGTAATTTCTTTACCCAACGCGAAGTCTACAAACATATTATAATATGACCACCTCACAAACATTCTTGTAGCACCCAAGTGGGGTCTTAGAGGTGCAAGAGAATGCTGGAGGGGTTGGAGAGAGCCAACCAGATTCAATAATAGTTTGGACCCCCCCTCCCCCGTGATGAGCAAGTGTCCACCGCTATCTCATTGCAAACCAACAACTGTTGGAGCCATGATGAGCATCTCTGTACCAATGGCTCAATGCAGTCTGACAACCAACTGGGGCGCCAAGTAGCATTATATTGCTAACATCACCCAACCCTTCGGTGTGAGCTTGATCCTTCTTCACAAACATTATTCTTGTACCACTAGTGTGCATCATCTTAACTACACATAATGAAATATGTATGTGGAGGACGCTGTCCCATAAAAGAGCCCATATATGTGGATGTAAACTATAAGTGGTAAAAACCTTATGAAGAGGTATCTTGCATACAAAATTGATCGGCAGGGGGACCTCATATTTGGTCGTAGAGGCATTAGGTTGCCACTTTTATAACTGAAAGCAATGGTGGCAGTTAGGATCAACGATGGAGAATCAATATTGTGATAGTTATGTGGATCCAACGGCCGAAAAGAATACCGATGTCACGCCCAAATTTTGTATAGCAAAATTGGAGGTAAACCATATGTGTGAAACATATAGAACAAATTGTAGAAGAAGAATATCAAGCTCAGTGCCTTATTACAATAACAAACTTTAGTTCAATACATAAATAAACATGCTCAAAGTCTAGACAACTGAAAGATAAATCTAAAGCAACTCCAGGGTGTCTCCAAAGCCACAGGATCCGGTCGACTGGTTGACCCCAAACCTAGCTTTCCTCATAAAAATCCTCATATCCATTGCCATCTGTACCCATCCGGGATTTTTGTCCAAAGAATAAAAGTAAACAAGCGTAAGTACATGTCGTACTCAACAAGATAATAAGGGGTTCATGAGGCTCAAAGGCTGACACAGGTTGTACTATGGTTTGCTTTTAGTAAGTCAACATTTTAGCATTAGTTAGATTTGATTATGCTCAAGCCCCAATTTCAACCCCAAGTTCATATACATGACTAAAAGAATGTTATGAATACCTCATCATGTTATACATCATTCACAAGTGATCAACTATTTCATTAGTTTTCTAGGCCGCCCGTGTCCGTGGGCACGGCTGTTATAACAGTTAATTAAACTCTGCGCAGAGGTGTACACTTTCACTGTGAGTCATGATTTACCCTTTCGCCCGAGGTGATCGGCCTCTTGACCCACTACCAAGGAAGGCCGGCAGGGTTCACTATGAAGTCTTTCAAAAGTTCGTCTAACATGTTAGGGCCGCTAGGTTTCAGTGGCAAGCGGGGGTAGGTCCCCCCTTCCCAAATGGCACAATGACATGCAGCCTATACACATAGGGACAGGAGCCAAACTATACCCGAGTCGTCAGGCCCCTTTTGCACCCTTTCGGGTAACCTCTAACATGCTAGAAAAGGTCTTCATACTTGACTAAAACCAGAGCCATGTGGTCCTCACAGTTGTACTGTATGTCCCAGATTTTGCCAATGAATAAGTCCTTACGGAGGGCCAGAGCATCATGCAAAAGCAGAAACTCTCTCACCCTAATTACGTGTGCTAGAAGAAATCTTAAACAGTCATTGCGTATAATCATTAATCCTTGTTCAGGTCAGGTATATAATTAGTTGGACACTAGCAATTACCCATATGCACAAGTAACCCATGGGTAACAAGATCACAAGATAACGAAAACTAGGATGTCCTTGCGGTTATCAAATTGACACATGCACATGATTTTTAATTAATAAGTGAATAGGACGACAAGGAATTTCCCATATTATACTTGCCTTGCTCGTACTGCTCCTGCTGCTCCGGGTTATCACAATAGTATTCTTGGTCACCGGCGTAGTACTCACCGTCTATACTCGAACAACAGGCAACAACACGCATTCCAAGTTCAATCATGCAAAGCAAACAAGAACTATAAATTAGAACAGCACACCTACAGAGGTAAATCAATATAAAAGGTTTAAAAAGTGAATCTACGACTCACTACGATCATATAGACGCGAAGATCAAATAAATCGGAGCTCTAACGAATAAGTTATGAATTAACTAAGGTTTGCTAAAACATGTTTAATAGATTTAACCTAACCCTGAAATTTAACAGCGAGTAACATGACTAACAGTGGGGTAATTATATAGATTACGTCGCTACGATCCTAACGCAATTTGAACGGATCAATTTGGACCTAAAACGAGAAAGGTATGGTGAAAATATGAACCGGATGGCAGAACTATAAATAACGCGAACTATTTACGAATTAAAATAAATCGCAAAATTCAGATTTATTGAATCCGGTTGAGGACCGCGGGTTCTATTATTAAAAACCCGAGGGGCTCTTAATGAAAATCGCCACCGAAAGGGTACGGGACGATCGCGTCCGTCCGATCCAAAACGAACGGTCGAGAACGGATAATGGGGAGGGGGCGGTGCACCCCATCGGGGAAGACGACAGGTGCGGCGGCCCGCCATTGCCGGTGGCGAGAAAACTCGCCGGCGCGAGCGAAAATGGCTCTAGAGGCCACGGTTCGGCATGAGATTCACACGAGAAGAAAGAGGGGACGATGGGGATTCTCACCGTGGTGAAAACAAGGGCGACGAGGCGACGGGAGGATGGAATCCAAGCTTGGCGGCTCGAGCTTTGTTCGGTGGTGGCCACGAGCTCGGTGGTAGCTTGGAGATGGGAAAAGAGACGAGTAGAGGGGTGCGGGAGCTTTATAGAGGGGATTGGCGCGGAAGCCGAGCCGAACTGCGGAGGGAACAGAGGTGGGCGCGAGGCGCAGTGCGGCGGCGTCGAGATGGGAGCGAGCTCCTCCGTGGATGGAGCGGTGGCTGCGGAGGGATAAGGGTTGATGAGATACAGGCCCGATCTTCCGAGAGGTAACCGGTAAGTTCGACTTGTGGAGATCTCGACATTGGCGATCCGGCTTCAAATCAGACACGATTCGAACCCTGCAACCGTTACACCACTGCTCCGTTGGTTATCAACCAAGCACAACTTGATTGACCTCGCCAAGAAGGCTTTTCCTGCAAGCGAATCGAAGAACACAAGCAAGAAGGTAAAAACACGCAATCTGAAATTGCAAATATGAATGATGCGAATATCAATAGGGTTCAAGAACTTGGTTCCAAAGGACTAATCGACACAGTGGAGGAGATCAAGAACAGGGGCCCTGGATCACTGTAAAAGGATTTGTCACCACAGTTACAATGAACGATTCAGTTTCTCGATGGAAAACTAAACTCTAAACAAAACCCAATTGTCTAACAGTGGCGGCGGCTGTGTTTATAGTCTAAGACTCGACCTAGGGTTGAGGACGGCCAAGGGTTGGGCACCCACAACTTAGGCTTAAGGCCCGACACGATACATGGCCAAGTTGGTCCAAATAGGTGACGCAGCACCTTGCCGTGGTCACACAGAATGATCCACGAACCTTCTGGAGCTGGGACCAGATCCAAAATGACGGCGTCGTCGTCCCCTTTCCAACGCATCCAAGAACGCCCCGTTTCGATGTCGTATGGGAGAGTTATGACCGAAACAATGACGACGTGTCTGCTGAATCCGAGGGTGACGTGGCAGCTGAGTTGGAGACGAATTGCAACTTAGAGAAGACCATAGCGTCGGTGTGTCCAGCGTGGCGATGTCCTCATCATCCTCCCCTTCTTGAATTGGAGTCGTCCTCGACTCCATCTTGGCGATGTCCTCATTATCCCCTCCTCCTAGAATTAGAGTCGTCCTCAACTTCATCCCATCATCAGCGAACTCCTGCAAAAGGTTAGTGACAGCAGGCAATGCACCAGACATAATAGGTTGACAAAACATAGTATAACATGGTGCATCAGGATTATCACATAACTCAGCAGTAGCAGAAGTTGTAGCAAGAAAAGTACCTCCTTTTAACTTAATCCCATTATTTTGAGCAATGTCAGTTGGAGGTTTATTTTTAATCTCTTTAGCATGTTTAATAATTTCCGTAGGAGACAAAGGCAGAAATGTAATTTTCTTATCCTTATGTACGATAGTGTATGTATTAGTTCTACCATGGTGTAAAGCATCATTATCAAATTCCCATGGACGACCTAACAAAATAGAACAAGCTTGCATAGGGACAACATCAAAATCAGCAGTATCATGATAAGAACCTGTGAAAAAGCTAATGCGTGCTGATTTAGTTACCTTAGTCTTACCACTATTATTGAACCATTGAAGTTTATATGGATACGAATGTTGTCGTGTGGTCAAGCCAAGCTTCTCAACCAAATCTGAACTCACCAAGTTATTGCAACTTCCGCTATCAATGATAGTGAGAACACGACAACCCTGCACAATGAAATACATATGGAACAAATTGTTTCGTTGGATCTTCATCTCGTCTTCATGTCCCACACGTGTACTTAACACACGCTGCACAAGAAGGCTAGGGTAATCCGTGGCAGCAGCCACAGAGTCAATGATGATAGCCTCCTTGTCTTGATCGCCCTCGGTGGAATCTGCATCAATGTTAGCAGCAAGGGCTAAATCATCTTCAACATCACTAGTACTTACATATCCATCCTCGGTAGCAATGAAAGCACGACGACTGGGGCAATCCTTCATGACATGTCCCATGCCTTTGCATCGGTGGCAAATGATTTTAGCGCTGGACGAGGAGGAGCTAGTAGAAGCACCTGGAGTGGCACCTTTCTTCTGCACATTAGACAATTGACTTACCCCGGAAGACAATGGAGGTGTAGATGGTTGTGATGCAACAGGAATCTTGAGCGTATCCGGCGCTGAACGCTGCTGAAAATTCCTTCCATTGTTAGACCTGAAAGGCTGGTGTTGTTTGCGTCCCTGTACTTCACGTTCTGCCTTAATAGCAAGATGATATAATTGGGAAAAATTGCGCCATTCTTTGTAATCAAGTATGTTCTGGATATCATGGTTTAGACAACCAAAAAATCTAGCACTAGCATCATTATCATCTTCATTTATACCACAACGGGCTAAACCAATAAGCAATTCTTGATAGTAAGCTTCCACTCCTTTATCACCTTGTTTTAAAGTTTGTAGTTTCAAACGTAAATCACGTTGGTAATAAGGAGGAACAAAACGAGATTTCATACCTTGCTTTAAAGCATTCCAAGTTTGAGGCACAGCAGCAGCATTATTAGCATTGCAAAGATCACTCCACTAGAACAAAGCAAAATTAGTAAACTCACTAGTAGCAAGTCTAACTCTATGCTCAGTAGGAACATTATGAGAATCAAATTTTTGTTGAACAGCAAGCTCCCAATCTAAATAAGCCTCTGGATCAACATTACCAGCAAAAGGAGGAAGGCTAAATTTAATTTTAGCAAAAGGATCATTATTACCATGATTATTACCTCCCATACCACGACGGTTGAAGTTGAGGCGGCGACGGGCATAACCGTCAGCATTCACATCCGCATCGTCATCACCAAAATCATCCGCATCGTCATCAACACGATGAGGTGGAGGACGTTGCTCGAGTTGTTCAATGCGGGTGACCAGATTGTTCACATTGCACGTCAGCTCGGTCATAAGATTGCGTTGTTCAGTCATGAACGTTGTAAGCTCACCCTTGGACACGCAATCATTGAAGTCTGTCGGAGATCCTGCCATGGTTAGAAGATAGAAAAAGACAACACCAAAGTATTATCCCTATCAACTAAAGGAACCAAGTGGTGGTAGTGAAAGTGGAATGCAAAATCACAAGCGGCTTACCACCGTCTTGCCTATATTCTTACCAACGCCAAACAAGAGCAAAACCAACGTGGCGAAGCAATCTATTGTTAAGCGTGGGTAACAGTTGCAAGATGAATCTATGCTGACAGAAGAATATGTAGAGCTATGGGTAGGCACACAATATGACAGCAAGGATTAGCAATTAACGAAAGCAGATTAGCGATTGTTCAATCTGGATCCAAAGTACAAATCACAGCTGTTGGCTAAGACATGTCGAGATGTAGCGCAACAAGGTGAAAACAAAGGACGATGGAAAGAACGCACAGAACAAGCAAATAACCGGATTTTTCTTTTTTCCTGAATTTTTCCCTGATTTTTCCAAAAGGCACTAGTAGGAATCAAAAATTTTTATTTTTTCACTATTTTTTTTATATTTTTCTTTGAACAAGGATCACAAAAGATGCAACCACAAAAATTGACACCTACAACTGAGGTGGGATGTGGTCTACAGAAAAACAGCACGTTCTCTGAAAAGCGTGCAAAAGCTTTAACAATTTTTTTTCTTTATTTTCCTGATTTTTTTGGCAATTTTGACAAAACCAAACAGGGCGGCTCCAAACGGTGTCAAGAAGCTACTGTAAAAATTTCAGATTTTTCTAATAAACGAGCGAAAAGTTATGCCTGTTTTACCGAAGGTATCTCAAGTTATGTTTTCCGGTAGACACAACACGGCAGCGACAGTTAGGGCAAAGCGTCCCTAAACTCCAACACCGATCACAAGATCGTCCCTGTGACTCCAACAGCGACAGTAGGTATTTGCCTGATGATGTAAGGAGGGCTGCGATGCAGGCAAAATAAGAGCGGCTTGCAACCTATCTAGGGTTTGCGCGGCGGCGAGAAGTTACACAAGGCGGCTAGCGGAGGCAAGTCGAGTAATGTGGTGGCTTCGACTTGTTGTTTGGGAACGGTGGATGGGATAGCGGCGGAAAACAAAAATCACAGCAACGGGCGATTGAACTACGACCACGAACACAATCCTAAACCAGCAACAAGACTCGACCACGGACACAAACTCAACAACGTGAATCTGAAATGAAATTGCAAAGGCACAAAAGGTGATAGGACAGCGGAAATTGAAATATTTTTTTTGGGCTTTTTGTGGACTCTAGGTAATGAACAAATATGAATCTAAGGCAAACGAGAATATACCTCGCGGTAAACCTAAAAGCTCCGATACCAATTGATGAGATACAGGCCCGATCTTCCGAGAGGTAACCGGTAAGTTCGACTTGTGGAGATCTCGACGTTGGCGATCCGGCTTCAAATCAGACACGATTCGAACCCTGCAACCGTTACACCACTGCTCCGTTGGTTATCAACCAAGCACAACTTGATTGACCTCGCCAAGAAGGCTTTTCCTGCAAGCGAATCAAAGAACACAAGCAAGAAGGTAAAAACACGCAATCTGAAATTGCAAATATGAATGATGCGAATATCAATAGGGTTCAAGAACTCGGTTCCAAAGGACTAATCGACACAGTGGAGGAGATCAAGAACAGGGGCCCTGGATCACTGTAAAAGGATTTGTCACCACAGTTACAACGAACGATTCAGTTTCTCGATGGAAAACTAAACTCTAAACAAAACACAATTGTCTAACAGCGGCGGCGGCTGTGTTTATAGTAGAAGACTCGACCTAGGGTTGAGGACGGCCAGGGGTTGGGTGCCCACAACTTGGGCTTAAGGCCCGACACGATACATGGCCAAGTTGGCCCAAATAGGTGACGCAGCACCTTGCCGTGGTCACACAGAATGATCCACGAACCTTCTGGAGCTGGGACCAGATCCAAAACGACGGCGTCGTCGTCCCCTTTCCAACGCATCCAAGAACGCCCCGTTTCGATGTCGTATGAGAGAGTTATGACCGAAACAATGACGACGTGTCTGCTGAATCCGAGGGTGACGTGGCAGCTGAGTTGGAGACGAATTGCAACTTAGAGAAGACCATAGCGTCGGTGTGTCCAGCGTGGCGATGTCCTCATCACGAGCACGTGCGGATAGCCGCCTGATTTCCGAGACAACAGGCGGCCGTTCGAAGGCGGAAGCTTCGACTTCGGTGGTTCCAACGCGAACAGAGGAAGGAGGGAGGTTAGGGGCGACGCTGTAGCACTGGGTCCCGCGTGTTAGCGACAAGGGGAGTGGAGCCCGGGCGTCAGCGAGCCAGAGCGAGGGAGCAAGCAGGCGCCCATGCTGGGCTGCGGCTTCGGCTGCGATGCTGGCCACGGCCTGCTGCGACGCTGGGCCGGCCCAAGATGGTGCGCACGCGGGGGCCTGCGGGAAGAGCTAGGGAGCAGGCCAGCTGGACCAGGCCGAGAGAGAGGAAGGAAATCAAGACAGTTTCTTCTTTTTTTTACAAAGAGATTTTGAATTCCTTTTTCACAAAAACAAAAGACAATCAACACATAAAAAGATATGCAGCAGCATGAGTGCATAACATGTGTCTACCCTTATATTTGCTTTTAATTTCACGAGAAAAATCATTATTTTCCCTAAATTAAATGCTCACACAAATACTTAAATAAATCATTTTCATCTATTTTGAAAAGATGCAAAATTTTGGGTGTTACAAATCTACCCCCTTAAAGATAATCTTGTCCTCAAGATTGGATGGTGCTTACTCGAACAACTATGGATATTCCTTTCTCAGATCCTCTTCTCTTTCCCAAGTGGCCTCTTCCTCACTGTACCGATTCCACTGTACCTTGCACATCTTTATCACTCGGCTCCGTGTGACTTTTTCTGCTGTCTCTAGGATTCTTATGGGGTACTCCTTATATGTCAGATCTTCTTTAACAACAAGTTCTTCTAAGGGTATTTGTTCCTCTGGTACACGCATATATTTTTTTAATTGGGACACATGGAATACATCATGCACACCAGATAGACTTTCAGGCAATTCTAGTTGGTAGGCCACTTCCCCATGTCTCTCGAGAATCCTAAAAGGACCAATATACCTTGGGGCTAACTTCCCTTTCATATTGAACCTTTTCACACTTTTCATTGGCGACACCTTCAAATACACATAATCCCCTACTTCGAAAATCAATTCCCTTCTTCGAGTGTCTGCATAACTCTTCTGTCGAGACTGTGCCACCCTCAGGTTTTCTCTGATCATCCTTACTTGTTCTCAGCATTTCTAAGAACATCAGGTCCAAACACTTGGGTCTCTCTGGTTTGGTTCCAAAATAATGGAGTTCTGCATTTACGTCCATACAAAGCTTCGAAAGGTGCCATCTTGAGACTCTTTTGGTAACTATTGTTGTATGAGAACTCAGCATATGGCAAACTCTTATCCCAACTAGCACCATATTGCAATGCGCAAGCTCTCAACATATCTTCTAGAATTTGGTTAGTCCTTTCAGTTTGCCCGTCAGTTTGGAGGTGATAGGCAGAACTGAAATTCAACTTGGTCCCCAAAGATTGATGCACTTTATGCCAAAACTGTGACGTAAATTGAGTACCTCTATCAGACACGATCTTCTTTGGAACTCTATGCAGACTCACTATTCTTTCCATATACAACTCTGCTAGTCTTGCACCCTTATAGGTAGTCTTGACTGGTAGGAAGTGAGCAACTTTGGTAAGTCGATCCACGATCACCCATATTGAATCATAACCTCTCTGTGTGTGAGGTAATCCAACAATAAAATCCATACCGACTTCCTCCCACTTCCACTCAGGTATCTTTATTGGTTGTAGTAACCCTGCGGGTCGTTGATGCTCAGCTTTCACCCTCTGACAAGTGTCACACAATGCCACATATTCTGCCACATCTCTCTTTAATCCATACCACCAATATTTCTCTTTGAGATCCAAGTACATCTTAGTACATCCAGGGTGTATGGAGTAAGCTGACTCATGTGCTTCTCGTAGAATTGCCTCACGAATGGTCTTCACTTCAGGTACACATATCCTTTTTCTAAACCACAGGGTTCCATTCTCATCCATCCTAAAACCTAGTGCTTTGCCAAGCACTATATTCTCTGCTATTTCCTTAAGTTTCTCATCCTCTAGTTGACCTTTGCAAATCTCCTGTTCCAGGGTAGGTGTCACTTCTAGTTCCATTGCATTGGTGACAATGCCTAAGTTCAGCAACTTAAATTCTGCACATAATTCTTTAGACACTGGTGTCGCCCAAACCCCATTAGCATAACTCTTTCTGCTAAGGGCATCGGCTATGACATTTGCTTTCCCAGGATGATAGTGCACTTCCAAATCATAATCCTTAATCAGTTCCAACCATCGTCGTTGCCTCAAATTCAGATCTGTCTGGGTGAAGATGTATCTCAGGCTCTTGTGATCAGTGTAGATGTCACTCTTATGGCCAATAAGATAGTGTCTCCAAATCGTCAAGGCATGAACTACTGCTGCCAACTCCAAGTCATGAGTAGGATAATTCAACTCATGCTTCCTCAACTGCCTTGATGCATAGGCCCCAACTCATCCTTCTTGCATAAGAACACATCCAAGTCCTTGGCGAGACGCATCGCAATAGATAGAGAAGTTCTTGCTCAAGTCCGGCAAAATCAATACTGGAGCTGTAGTTAATCTCTTTTTCAATTCCTCAAAGTTAGTCTGGCACTTCTCAGACCATATAAACTTAGCATCCTTCTCTAACAGGGCAGTCATGGGCTTGGCAAGTTTAGAAAACCCTTCTATGAACCTCCTATAATATCCAGCCAATCCCAAAAAGCTACAGATCTCACTTACATTGGTTGGTGGTTTCCAATTTAACACATCTTCTACCTTGCTAGGGTCCATGGCTATTCCACCATTGGAGATAATATGACCTAGAAAAGAAACTTCCTTCAGCCAGAACTCACACTTACTCCGCTTAGCATACAACTTGTGTTCCCTAAGCTTCTACAGGACCAACCTTAGATGTTCAGCATGTTCCTCCTCATTCTTAGAGAATACCAGTATGTCATCAATGAATACCACCACAAATTTATCAAGATACTCCATGAACACTTTATTCATCATATACATGAAGTAAGCAGGTGCATTGGTCAAACCAAATGACATGACTGTGTACTCATATAACCAATACCTAGTTGTGAATGCTGTCTTTGGTATGTCTGAACGTCGGATCTTCAGCTGATGATAACCAGAACGAAGATCAATCTTAGAGAACACACAGGCTCCCCTCAACTGATCAAACAGGTCATCAATCCTAGGCAATGGGTATTTGTTCTTGATGGTGACCTCATTAAGAGACCGATAGTCCACACACATCCATTGAGTACCATCCTTCTTGTCAACAAAGATCACAGGTGCACCCCAGGGGGATGCACTGGGGCGTATGAAACCTTTGTCCTACAACTCTTTTAACTGCTTCTTAAGTTCCTCTAATTCGTTAACCCCCATTCTATATGGACGTTTAGCTATAGGTGCAGTTCCAGGTAATAATTCAATAATAAACTCAATATCACGGTCAGGTGGCATACCTGGCAAGTCATCAGGAAAAACATCTGGGAATTCATCCACAACATGTTCCTGCTGATTAGCGTCATCATTCAGTTGATTTATTGTAGCTGTTGGGGGTGCTTGCACTGCCACTTCGACACTAATTCTGTCCCCCTTGGGTGTCGTCAACACTACTACCTTCTCCTGACATTGTATCACTGCTCGATGTTGCATCATCCAATCCATGCCTAGAATCACATCAATGCTGGATGTTCTCAACACAACAGGAACAGCTGCGAAGTCTACCCCCCTTAAAGATATGCTAGCAGAGGGGCAACAATAGGAGGCTGGTATAGTCCCTCCCGGTGAATTCACTATCATGGGACTGTTCATGGCAACTAAAGGAATGCTATGATTTCTAACAAATTCTTGAGAAATAAGGGAATGCGAGGCTCCAGAATCAAAGAGAATGGTAGCAGAGATAGAGTTGACACTGAACGTACCCAACATGACTTCTGGCGCCTCCTGCGCAGTTTTGGCACTCACATGGTTCACCTTCGCACCATTGGGTGCCATTCTGCTTGTGAGGATTTTGCTGGTTGGGCTTCTCTGGACAATTGTATGACATGTGACCTTCCTTGCCACAGCGGAAACACTTATTGGCGTGGTTAGGTGCACCATTCTTCATAGGAGCATTGTTGGTTGGATACTGGCATGGTGTCTGGTAGCCATTCTGCTGTGGAGGACATTGGCCACCATTCTGCTGCTGAGGATACTGAGGGCGTTGACCTCCATTTTGCTGAGGATACTGAGGGCGCTGACCTCCATTCTGCTGGGGGTACTGAGGGCGATACTGATTCTGCCCCTGGTTCCACTGGTTATGCGGTCCTTGGTTCCTCTGTGGGTAACCTAACTGTGAGTTGAGACGAGGACGGGTGTTGCTCCTAGATGCCTATCCCTGGAACCTTCTCTTCTTCGCATCCATCTCTCTGCGCTCATTGTCGATCACAATGGCGCGATTCACCAATGTCTGATAGTGGGGTAGGTGGTGGTCATAAGCTGCAACCGAAGATCATCATACAAACCCTTGAGAAAACAACGCTGCTTATCTGAGTCCCTAGCCACCTCATCAGGAGCGTAGCGGGATAACTGAGTGAACCTATCACGATATTCACTCACAGTCATGGACCTCTGCTTTAGGGCTCTAAATTCCTCTCGCTTGAGCTCCATCAATCCCTCAGGGATGTGGTATGATCTGAAATTTTCTGTGAATTCAGCCCAAGTGATAGGAGCGGCATTTGTAGGGAGTCCAAACTTGAATGAATCCCACCAATCTTGTGCTGCTCCCTGAAGCTGCCCCGATGCATACAACACCCTCTCCAGGTCGTTGCACTGTGCTATGTCCAGGTGCTTTTCCATTGTGCGCAGCCAATCATCAGCATCCAGCGGATCAGTAGCATGTGTGAACACTGGGGGACGTCCCTTCATGAATTCACTACGCTTGTCCCTAACATGGACAGGTGGTGGTCCTCCGACAGGTTCATTGTCTATAAGCTGCATCATTGCCTGCATAAGCTGAGCTTGCATCCCCATCAGCTGCTCCATGGTCACTACTGGCGGGTTGGGCGGATCCATGGCGGCATTCCTACCACAGCCTCTGCCCCTGCCTCTGCCTCCAGCTCCTCTCGCTGCCATCTGTTTTCCAAAACAAAGGCTCAATTTAGAGTTCTCCAACTATAGATCACTTTTAAATGATAAAGAATGCAAGTCTGAAAATTTCTGGGCGAGTTCTAGTGACAACAGATCAGTATTTCACGAATAAATCGAGCTTCAGATATCATATTAACTCGTACTATACATGGTTGGAAAGCTTATAAAATTCTCTACAACTTTCGTATTTAACACCTTTTCAGATTCCATCACTAAGTCAGTCTAAAACAGGACACAACTCAGACTGTTCCAGAACCCCAGACTGCGCAGCAACATCAAATTAGAACTGTCATAATTCCCAGACCAGAGCGGATAGAAAGATGATTCCAGATGTGTTGGAAAGGTACGGAAGTCTAGTTATTACCATAAAATTTTCAGGATTTTAGGACGTACCAAAATTGAGATACAAAATAAAGAACACAGGCTGCTCCAGAAAACAGCAACAGTAGAGATAGATAAAGTGTACCCCAACTTTGTTAAGCAATAAATCTAAACCTAAAAAAAAAACTTAACTAAGAGAATCACGGGCATACCCATAGATTCTCAGCAATCATTACAAAGAGTTCAAATCAATCTTGAACATAAGGACAATCAATTAACACACCAAGTTCAAAAGCAAACACACGACTCGACTCGACTGGCGCATCTAGCGTTCTTTATTACATAATGGCATCATAACTCTAGGGATTGTCGTCATGAACATCATAGTCCTTGTCCAGCTTCTTGTACAGCAGAGGCTTCCCAAGTTGAGCCCTTAGGCCATCAATCTCCTTCTAGAAACGTCTCCCAGCCTTGTACCTATCATACAGCTCCCTCTTGAGATCACCATTCTCTATCTTCAGTGCGTGAACGTGCCGAACCATAGCATCCAAGGTAGGATAGCTGTCCTCTGGGTTTGTGATCACCCAACTTCCCTCCTGTGGATCATGGCGAGGCAGATACCTGAAGCGATCCACGCCCATGGCCTCATAGCGTAAGCCATGGTAGTACTGATACGCCTCCTGAGTGGCGTCCTCCATACTGTCAAAGGCATCTGCATGCTTTGACGTGTGACCGTGGATGGTGTCCACCACCCTACCACCTTTGCTATCCTTCCAGGTGGTAACAGTCAGCTCAGTTTTCCAATAAGTCGCCTCGATAGGATGCGTGTACTCGGCGCAGTAGTACTGGATGCTGACATGCATGTTGGGGTAGTAGTCCAGAAGCATGTTGCGGAGCAGAGTGTGGTGATAGGCGGTAGCAGGAGTGTAACGGAACCGTCCAAATTATAAGAGCACAAGTACAAAAACAATCACCAAAGTGATCAAATTCTCGCACTTGAGCCCATATAACTCCGGTAGTTCAATGAAATCGCGAGGGATTTCAAACCAACCAACATACAAACCAAGATCGTAGTGATTCAACATAAAAAGTCACATGTTACAACCATTTCACAAGTAGTTTAATATACATTAGAGTTCAACATAGTTATTACAACCTAAGTTCGAAAGTAGCGGAAGCAAAGTAATTTGAAACTAACAACACCATTATTTAAAATACATGCCAGTACGAAGGTCGACTTCCAACAAAAGCATTAGAGAGAAGAGAACTCAGAAGAATCATGTCCGTGATCACACTCCGCCTTTACGGTAGGAGCCAACCAACTCTTGCAGTCGCCATGATACATCACAACCTGCAACAAGTGGGGATAAAACCCTGAGTACGAGAAGATACTCAGCTAGACTTACCCGTCAGAAAGCAGAAATAAGGTGACACCAAGGATCATGCAAGGCTGATATAAAGTGGGCTAGCTTGACAACATTTTGCATAAAAGCTTATTATGAATAAGTAATCATTAATGCTTAAGCATCAAGTTAATTATCATTAACCTGTCATCTATATTAGAACCTGTAGTAGAGCACTCACTTTATTAGGAGCAAACAATATTAACCATAGCAGGTATAAATTGAGGCAACCTTTCCATCGTTATCCAATTAACCATCCGTTCAATTTAATAGAATCTACGTTGCCGCTGCTCAAGTCAAGTGCTCACTAACCGGGAGTGACGGCGATTCGAATCGAATTCCTATCCAGCTGGAGGGGTATTTCTAACACTCACCGTGCAGACCCCTGCCAGGGTCGCACAGGCCACCTTTTCATATGATTCAGGAATCGCGGGTCCGAATGATGTCGCGACCCCAAGGGCGACACTCTGCCAGGTGATAGGGACTCTAACCCCCCTTGGTCTCACGCCAATGTCCCCAAGCACATCCTTTCTCTCCTCCAAGAAGCAACCTACCATTCGATTCCCGGCCTGAACCATATTACTCGGCTTCGCGGTCGGAATGACTTATTCGGCCAACTAAGTGTTAGACTGCGTTCAACATGACTCAAGGACGTACAACGAATCGGTCCTTAAACGACTCAGACGGGGATAGATCCACACCCAAGACCTCCATGCTTTGTTGCTTCACTATCGTCATCCCGCCCGGTCTCATTTCATTTTATTAACACATGGTTCCATTCCACGATAGCAAATATAGCCAACCGTGCCATATATGAATATCCCTATATCTCGCAGGTGACAGGAAATCACCTGACTTCTACTGGTTAAAGCAGGGCTAAGCATCTACTCGATCCTAGTCTATGTAGGATTCAAGGATTCATATATCTGGACAAGGAATGATATAATGCAGCAAGGGTTTCCAACCAACTCCTACCACTTAATGCAACAATACTTATAACATATATATATAATTAATTTCTTTGAAGATAGGAGGCTTATAATGCTCCGGGGCTTGCCTGGGATCCGACTCGAGTTAGAGTATGTCAGATGAAGTCACTTGGCGAGCAACCTCCAATCTTTCACTTGTCTGGTTCTTCTATCTTCGGGATGGATCCACATCAGGTTCTTCAGGTGCTTCAGCTAGCGTACCTAAATGAGATGCAAGATGCAAGTGCATGAATACATGAAGGTACAATGTACATTGCATCACATACAGTAAGCAAGACAACCACCATATTACACTCCACATGCATAGACACTTCATGTTGCTTAATTAAACATCACCCAACCTACTATAAAAGATGAAAATCATATTAGGCATGGCACACAAGGTTTCACAATATCTCAGGTGTATTAACTTAACTACCCTCAAAGGCATAAGTCACACTTAACAATATACAAGCAAACACTATAATTAGAATTTATCAATTTTTGGACAAGCAAACAGTAGCTTCATAATTCAACCATATCTGGAGTTTCATAATTCCAAATGACTTGCAAGAAGACATTCTGGAAAGCTTAGGAAATTATCTACATTTCATTTAATATCACCTAAGCCTGATTCCTAAGTTTAAGGGGTCAAAAAGATGAAACTACAGAATCTGGTCTGCTCCAAACAGAGAGCAACCAAATCTGAGACCTAACTTTAAATGTCTATAACTCAAAAACTACTTGGCCATATACCACCAAATTTTAATACAAGCTAGATAAATGAATTATGTACAACTTTTATATAGACAATATGCTCATAAAACATCATTAACATGGGGTAATTTATATTGCCCCCAGAACTGTCCAGAAACCACATTTGCAAGAAATAATTATTAACTTATGTTGCAAACATATAATTAGATAAAACCTACTTTATCAACATGTCACACATGACTAATGAACACCAGAAAACATAGTGTCCATTCCTAACTAAATTCTTTTAATACATTTTCTTAATTTATTTAGATAATTAGGTGGAATTATGAACACCTACCGAAATGCAAAATAAATTCTACCAAAAATACAGTGGCCTACATATGCTCCCAAAAGTATACTGTCCAAATTTCAATCCATTTGGACAAGTATATCAACCTCTAAGAAAAAGACAAATAGCTATTGAAATAAATCATGTGAGAGCAAGTAAAACCTAAAACTCAATATTTTCTGTGAACACAGGGCCATAGAATGAACCAACATCATAGAGCAACATCATAATAAGGTGATGGAACAACATTTTCTATTTTATCATTTATATATTATTTATAAGCTATTTATCAAGCCTTAAACAAGTTAAATCAATAACTAGATCATACAATAAGCAATGACCATGAAATTTATACCACAGTACATCCATATCATGACAAACCTACCATAAAAATTTCACATCATTTGGAGCATCACAACTCAAGATATAAAATGACAAGCAAAATAATATAGATTTCCGTATTTATCAAGGTCCAATCAAAACCCTAAGAAAACAGTGAACAATTAGTGTGTTTAATATTTTTTCTAGCAAGTACATGTCATCACAAAATTAACAAAACAAGAATCATCATTTTGGGAGTTCTAAAACTCTAGATATGGCTCTGCTCAAGTTGGTAAGCATTTTTGGAGTATTTTTAAGGCTTAAATAAAGACATCAGAAAATATCTACAACATGTAACATATTATGACTCCACTACATAGATCTTTTCCCAAGGTTTCCAAAAAGTCCACTTTTGCTATTTTTGGATTTACCTAGCAAGAGATATGCATTTTAGAAGATTTACATAAAATCTGAATTTCAAAAACAGGATTTATCCATACCTAACCGAATATGCTAGGCACACCCGAAAACACACCCAAATCAAACCACCACTTAACTGTCCCGCGGGACCCACTGTCCGGTTGGGCCCGCCTGTCATACTAAGAAGAGGCGTACACAGCTCATCCTCTTCCCCTTCCTTGGGACGGAACAGAGGAGGGGGGGGGGAAGTGGGCTCCGGCAAAGTGAACAGCCGGCCTGCGGCTCGCCGGCGGCGGATGAACGGCACGGGAGCTGCGCGGCGGTAGGGCGCGCCTGTGGCCACCCGCAGCGTGGCCCGCGACCGTCTGTGGCCCTCTAGCCATGCGAGCCAGGAGGCACGGCGGCGGCTGCAGGCGGCGGTGACGCTGCCGGCCACCAGGAGACCGGCGAGCTTGCACGCGGGGCGGAGTACGGCGAGGTGGAGGTGGTGACGCGCTTGGTTGAGACGGCGATAGAGCGCAGCAGCGGTTGGGCGGAGCTCCACCACTCGGCCATGGCGCGGCCATGGCGGCTCTGCGCTCGGGACCGGAAGAGCGAGGTGAGGGGCGCGGAGAGGTGAGTGAAGGGAGTGGGGAGACTAGTGGAGAGCTCGAGGATGACATCGAGGTCACAAGGGCGCGGGGCGTGCAGCAACACCCGGCGATGGCCGACAAGGCGCCGCGAGCAGGGGTGCGTGGTCGTCATGCAGGCGTTCCACCGAACACGTGGTACGCGTGACTCAGCCCGACTTGGAGGCCGTGTTTGGGCTTGTTCAAGGCTGAACTAGGTCTTGGCCCCAACATGAAGTTCGAAGCCCACAAGATACTCTACAAAATCTATGTAGTGACTTTGGTCATTAGAGCAACCGGTTAAGAGATAATTAACCCTAAATTTGACACTGTCAGCGACTTAGTGACGTTTAAGCTCCACTTGATTGGGACTCTAATTACTAAGTCAAACGTGGTCAAACTTAAACCAACCTTCGATGTGCTCTCCTGCATGACATTGGCTACAAACTTTATTTTGGAAGTAAGCCAAGTTTCTTATCAAAATCATAAGAACGCGGCATGCGAACCTAATGACATTGATTTCCAGACTTAGAATTATTTTGAAGCTTGAAACAGCAGCAGATTCGAAGTTCGGGCCCTAGTTAGACTCATTTCCAAGCTGAACTAGGGTATGCTCCAAAAATAGAGTTTGTTGTACACAACCTAATCTACAACTTTTATTAAAGGACCTTGAGTTGGTTCAGCTTAGATCACAATATACAGAGCTCCAAAGTTGAGCACACGAAACTGAAATTTCAGTTTCAGTAGGAACCCAACTGGAACACGATCTTTGAGGCTCTGTAGCTCTTGTACTAGTGGGAATTAGGTCATAGTGTTGTTGACAAAATCATAGAGCTATGTGAGCACTACAATATTGCCAATATGAGCTAGAGCTGGTTCTACCTAGTTTGGGAGATAGAGTGCTCCAAAGTAAGCTACTTGAAACTGTTGTACAGTCCAGACTTAGCCAAATTGGATAAGTGCCAAACAGCAGGTCAAAACTGACTTGGGGTCCCTAGTTGAGCATGTTCCCTACATTTTCATGACTTGACTCTTAAACAAAGTTTGTTCCTTATAAAATTCCCTACAACTTTGTTAAAGGGTGCACAGTCATGCAAAGCTTCTAGGTCACACTTTTGAAATGGTCAAACAAAAGGGTTCTAGGTTCCATCCATGGTCAACCATCACTTAGAAGCACATTTAGACAAAATGATCAACAAGAACATTGTTCCATGGAGTGTCCTAAGTGTAGTTAAGGTGTTGTAGAGGCCAAACATACCCACCATGAATAGGTTGCACAAAAGTGTAGGCCTCACATGCCTTGAAAAATAGAACTCAAGTGAAATGCTATAGTCATTTCATGTGGTTGTTTCAAGATACATGCTACACATGTTCCACTAGGGTGTTCCACATGTGTCCAAGATGTGTTGCACATATTGCATTTGTATGTTGCACAACACTAGTTCCCATGGGATGTAAGGCAGGTTTTAGTCATAATCCAAAAAGCATATAACTTATCATTTCATGTGACTTTTTGATTCCAAACTTTACGAAACTTTTCCAGGGATCAATATAGATAGTTATTGATGTGAGACATGTGAAGATACTTTGATAACAAAACCCAAGCATATATCTTTTAATTGAGCCTATATGTAAGCAAGGGTGCAATATCCAAGTTTAGGTTAGGGTTTATTTCCATAGGTTTGACTTTGGCATCGTCATCTCCACTAATCTATCATGTTTGAGCTCAAACCCACTGCCTAATTGGTGATAAACACCTGGGGTGTTACAAGGAGCGTGCTTGTAGATGTACGTGCGGGTCCAACCCGGCTCCTCCTCAATAGGCGCCATCACCTCCTCCTCTTCCACTAGAGGTGCTGCAGGCGCTGGAGCAGGGACTGGTGATGAAGCTGGTGCGGGTGCTGGTGCAGGCGAAGCTGGAAGTGGAGAAACAGGTGGGGCTAGTGCAGGCTCTGTAAATCCAATCATCATCATCCTCACGCCCCGTGATATCCTCCACTATCACGGTATCTTCCTCCATATGCATGGGCTCCTCCTCCTCGAGCATGGGCGCCTCCTCCTCGTCATCCGAGATGACGACAACCTCCGGGGGTGGCGCCACAGGTGGAAACAAAACACATGGTGAAAGGCGGCCTCCAGAGCTCTTGCGGGCAGTTTGCTTGCTTCGGACCATCTACAGATTTAGTTTTAAGATAGGATTAGAATCAATAAATTTTATAATAGAATGAAGCGAAAGGAGCAAAAAAAATTATCAATTAACAAGACAAAAGTAATAAGCAAGAATATGTAAAACAAAAGATGCGGAACGACCATGACTAACTAGTCTTGCGTCCTATAGTCGACACGGCTCTGATACCAATTTGTCACGCCCAAATTTTGTATAGCAAAATTGGAGGTAAACCATATGTGTGAAACATATAGAACAAATTGTAGAAGAAGAATATCAAGCTCAGTGCCTTATTACAATAACGAACTTTAGTTCAATACATAAATAAACATGCTCAAAGTCTAGACAAGTGAAAGATAAATCTAAAGCGACTCCAGGGCGTCTCCAAAGCCACAGGATCCGGTCGACTGGTTGACCCCAAACCTAGCTTTCCTCATAAAAATCCTCATATCCATTGCCATCTGTACCCATCCGGGATTTTTGTCCAAAGAATAAAAGTAAACAAGTGTAAGTACATGTCGTACTCAACAAGATAATAAGGGGTTCATGAGGCTCAAAGGCTGACACAGGTTGTACTACGGTTTGCTTTTAGTAAGTCAACATTTTAGTATTAGTTAGATTTGATTATGCTCAAGCCCCAATTTCAACCCCAAGTTCATATACATGACTAAAAGAATGTTATGAATACCTCATCATGTTATACATCATTCACAAGTGATCAACTATTTCATTAGTTTTCCGGGCCGCCCGTGTCCGTGGGCACAACTGTTATAACAGTTAATTAAACTCTGCGCAGAGGTGTACACTTTCACTGTGAGTCATGATTTACCCTTTCACCCGAGGTGATCGCCCTCTTGACCCACTACCAAGGAAGGTCGGCAGGGTTCACTATGAAGTCTTTCAAAAGGTCGTCTAACATGTTAGGGCCGCTAGGTTTCAGTGGCAAGCGGGTGTAGGTTCCCCCTTCCCAAATGACACAATGACATGCAGCCTATACACATAGGGACAGGAGCCAAACTATACCCGAGTCGTCAGGCCCCTTTTGCGCCCTTTCGGGTAACCTCTAACATGCTAGAAAAGGTCTTCATACTTGACTAAAACCAGAGCCATGTGGTCCTCATAGTTGTACTGTATGTCCCAGCTTTTGCCAATGAATAAGTCCTTACGAAGGGCCAGAGTATCATGCAAAAGCAGAAACTCTCTCACCCTAATTACGTGTGCTAGAAGAAATCTTAAACAGTCATTGCGTATAATCATTAATCCTTGTTCAGGTCAGGTATATAATTAGTTGGAGCACTAGCAATTACCCATATGCACAAGTAACCCATGGGTAACAAGATCACAAGATAACAAAAACTAGGATGTCCTTGCGGTTATCAAATTGACACATGCACATGATTTTTAATTAATAAGTGAATAGGACGACAAGGAATTTCTCATATTATACTTGCCTTGCTCGTACTGCTCCTGCTGCTCCGGGTTATCACAATAGTATTCTTGGTCACCGGCGTAGTACTCACCGTCTATACTCGAACAACATGCAACAACACGCATTCCAAGTTCAATCATGCAAAGCAAACAAGAACTATAAATTAGAACAGAAAACCAGCAGAGGTAAATCAATATAAAAGGTTTAAAAAGCGAATCTACGACTCACTACGATCATACAGACGCGAAGATCAAATAAATCGGAGCTCTAACGAATAAGTTACGAATTAACTAAGGTTTGCTAAAACATGTTTAATAGATTTAACCTAACCCTGAAATTTAACAGTGAGTAACATGACTAACAGTAGGGTAATTATATAGATTACGTCGCTACGATCCTAACGCAATTTGAACGGATCAATTTGGATCTAAAACGAGAAAGGTATGGTGAAAATATGAACCGGATGGCAGAACTGTAAATAACGTGAACTATTTAAGAATTAAAATAAATCGTGAAATTCAGATTTATTGAATCCGGTTGAGGACCGCGGGTTCTATTATTAAAAACCCGAGGGGCTCTTAATGAAAATCGCCACCGAAAGGGTACGGGACGATCGCGTCCGTCCGATCAAAAACGAACGGCCGAGAACAGATGATGGGGAGGGGGCGGCACACCCCATCGGGGAAGACGACAGGTGCGGCGGCCCGCCATTGCCGGCGGCGAGAAAACTCGCCGGCGTGAGCGAAAATGGCTCTAGAGGCCACGGTTCGGCATGGGATTCACACGAGAAGAAAGAGGGGGCGATGGGGATTCTCACCGTGGTGAAAACAAGGGCGACGAGGCGACAGGAGGACGGAATCCAAGCTTGGCGGCTCGAGCTATGTTCGGTGGTGGCCGCGAGCTCGGTGGTAGCTTGGAGATGGGAAAAGAGACGAGTAGAGGGGTGCGGGAGCTTTATAGAGGGGATTGGCGCGGAAGCCGGGCTGAACTGTGGAGGGAACAGAGGTGGGCGCGAGGCGCAGTGCGGCGGCGTCGGGATGGGAGCGAGCTCCTCCGTTTTCGTCGCACGGTTGGCGCCGTGGATGGAGCGGCGGCTGCGGAGGGATAAGGGCAGCGTGAGCACGTGCAGATAGCCGCCTGATTTCCAAGATAACAGGCGGTCGTTCGAAGGCGGAAGCTTCGGCTTCGGTGGTTCCAACGCGAACAGAGGAAGGAGGGAGGTTAGGGGCGACGCTGTAGCGCCGGGTCCCGCGTGTCAGCGACAAGGGGAGTGGAGCCTAGGCGTCAGCGAGCCAGAGCGAGGGAGCAAGTGGGCGCCCGTGCTGGGTCGCGGCTTCGGCTGCGATGCTAGCCATGGCCTGCTGCGACACTGGGCCGGCCCAAGATGGCGCGCGCGCGGGGGCCTGCGGGAAGAGCTAGGGAGCAGGCCAGTTGGACCAGGCCGAGAGAGAGGAAGGAAATCAAGATAGTTTCTTCTTTTTTTTACAAAGAGATTTTGAATTCCTTTTTTCACAAAAACAAAAGACAATCAACACATAAAAAGATATGCAGCAGCATGAGTGCATAACATGTGTCTACCCTTATATTTGCTTTTAATTTCACGAGAAAAATCATTATTTTCCCTAAATTAAATGCTCACACAAATACTTAAATAAATCATTTTCATCTATTTTGAAAAGATGCAAAATTTTGGGTGTTACAACCGATGAGCGAGAACGAAAACTGGCGGTGATATGTAAAATGTCACTGCCGAGTAATGGCTTGACCCGATTGGGATATATCACTATCATGTTGTAGAATGAGCCGATGGCGATATTGCAACTATCACTGCCGGCTCATAGCTTGAACCACTGCCAGGTAGTGGATTCACCTGGTAGTGATAGGTCCCATCACTGCCAGGTGATTAGTTTCCCGCTAATTTTCTAGATCCTGGACTTATCACCCGGTAGTGATAAGTAGTCACTGCCGGCTCCAACACAATCAGCAGTGATGCTCCGACAGTGATTGCGTGTTCTGATGTAGTGCTGGTGCAACATAATATACTCACTGCTAAGGTGTTATATTGATCCATCAGGAATGTTCCTATACTGGGTGTGGCATCGAACCGGCGGTAACACTCATGATATTGCATCTTTTTCTGCACAGAAGTACACTGCTGCGGTGGGATTGTAGCTAGAATTATCAATGAATATCTAGGATAAAATTTTCACTATGATTGTGCAGGCTTCTCCGTCGGTCATAGGTATATACATGTATTAATATATTCTATACGTATATTATATAGTAATAAAAGTGTTGTGAGTGTTCGTAGACAACCCGTGCCACTCTTGTTTTACTAGATAGAGTGTTTACACCACCGCTCTTCTCTTTTCATAATTTATTTATGGCTTTTGATCAATTTGTACATATATAATATTCTAAGCTGTTACTTTGATTAACCTGTTGTCTAAAAAACTAATATATATATAGGACAACGACTTGTGTGTAAGAGAGAGTGTAATTGGTAAAGTAGTGAAGTCGACTTTTGGAGGATTCCTAGCTATCCGATTTTACCGCATACTATTACGGTTTCGCCAATAATGGGTGCACTTTGGACTTTATTGTTTGAAGGAAAAAAAAGGAAACAGTATCCGTGCCGCTGGTATAAAATTCATGAAAGTTTGTGGAGCTCCTTCACCTCGCACATTTTCTCCACAAGAGTCTGGCACTGCGACGACTAACCATGCATCTGTGAGGACAGGGTCCGTAGTCATCCGCCGGATGGCGATCCGTGGTCCTGTCCATCTACATGGCCGGCCACTGACACGGTTTTCCACGGCATAAACATGCTAGTGCGCGGTCCACACCGCATGCAGCCCCCGCAGGGCCCTGTAACATGCACGAGGTCGGCGTCGCGGCGGGGCCATCGCCGGCGCGTGCTTGCGCGTGGTGGGCGGTGCGGGCACGTCGCCCCGCGCGGGGCCCTTCACGTGCGCGCGGCCAGCCACAGCGAAGGTTGGTTGGCATGCGCGCGGGACGGCGGGAAAGTTGTTTTTCCTATCTCGGCATCGATTGGCAGCCGGGCAGGAGCTCGTCGGGTCGGACGGCGACGCGACCACGCGGCGACAGGGACGGCCCGATCGATCGGACACCGCGGCCCCGCCGCCGCGCGTGCGGAGTAGGACGTCCAACTGCCCAAGTGCCGCTCTGCTGCCGGCTGGCGACAGCATATCTATCATCGTCCACTTTCGATCACAGTCACCAGCTGGAAAAAGGTTTCGGCTGGACGGTATCACGGTAAGGTTTCTGTCTCCAGACCAGACAGCGCGTTGTTCCATCTCTTCCGGCTTCTATTCCATGTACTTCCTGCTAATTAAAGTGCTAGACAGATAGAATCCTGCTGTGAGCACCGAAGAAGAGGATCCTAATCTAAGCGAGGGCAAAGCATCTGATATTTAGCTTATCAGAATAACGGCCAACAATATATATAGCGATGTCGAGCAATATGATCACTAAAAGTTAGCGCCTCTGGTGGGCATTGCAACACAACAACGGATATATTAAAAAGCTAGGGAGCGGAGAAGTCCTAAGATACTTGACATTTTAGGAAATTTTTTTAGAATATAAACTAGTTTAGATAGGAATTGATCTTGGTACCTCTATTTATTTTAGATGTTTCTTTAAAATGAGGCTGTTGATTTGGTCACCACATATGAGGGCAATCCCAACAAAGAAATTACTCTGTATTTTCTATGACTAGCAAACATGCCCATACGTTGTAATGGGAGGAAAAAAAAGTATCAAACATTAATGAAAAATGAAGATGGGAATGCTACGCATCAATTTATCACTACTACAACCAGCCTTTTTAGGGGCAGCTTATAAGCATTTGTAGGGGCGGTTTGGCCAACCACCCCTAAGCAACCGTGGCTACAAAAGCTTGGTTTGTAGGGGTGGTTAGCCAGCCGCCCCTACAAATTGAATTGTAGAGGCGGCTGATGATTTGAAGGGGCGGCTAATTTCCAGAAATCATGAAAAATGGTTAAAAATAGCAATTTTTTTTGTAATCCAGCGAGCCGCCCATTTTAGCATGAAAATTGCATGCTTCTTAGGCGCAGGGGTTCAAACCCGTGATCTCCCCCTCACAAATACCCTCCTCTGCCAATGCACCACACACTCACTTATGTTTAAAATCCATTTTGATTCCCCACATATTATCCTAAACCGAGCATAAATTGATTGTTTCAGGCCCAAAATGAATTTAAATGAAAAAGTTGTCACCTACAAAGCTTTATAACTTTTCGAGATTTACAACTTTTATTTTGGTAGTTTCTCTATCCGAGGTCGTTTACAAAATTTAAATTTTAAATTTGAGAAATTCAAACACTACAAAATTTGATAACTTTTAGAGATCTACAACTTTTATTTTTGTTGTTTGTCCATCCGAGGTTGTTTAAACAATTCAAATTTTAAATTTTTGAAAATTCAAACATAGTTTTCCTTGACAAGATGATTTCAAATCAAAAAGTTGTCAACTACAAAGTTTCATAACATTCTAAGATCTACAACTTTCATTTTGGTTGTTTCTCCATCCGAGGTAAAATCCAAATTTCAAATTTGACAAATTCAAACGTAGTTTTCCTTGACAAAATGATTTTAAATAAAAATATTGTCAACTACAAAATTCTATAACTTTCCAATATCTACCACTTTTATTTTGGTTATTTCTTCATCCGATAAAGTGGTGTAACATTGTTCACAAAATTTACATCTCTCTTATAAACTATAAGCGAGACATGTAAATTTTATGGACAATATTACTACCACTTTGTTGGATGAAGAAATGATTAAAATAAAAGTTATAGATCTTGATGAGTTATACAACTTTTATGCTGATGAGTTTTTCAGCTGAAATCATTTAATGTTTCAAAATGACATTTGAAGTTACCATTTTTTGAAATTCCAAATTCAAATAGATAAAACACAGTTACATGAAAATATCGACAAAATAATAGCAGTAAGAACATAATAAATTGATAGAGCACGATTTTAGAAAATTTTAGGAAAAAATCATCAAATTTGAAGTTAGTATGAAGGAGAAAGACTAATTACAAGTTTTAGCCAGAGATTAAAAAGAGAAATCAGAGTTCTGCAATAATTTCGAGATTGAATTTCAAACGACACTTTGAAGAAGTAAATGATTTCAAATGAAAAGTTGTAAACAACAAAGTTTCATAACTTTTCGAGATCTACAACTTTTATTTTGGTCATTTCACTATCCGAGGTCGTTTGAAAAAATTCGAATTTTAGTGCTTAAATTTTACTATTCGGCGTCTATTTATAGGGCCGACTCAATATTGAGCCGCCCCTACAAATCATATTTGTAGGGACAGTTGGATATAGAGCCACCCTACAAATCGAGTCATTTGTAGGGGCCGCTGATAACACCAGTAGCCCCTGCAAATGGATTTGTAGGGGTGGCCCATTTGGGCACCATTTGTAGAGCTGCCCCTATAAAAAAGGGACATTGCTATAAATCTTTCTTATAGTAGTGTATGTTTTACTCTTTTCGTAAAATTTTAAAGTTATATGTATTTTATGATAACCATGCCAAAGGGGGTGGAGGGGATACGTATTTGTTGTTTTGGTCGACTAGGGGGATGCGGAAATAGCTAGAACTGAATGCTGTCATCCATCACATGTGTTAATATTGGTACTAGTGTGGCAATGTCCTATTAATTTTGTATCAGAATAAAATATAACTGATAATTTTTATCTCTTGTTGTAAGGCATAGAAATATTTTCTCATAAACGTAGCGTAACTTTGATTTTCATACTATCCATGCATGTGTTGATATAATTAAATATTGAGTCTCGTGACTTTCTTTGATGATCTATAAAAATATGTAATTTTAATTCCTATTTAAAGCTGTCAAAAAGGTTAGTTTCCATCATGTCAAGTATGGTCTTTCTGTTGATGATCTTCATATGGCAGCTCTAGTCGAGAATTGCAAGGATATATGCATACAATTTAGAGATACATGTATTTAGATTAGATTGGATAACAAATTGGTTAAGATTTCAGTTAATAAAAAAGAATTATTCCTAATTAAAACTACATCACCAACTTAGTAATACAGAAATTTATTTATTACGAAAAGTCCAATGGCACAAAAATACATAATATTATATTTACCCGAGGGGATGACGTGCTGCAAGCTGTTTCTGCTCCGTTTCTCGTAGTTGTTCATGGAGCTGACGGACAAGATCGTACGTACCGGTGGCATTGGAGAACCAGATGAGCATGTTCCACGGGACAACGGCGCGCAGGTGGAAGTGCCCCCGGGTACGTGGTCACGTTCCTCAACAAGCGGCGGCAAGAGCAACCACGAGGTAGCCAACTACATCCAGCGGCTCATTGCATCCGCGATGTCCTACGAGTGCACTAGCTTCACCCGGAAGGTCAAGTACAAGGTGCTCGCCGTGTCCAGGCCCAACATTACAACAAGAAGGCCATGGGCTGCTTGCTTAGCACATAATTTAATCCTACGTATTCCTCGCACTGGGCGGCACCTTGAAGACGTTCTTCCACCCGTGCTCCTGCCACGGCACGACGTGCCTCCGCCCGTCGGCCAGGTGGCGGTCGAGCACGCACGCACGCCCGTCGTTCCGGCGTCTCATGCAGTCCCTGAACTCGTCCACGCGCTGCAGCGAGCGCTGCTCCAGCATGGCGAACACCGCCATGTGCACGTGCAGCAGGTGGTGGTCGTCTGTGAGGGTGAGGTTGATCACCTCCCAGACCTCCCACGTTGCCTTCCCTCGACGTCTTCGTCACCGGGTTCATGTACAAGCGCGTTTAGATACAGGTGCATCGGCTCATCCGTGCTGGCCTTGGTGAGGGAGTCGAGCCATGGGATTGCATTGCGCAAGTGTACGTGACCGAGACTCCGGGTGGCGTACGTGACTGAGACTCCAAGAGGGAGTCAAGCCATGGGATTGAAGGGGGGGAGGGGGGTGGCGTGGGGTAATGTAAGATCTCGGATAACAGAAGGCTCATATGTCATGGTGTTTAGATCGAACGGTTATTAATGAGGGAGAGTAAGATCTTAGACGACTGATATAAAACGGTGTCAAGATCAAACAATTATGAAAGAGAATAGCCCCCAACAAAAAAACTCGTTCTTTTATAGTGTGACATGCCATGCCTTATAGACATGGTAAAAAAACTATAGCGCATAATGCACAATGTTTAATAGTAGATACACAACAAATCTTTCCAATCATCTTTTGTCCTATGTCCCTCTAGGTATCTCATCTTCCTCCGAACTCTCGCATTCTGTCTTGATATTTGTGATGCCTATTTCAATGGATTTCATTTAGTTTCTTAGAGGCATTCTGTCTTGATATCTGTGATGCCTATTTCAATGGATTTCATTTAGTTTCTTAGAGCATCTCTGAGAGTTCTCAAGAATTTCTTGCCAAAACCATAGATTTCCAACCTGCCAAAAAGTATTGGGAGGAATAAATAAGACCATCTCCAACTGTTTCTAATAATTCACTCCTAAAATATAGAGGACAATTTTACATCAGGAATCCTATACTATTTCTAAATTATCCTAACCATTTTTATATATTCTTTCTCTCTTGTACATTTGCATCAGAAACCCTTTCCTACTCTTTATTCTTTCCCATGCCCTTTCACCTTAGATTGGAAGACCGATACACGCGCGGATATATGCAAACTTTTGGTGATTTTTTCCATGTTCTAAAAGATTGGGAGGTGGGATTGGGAACTCTTGGAGATAGATTTTTTTCTATTCTTGCCAAAAATCCTAGATTAGGAGGTTTTATTGGGAACTCTTGGAGATGCTCTTATAATTTGGTTTTGTACAACTAGTTTCTTCCCTAGCAGGATCAAAAGTAAATTCCATATCCTCTTGCCAATTCTTATGAATCAGCTTGAGAGAAGGACAAGTGAACGACTTGTTTCGCATAGGCCAGACAAATTCAGCAATGCAACACTCCTTCTTTTCATCGTCTGAGCTATCTGAATAGCTTTCTATGACATGCATATTTGGACAATGTGACCTATGAACATCATGAGACTCTTTTAAACAAGCTTCAACCACAACAACCTTTGCCACAATTGATTAATGGTAAGAAACTCATAATGCTCAAGTTTTTCTTTAACGTTGGTGCGCAAACCATTCAAAGCCTAATCGGTCAAATGTCTTTCCTAAATTGCCAACAGAAAGCATCGGTTCTTAATGTCTCTAAAATGTTTCACAAAATCAAGGACAGATTCATCACATCGTTGACGAACTGGTGTAAGATGTGACAATTTCATTCATGAACTCCAATATAAAAATGCTCGTGAAATTTCTCTTCTAATATAATTACGCCCATAAACTAATAGAACAAGTAGGTAAAGAGGTAAACCAAGAAAAAGCTGTATGATAAGAGACAAAGAAATATGTCACACATGCATATAATCCAAGGTACTGGCTTCACCCATTTAAGCAAGAAACAAATGAACATACTCCATGGTAGATTTATTATCTTCACTACTAAATTTGTAAAAATCCGGTACCTCAAACCATCAAGAGCTTTCAAGAAATCAAAATGCAAGGGGTATAGCTTGTGGTAAATAGTCCTACTAGGCTTAATTTGCACAACCAGGCTACTCTCAATTGATCTAGACAATTCATCATTAAATCAATTCAAAGTGTCATTAAAATTGGTAATAGGAGCCACAAATGCACTACTAAGCATAGGAATTTAACTTTGGTGACATCAGGAGGTTAGGAAGAACTGTGTTATACCTTGCTGAAGCTTGATTCACTGCTAGTCTGTGATCGGTTCACGTGTTATGAGTCAAATTGGAAGCGGATGTGACCATTGGCAAAGATGTGCTAACACCACCTAATTGGCCTTATCGATTTCAATTGTCAAAGAGGCCAATTTGGTCTTATTAGCTGCCACATACAAGCCTTCATTATCATAAAAATTGTAAGACATGCCATATTAAGGTTGCTTAGAAGCTGATTCGTCAGCAGATAGATCGACATAATCAGCCGTCTTACCCTCCTAGTCTATCAAAGCCTGACATAATCATGTCAACATCAGTCATAAGAGTGTTATCATTAACTGTCTTATGATCTTGCAACATCTTAGCATAATTAGCATGAGTGGGGTAAGGATAAGCTACCTATTCATTAACCTTTACCTCCAGTGCAGCGAATATAGAAGACCAGAATCACTAAAGATTGGCTTATGGTATTGAGTAACCTTGTCCCACTGATCCTTAGTGCAACTCTTGAGGAATGATTTTACATTGGCAGCGAACTTGGCCTCAATCTTTTGATGAATATCATTGGGAAGCTCTTCAATCGATGTGGGATGCTTGATATTGTTGACATTTCTTAACGTTGTTACTAGAAATAGGTATAACACCCATCTCTAACAACGACATCAGAAATGTCTATTGGCATTTCGTAGCATCGCCACTAGGATTGGTATATCCTAGCAACAATACTAAGCAATGCCAACCGATAGATTATTACGTTTACAGATATTATCCGTGAGCGCACAGATCAATCGTTGTAGCATTTCACCCTGAAGTATTCAGGGTATCGTTATTTATATTTTCGCTAAGGAAGGCATGGTGTATAGGTCTCTAGTAGGGACATGGACAAGATAACATGACTGCACAATAGACAAGTACTATATACAGGGGTAAGTCATGATAAGCATAAGATAGTGTGACACACACTCATGAGCTAACCTCAAAGGATAAATGGAAAACAAAGAATGAAAGAATGTTCCTAAGTGGAGCAGGCATGTCTAATATAGCCGTGCAAAGAACAGTTAATGATCATACACATACATGGTATAGAGTTAGAGCTATGTAAGAGAATGGATCGGGAGACCACCGAGTACTAGTCTGCCAGCAACCTCATGTGGCATATTTACGAACTCCTACACCCCAGTCGAACCTAGGGGAATACAAGGGACAGACAGGGTTGTCACCACCTGCCGCCTACCCCTTGACCGTGGAAAGGGCATGCAATCACCCGCCCTTATATACCCGGGCACCTCGCTCGCATATATAGTGACCACCCAGATCCCTTGCAGTCCTCGACCCTATAGATCGACACGTAAAGGACTTGGGCGTACCCGAAGGCATGACGAACCACCACCTGTACTTAGCTCTAAACCCCAATAGACATATGGTATGAATGTTTAAGCATAAAGTTTTATATGACAAAACCCTAGCATATGGACTAGTTCATATACAAAGATCATGTCATAAGAACACATCACAATCATCACACACAAACTATATGCTAGTTCATATGTCAAGATTATAACATGCAAACTATACTCTAGTTCTATAGCACAACTATATGTAAAGATTAAGAACATAGCTAGTTGGAGAAATATGATGAAAGAAAAGTAGAACTTTATTCTCACCAAATCCTCCAAGGAGCCAAGCTCTCCTTGTAGCTCAACCTTTCTCCACTACTAGTCCTACTCCTACTCCTATTCTAAAGAAAGAAGAAGAAAGAGGAAGGAGGAGGAAGGGAGGTAGAGAGAGAGGGAGTGAGGTAGCTCCAAGTGTGGTGTGTATTTGTTGTGGGGGTCTCCTCCTTTTATAGCTATTGTGGCTAGCTCCCTCTGGTCTAGATTCAACGAACCCACCCCCGCACCGCCATCTCCACATTGAATCGTGTCGGCAGGAGAAAGGTGGGGCCAAACGTTAGGGGGGAGGGCGCGGCCACGCCCTTGGCGCACGCGCACCCAGGGGGCCTAGCCCACCTCCTCCTTTGCCTGATTGGCTCTCTGTTGGGCCTAGATGTCGGTGCTTGGGTAGGCTTGGCCTGGTTCTGCACTGTGGTGGCCTGCTCCCTCTCTTCTCCCCTTTACGCTTTCCGAAAAAGCACAGTTTCGGCTCTATTTCACCTGTTTCACCCTTTTGTTTCTACATACATGGTAGTTCTAGGGCAAAGGTGGAAACAAGCCATTATCACATGTATATGTGTGTATTTATGTTTTATTCCTTCCTTTTAGTAGTATGTTGGCGGTAAATATCTATCGATAACGACCGCCAACAAACTCCCCCAAGCTTACCCTTTGCTCATCCTCGAGCAAAAGCTAAGACGTTGGTTGTTGATCAGGAGTTGCTACAATGCCAATTACATTTCAAATATGCCAAATTTATAACAAAGTTTTCTACTGTAATTTGAATGAATTGGCTTTCTTGCTTACCCATTATTACCTTGTTGCTTGTGGAGCTTTTTGGACCTTCTCTAGTCTTGGGTAGTTGCAAGACAGAACAAATGAATAGACCTGCTTATCATTCATTCTTTCGATTGACTATCTTTCCGGAGGTTTTAAAAATTTTGTAAATAAAATGTAGTTCCTTAGATGATACACTCGATCGCTCAAAGTGTATGTTTATTCCTCACCAAAGGTGCCTTTCTTTCATCCTACCAGCTAGTAGGCTTTTGTGGAGCTCAAGTAAGGATGATAGAAAGCATACTTACAACATGTCATGTTGCTAAGTCAAAAACTATACCATTTGGAGAGACTAGTCATACACTTTTGATCAAGATATGTGCAAGTGCGTGGAATTTTTGTGTTTTTTATGGACTCAAATTTCATACTTCTCTCCTTTTGAAATCTTTGAGAGTATGGGCTATCCTCACTTTTTGGTGGGCACACGTGTACCCATTTTTTCCGCTCAGGCGAGTGTCTTTGCACCCCTTGTTTTATTCTCTCTTTTTTTGGCTCATACCTTTTTAGTATGGCATCTTTTTTGGCTCATGCTTCTTTGGCAATGTGTCTTTTATTTATAGCCCATATTCTCTAGATAACTTATAGAGAGAAATATTTGACATAGAGTTTTATTTTTTTGATGGATGAAACATGTACGTGAATCTTGATCGTGGGTGTATGAAAAGAATCTCAACATTAGGTGACAACAATTTGACAAAGCTCACCATGAATACAAGCAGCATATGACTATGGGTTTTGTAAATGTAAAGATCATGTCATATGGCTTTGGTAGGAATTTTGAATCATTGAGGAACTTTTGATTTTAGCATTTTGAAAATGAAATCTTCGGGTATCAAGTCTCTCTTAGAACAAAGTAATAGCAAGGTCTATTCTACTATATCATGTCAGGCAACTACTTAGAATAGATTAAGCTTTTGCTACCCACAAGTTTCAAGTTTTTCGGGGCAAGACATTTTAAGCCAATAAACTCAAACATTGGAGAAAACTAATTTATAAGCTAGGCATAGTATGAAACATAAGACAAAGCAACTGTTCATCATTTCAAAAAGGATGGAACTAAACATTTCTACAACACATATATATAGAGTGGAATATTTACCATACCTCAACATCCTATAAGATAAGGAGATTGTTAAATGGAATGTGAGATACAAGTTACCTTTGTGGGAGTCCTCCCCCAAGCTAGCTTTGAACTTACGGTATGTGATATGTTGCTAGCTGGTGGATGCTGTGGCCTAATGTTTGTGGCCTCTTTTTGAGCGTGCTAGGAGGCTCCCCCAAGCTTGTCTTCATGATGTCATCGAGATAACAAGACAAACATACTTGGGTTTTGGCAACTTTATTATTTTATTTTATTTTTGTTTATTTTCCATGCATGATAAATATGCAAAAGGAAACTAAATGCAAGAAAATAAAATATGCAATGCATCATACCTGTGTGGGGCCCTCCCCCAAGCTAGCTCAAGGCCTTAGGTCTGAGGTTGCTTGAAATGATGACTCTGAAGCAGGTACTTTATTTGTTTTTATATTTTTATTCTTGTTTTATACTTAGCGGCTTTTGGAACAATGATCAAATTAAGCAAATTGTTCAATTTGATCAAGGCAGACTAGTCAACCTAAGCACCATGCTTAATTTGAAAAGTCTATGAAAACATGATTGCAATAAGTACCACATTTTCAAAGCATACTAGTATAGACAAGAGTTTATTCAAAAGGTAAATGTTTTTGGTTTAATTTATCGTTCAAGATTCTATATTTGGCAAGCTTTTAGAACAATGATCAAATTTAACATTTAATCAAGGTAGGCAGTTTAACCATAGCACCATGCTAGTTTAAAAAGCCTATGAAGACATGATCGATCGAACCATGCTTCAAACTTAAACATGCTTCATACAGAACTATGAAAGATTAACCAAAATTTTGTCAAGTTATTATATCATGAAATATTTTTATCGTTTTTTATCATTACTATTTATACTAGCAATGTTTTATTTGTATGGAAATATTAAAATGGATAACTACCGATTACCTGCGGTGAGGGCTCACCTTTGAAAGTCCGCTGAGCAGGACTCTTCTCCCTTCAATTCATGCTTGATGAAAGTTCATCCGTGTCCGGAGAAGTAGATGCAGATGTTGTCCTTTCTGCCTGTCATACCTGCTTAACACTACTCTGTGCTTGTGTCTTGGGCTATCTTTTGTTGAACCCATTGAATGGGCATCTCAATGTTTGTCCTTGTATGTGAAAACTAACATGCCCTGTCGCCACGTGTAAGACTGCTCTTGTAGTGTTAAGAAATGGTCTCCCTAGGATCGGGGGAACCCTCTGCTTATGGCCCATATCGAGGATGACGAAGTCTGTGGGGATATATGCATCTTGAACTTTCACCAGAATGTCCTTGGCTACTCCCTCCGGCTTTCGTAATGATAGATCTGCCATCTGCAATTGAAAATTTGTAGTGGACAAAGGTCCACCTAGGATTTCATCATATGTTACCTTGGCCATGATGTTCATACTTGCTCCAAGGTCGCAGAAGGCGTTGCAGATGACATGTTGGCCGATTGTGCATGGATTGTCGGGCGGCCAGGATCTCCTTTCTTGATGACGGATGGTGATTCTGTGGGATGATCCTGGCTTTCCCGACATAGAGGCTTATCGAACCCTGTTGAGACCATTTTGATAGATTCGAAAGAAGTTTTGGGTTGCCCCGAAATTTCTTCCAAATCAGCAACAGGTATAGCAACAGCAAACTGAGCTAATTGTGTTTCTACTTTTTCCTTAAAGCTTAGTTGATTTTTAATAGAAGCAGCTAAATATTCTATTTTATAGTTCATAAGCTCAAGCATTTTATCATGAATTTTCAATTTCTCTTTAAGTTTTTCAATTGTTTTTGCTTGGCTTAAGACTATGTTTCTCAAGGAAGGTTTATTCGAATTGTAAATTGAGTTGAAGTTCGAATTACCTCCTTGATGTTGTGGGCGCGACTGGTGATTTCGCTCATTCTGGCCTCCATGTTCTCCAAACCCGTTGTTGATGTAGGCAGCGGCTTCACGGGTTTTGGGGCAGTCATTCCCCGAATGGCCAATATCTCCACAAACTTCGCATATCTTATGCGAGCCCATGGCCTTGACGGTGCCATACATTGCTCTTTTTTTAGTGGCACACTCGTCAAATCCTTTCAAGAGGAGGTCCATCCTTGTGACAAAGCACATCTGTCTCCTTCATGGTGTGCATGTCTTCTTGTTTGGGCTGGTTTCGCTCTTTACCCCACCCAGAATTGGCTACCATCTTATCAATGAGAGTCGTGGCTTCATTAATGGTGAGTGAGAGGAATGCCCTCCAGTAGTGGCATCAATGTGCTCCTTTGATATGGGTGTTAACCCATCATAGAAGTTCTAGAGCATGAGCCAATCTTCCATCCTATGGTGGGGGCATGCTTGAATGTGTTCTTGCAGCTTCTCCCATGCCTTAGGAATGGTTTCTATCAATTCTTGCTGGAAATTGGTAATTCTTCCCCTTAGGGCATTTGTTTTGCCTATAGGGAAGAATTTTGTGAGGAATGCCTCGGAACATTTTCTCCAGGAACGTCTTTGATGACGATTGTGTCGCATAGTTCAAGGAAGGTCTGTAGGTGTGCATTGGCATCCTCATTTGGCAGTCCATAAAATGGGCTGGCCTGTACCATGGTGATCAGTCCGATCTGAATTTCAAAGTCCTTATCACCAATGTTGATAGCGGGCCCGGTGGGCACGTTGGCAACAACCGGGACAGAGAACTCATGGAGTGACTTCTAGGCTATAGTAGTGGTAGCAGCTGGTACAGGGGTGAGCGGTTCGGTTGTCGGTGGAGTGGCTAAAGAAGTAGAGGCACAAGACCCCTTCTTCCTTAGGACTGCCTCTGGATCAGGAATGAAGTTGTCCGACAAGTCGAATCACTCTGACACTATCCTGTTTTCATCCACAACAAGAGAAAACATGCAAGGTTATCCTATAAGAGCAATGGCTACCATACTTACACATTACCATGAACATGTCCTACTAGATTCTTTTTAACCAATGCCTTCCCTGGCAACGACGCCAGAAATGCTTGTTGACATTTCTTAACGTTGTTACTAGAAATAGGTATAACATCCATCTCTAACAACGACATCAGAAATACCTGTTGGCATTTCTTAGCATCGCCACTAGGATTGGTATATCCTAGCAACAATACTAAGCAATACCAACCGATAGGTCATTACATTTATAAATATTATCCGTAAGCGCATGGATCTATCGTTGTAGCATTTCGCCCGGAAGTATTCAGGGTATCGTTATTTATATTTTTGCTAAGAAAGGCATGGTGTATAGGTCTCTAGTAGGGACATGGACAAGATAACATGACTACACAATAGACAACTACTCTATACAGGGGTAAGTCATCATAAGCATAAGATAGTGTGACACACACTCATGGGCTAACCTCAAAGGATAAATGGAAAACAAAGAATGAAATAATGTTCCTAAGTGGAGCAGGCATGTCTAATATAGCCGTGCAAAGAACAGTTAATGATCATACACATACATGGTACAGAGTTAGAGCTATGTAAGAGAATGGATCAGGAGACCACCGAGTACTGGTCTGCCAGCAACCTCATGCGGCATATTTACGAACTCCTACACCCCAGTCGAATGTGGGGGGATACAAGGGACGGACAGGGCTGTCCCACTTGCCGCCCTCCCCTCGACCGTGGAAAGGGCATGCAATCACCCGCCCCTATATACCCAGGCACCTCGCTCGCATATATAGTGACCACCCAGATCCCCTGCAGTCCTCGACCCTACGGATCGACACGTAAAGGACTTGGGCGTACCCGAAGGCATGACGAACCACCACCTGTACTTAGCTCTAAACCCCAATAGACATATGGTATGAATGTTTAAGCATAAAGTTTTATATGACAAAACCCTAGCATATGGACTATGGACTAGTTCATATACTAAGATCATGTCATAAGAACACATCACAATCATCACACACAAACTATATGCTAGTTCATATGTCAAGATTATAACATGCAAACTATACTCTAGTTCAATAGCACAACTAGAACACAATGGATCGACAAAACATCAAATTGGATCACATAATTGGATCAAATTGAGTGTGTTAACACCAAATTGGATCACATACTAGCAAGGACTAGCATGCCCAAGGTTGCAAACAACCTTGATCGCAACAACAACACAGCGGATTGACAAAACTGATATGTTGAGCCTGTTCTTCAAGTGGTAGACTCGCGAACTCCTCCTGAGATGACCCATCAGGATGGAGCATGTGAAGATTGTCCTAGGGTTGGCAAATCCACCTAGAACACCATCAAATCTTGCTAGGGGACATGACAAACAACAAGGTAGATAGAGTTAGGGCAAAAGGGAGTATGCATTGTGTTTTTGACAATTGGAAGTTGGAATCCTCAATCGGCCGTGATCCTCATGTTTATATTGTTGGTATATTTTAGACGCAAACAAATTAATCTGCAAGTGCACGGATACCGATGTAGCACTTCACTGGAAAGTATTCCAGAATATCAAACTCAAGGAGTGTGTGAGCTTCTAAGTTTAACTTAACTAGGAGTAGCAACAAGGCTTAGGATAAACAGGAGCATAGAGAGGATCACTAAGGTTTTCTAATTCTAACTTGGGCAAGCTATGTCTTCTACTATTCAACTAGGGACATTACTAAGCAAAGACACCAACAGAGGATGCTTTCTATCGCAACCGCGTCCTACTTGGCCTACAGATGGGACGTGGACTACAAAGGACTCAACGAGTGTCACTCTCATGATCTACCACCGATCCAAAATGCAAGGTGCATCCACGAGTAATTGAAGTCTAAGCACCATGCTTACACTTAGCAATTACTACTTTAATCTAGAGCCAATAGATTAAAGCACTCAAAAGAGTCACAAACTAGAACGATATGAACACAATACTTAGTTGAATTAGAAGTTGATTACCAGAGAAATGTCAGAAGCAATCTCAAGTGGAACATTATTCCGCCAAGGTACAAGCCATAGAGAGAGCACCAATAGGCCGGCATTTCGTCCACACTCTTCCCTCACTCTCTATCTCACTATTTCTATTTACAAAGACTAGATCCTATCATGGAGGACTAATCTTCTCTTGATTGCTGGCTCTGATCCTAACGATGTGAATTAGGGTTTCAGGATGCTCTGCTAGAGGAGGTATAGGGTGGGTATTTGAAATGATCTCGATTTTCCCAAAAATCCACAGATACGATTTATAATGTAGTAGATCACAAGAGCAATCCATCACATTATCAATTATCAGCTGACATCATAGTCATACATCGTAGAATTACAAGTTACAAGGCTTTACAACACTGGTTAACACACATATTACATCGATTAATCTAGCAGAAACACACACACATCTTCATCAGAGTCGTTGTAGCGCATCGGCGGGTGAAGGCTCCTCCTTCACGGTAGTCATCAGAGTTGGCGTAGAATGTCAGCGGGTGTAAACTCTATCTTCTCAACCACACTTGAGCGTAGGCACGAGACCATCTACTCCTATTCCAAGTCCTCGTGGTCATCGTAGATTTCGTCCAAACCTATCCAAAATCTATCAGTACGATTTGTACTGGCCACTGTCTCCCACCCTATGATTTTGCGTATGCTTTGTGGTAAGTGGAATGCAAGGGTAGATGAAAAGGCCTATATATGGCTGTAGGTTTCCTATGCAAGTTCAACAAGATTTTATAATAATAGTTCATCAAGTTTTAACCCATCTCATCCACACGTTCTCCCATCCCAAACACACATCTCATCTCATCTCACTCTCTCTCTAGGCGGCAAGGTCGACTCCCGCTCATACCTTGCCTCAACGACCAAAGCCGGATCCAACACCAAAACCCAAGGGAAAGGTAGAAAGGACTCCTCTCTCTAATCAAGTGAAGCATAGGTCATGGATATGTCCATATCAGTGGATGCGGCTATACGTATAGATCGATCAACTTTGCAGAGCGTGTACACCTAGAATCCACAAGATTGCCATCATCGGCAGTGCCCCGCGTAGGCTGATGCCGACTGCCTCCTAACCAGTACGGTACCACTCTACCACTCAGCCCTAGGCCACCTCGGAGTCCACCGAAATGCTGAGACTGTGAGACGTAGTACTGGGCCCCCAAGGTCACTATGCTGTCTTAGGAGGGTGTGGGCCCCCATGCCCGTACCTCCCTACACTATCACCTTCCAACCTAGTAGTAGTGGCACCGCCCTAGTCAGTCGGGTAATCATCCGCCGCCCATCGGGAGCGAGTGGTGTGCACGAAGGTCCCATGGTTCCGGTTCTCAAGACATACTAGTCCTTAGGGGGACTGGACATGATATCTTGTTAAGGGGATAACCAACACCTCGTGCCTCGACGGCACCTCCACCAAGGATAAACAACACCCCGGTCTACCTCACACATGTACCCACCATAGGTACCTCTTGCGAGGGATGTCCAGGTCCCACCCCTCAGGCAAGACTTGCCCCAAAGACTCGTCGTAGGATCCTGTCCGATCGACTCAACCCTCACCACACACCCAAGGCGCACGCCAAGATCTCCCCATGTTCATTAATTATCTAGTTTTACCAAGTTATCAGCACCACGTGCCTTATCCACTCACGTTATCCCTTCACCAAGCATCACATCACAGGTATAATGTGTAGTGAAAGTAAAGCATTAAGTAGAATGTGAGCATCTAGCCTAACAGTGGGTGTGCAGGGGAATAGGTTGCAACAAGGTAATGGCTCACAAGCAATCTATCATGCAACCTATCACAATTCATTTGCATAAAAGTAAAGCACTAGCATCTACATTGTAGCATGCCTAATAGGATTCTACGAGGTTGGGTGGGACGTGGCACCTGTTGGATGTCATCTCCGAGATCCTTAGTGTACTCACAGTTGTTCTCCTCCATGGTCCTATTGCCATCCGCATGTCCTTCCTCCAACGGTACCAATCTGATCCATGTTATCCCCGATGCAACTACCTCATTCGTACGACAAGCTAAAGAGCAATCAGACCACTAAACCTAGAAAGACTGCGGAAAGAGAAGCAACAAGGTGCAGAAGGAACAACTGCACCGGAAGGACACAAAAAGGGAGAACGACTTAGCCCTCTCGGCGGATGTCCGATCCCTGAGCGAAAAGAACAGGAGTGGTTGTTTGCTAAGCACAAGCTTATGCCTTAGCCTAGCCAGTACTTCCTGGGTCGATCGTGTTGACCTATACGGCTTAAATAGAAATGGCATAGGCCTTAGCTCATCCTAAGCAAACACCACGGCTTGCGGCTTTCGATCCAATCGTCATGGAGACTGACCAGAACCAAAAAGACTACAAGCAAGAGAAGTTCCGTTCTCTTTCAATCCGTACGCCATTATAATTGTCGAGAACCAAGAGAGGGTGGAATGGAAGAGAAGAAAAGAGAGAAGAGAGGCGGTCTACTTCTTCTAATACACACGCCATGGCAAAAGGCGAGGCATCATAGAGAAGCGACACACAGAAGAACATGAGTGCTCAAGTTACTTGTAGGGTACCACGACCTAGGTGCACTAAATGCACTAAGACATCTCTAGGGTTCGAAGTGGTGCGGTTGTTACTGCGAGAACCATAGAAATTCTGCAGTCAACGAAGGTACAAGCATACAAGGGCTTGAGCATGAAGAGCAAAAGACGGAAAAGACATGAGACTCCCCTTCCTTTGATCCACACACCATAGTATTTGACATGAATCGAGGGAATGGAATCAAAAGAGTAACAAGAACCATCAAGCAAAAAGGCTCAACCCCCATCTTACTAGATCGGCGGGGATTGAGAATAAGAGAGGCAGAAGAAAAATGGAATCCGCCCACCTTCAACCAACTCGCCATGGAATGGACAAAGTTTCGAAGAAAGGAACACGATTTCCACAATCCGAACCAACTCATAGTGCCCCATGACCTAGGTGCAAAATCAGCACAAGGCTATCCCATGGTCCCTAGCGACGAGGTTTAACCGCAAAGACCAAGGAGATGCCCGGGTCTAGGTGGTGCAAGCATACAAGGTAGTTAGGAGAAGAGCAAAAGGAGCAAAAGTGAAAGAGGTAGAGCCTAATGGTCATGGTGAACGAACCCATGACCATAAGCTAGACCTACACGAGTCGGTTTCCATGAGTTCCACTATGGTCATCCCCTGTTTTGTCTCCCATAGACAAGCCACGATGGGTTCATCACGTGCGGGTAGGAAGCGCACCGATGGCCATGTCCTAGAGCCATAGAAGGGGGCAACATACATGGCACTATGAAGCCAACTAAAAAGATGAGGGATTGAGTTAGGCTCGGCGTCATGGCCATGGTGGGACGAACCCATGACCTAACGTTCGAACAAGGCACAATCCCTTGACTAGCTCGAAGGCTCGGTCCACAGGGAAACAACACAAACACACGACGAACCGACGCAACCCACAAGGTTGAGTAGCATACCTCCATAGCACACAAGAGAGGGAGATAGATAAGTAGACCGGCGGTGAAGGCACGACATAGGCATAGAATAGATAAAGATCATGAGCATGTATAGACAATGGATATTGATAGATCAAGTATCAGTGCATAAGCAAGTATAGATGATAGATAAGGAATTAATAAGTAAGAGCTAGCTTGCCGATGTCGTGGACGGTGCCGGCTAGGTTCGAAGGTCGACCTTGAAGGTGAGGGCTGTAGTGGAGCGTTCCATTTGGCTGTGGCTTGCTGCTATGCGAGACGTGGCAGCAGGCATCCGGTAGGCAGTGGAGCTCTGGTGGGGCGGTATGGGGTAGCCACACCGAGGAGAAAACGAGGCGTACCCCTCCCTGCAAGCAAACATTCATGGCACGAAGGCCGGACACAAAGAGGGTGAGGTGGTGTGGCTGTCTGGGATGGTCAGCGAGGTCTGGCAATGGCACAGTAGGGCTGCACCCTTCCTGCAGTGGTGGAGAATAGCAGCACGAAGGCCGGTCTCAGCACAACGGTGACAAGATAGGTGAAAGGGGTGAAAAGGGGCACGGTCTTGTGCTGCAGTTGTCTCACCAGCGGTGCAGCTTGGTTAGGGTGGAGCAGTCTGCTGTAGAATGGAGGCGAGGGCCTACGATGGTGCTCTGCTGCTGCATGGCTAAACATGGTTGGTCACAACCACAGTATGATGGAGAGTCATGGCGTCGGTGACTCAGGTTCGCTGCACCCTACCACATCATCAAGGCGGTGCGACGGAGAGGATGTGACGTGCTTGCATAGTAGAAATGGGGCTCGGTGTGGACGTGGCTTGGCCGAGCAAGAGGCGCGGTCGAGATCATGGACGCGATGAGGCCACGGCCAGTTGGAGTAGAGGCGCGGCATGCTCGCAGTGTAGCATCACTAACGGAGTTTGGCACAGCTGCTGGTGCTCTAGAGATGGAAGACAAGGCGGACACGGCAGGCAGGGCTCTAGCTCAGGGTGGCTGGGAAGGACGACGCCACGACGGCGAGGCCGCTGTCGAGGCATGGGTCAAGGAAGGGGAGGCGCATAGTGGCGGCATGAACCGGCGGCCACGGGCGTCGTGCCCCTAGGTCGCAGCTGACGTTGTGACCGTGGCTCCGACGTGGGGAAGTGGAGGACACGTGGGCCCATGGAGATGGTGGCATAGCAGTGGCTCAGTCGTAGCTTTAGGTCAATGTCGTCGTACAGCGGCTGCTCGAGAGCGATGTCGAGGCGGTGTCGTTCTTGGCATGGAGGCTGGCATGGTGTTGCCGTCATTGGCCGTGGCGTCCATGGCCACTGCTCTGCTTGGAGAGGAACCGGAGGCACGGGCCACCAGCGAGGGAGACACGGACGGTGCTGGCGGCCTCACAGAGCAAGAAGAGGGTGGAGAACGGCGGTGGCAGCTGGAAAATGGAGAAGAGCAGTGGGTGGCAGCCACGACTTTTATATGCAACGCTGCTAGGGTTCGGAGGAGGAGCGGCCATCCTCGACATCCGTGTCTGCAGTAGGACACGCGGCGTGAATCGCACGGCGTCGGGGCTGAGAGCACGAGCGCACACGGAATGGCGGCGGCTCAGTCAGGAGTGCATCCACTCCTGTTAGGGTTTGGAGGGGCACGGCAACCAGGTGACCTGGCAGGCCCGTGGGGGCTCGGCACATGGGTCGGAGTCTGAGCCTGCGGGGTCCGTAGGATGGGTCGGCGGGCCAGGCAGAAGCGCCAAGCGCGAGGAGGCTAGAGCGCTTGCTGGGCCTCAATCCTTCATGGGCATGCGGCTTCTACTAGCCAAGGAAGAGAGTGCAGGGGCGGGCCAGCCTGGGCTGTATGCCCACATGGGCTAAGCAAAATGGAGGGAGGGCGAGCTGGGCCTGGCCATTGGCGCCGGCTGGGCCAAGAGGGGGAGAAGGGGAAGGATAGGGAGTGGGCCTGTTGGGCTGGTTTGGAAAGGAGTAAGGAAAAGGATTTTCCTTTTATGCTTTATTTGCTTTAAGGATATTGCAAGATATTCTAAAAGAAAATGGGGAAGATTCAAATAGAAGTTAAGATGATTAAAAGGAATTTTGAGAGGGGAAATTCCCAAGGGAGTTTTTGGGAAAATTACTCGACGAGATTTGAGATAAATTTCAAAAGGAGCCTTTGGGATGGATTTAGAAGAAATTCACAAGGGAATTTCAGAGGAGATTTATCCAACGGAGTTTGGAGGAATTCTGGAAAGATATCGGAGAATGGTTTAAAGGAGTTTATAGAGAAACTCCGAGGGGAGTTTGGGAAGGGATTCGGATGGGATTCAAAAGAGATTTAGCGGAGGGAACTTGCTATGGATTCATGCGCTCCAACACAAAACCCTAAACCGGTGAAAGAACTCTGCCACACTCCTACACACAAATCTACATATATGCAACGTTTCGCCAGTGAGTTAGACTTGGGTTAGACCTAGAAACTACATGCTTCACACAATTGCAGGAAAAATTTTAAAAAGCTCGTATTTTTGGTTGCTCAAAAACCCAGGATGTTACAGTATTTATAGGGGGCACCAGGGGTCCTGTGGGCCCATGAATCCATGGCAACATCAAATCTGGACCCTCGAATCGACCCAACCTTGAACAACAACGTAGATAGAATCTTGAAGGCGGTGGAGAACTGACATATGAAGGAGAGCATGACAGGTGGGGCCCATAGGCTGGTCGGCCTACAGGTGGGGCCCATAGGCCGGTTGCCCTGCATGTGGGGCCGACCAGCCCTACACCCTGACAAAATGGCGTGGGTCTCAGTGAGTTGTCTTCTAGATGGTTCTAGAGTCTTCTCATGTTAGTTGTCGCGGATAAATGTGATTTGCTCTGACAAATAGGTCCTCATTGTTAGTTTTTTTTTATTAAATCCCCTTGCAGTCATGAAATCACCAAAACTCATGGAATTTATTAGTTAAAAACATTATACCTATGTTGGTGATCCATTTTAATCATTTATGCAGGGTATATTGATGATTTTTGATTGACATTAACTACCATCAACAAGCTCCCCTACACTTAGGCTTTTACTCATTCTCGATAAAAGGATGGATTACTCAAGACATAACCTTGGGACAAGACATCAACATAAAACCATTCCTAGTCTTACTTCATCTATAGGATTCAAAGAGTCTACCATGAAACTTTGGGCGCTAAGGAGATCCTAATATATGGGTATGTTAAGCCTCGAGATCAAGGGTTCCCGACCGAAGGACCCCCGACCAACCCCTCTAGGATCGCCCAAGGGCTCGGGGGCTATACCCATCGAGTACGCTCGCGCGCACCCTTAGACCAAGGAATCAGGCCGAGCCTGAGCATGCTATTGCCTCTGCTCAGGGCCCGAGGGCTCACCTGAGCCTTAGGCTCCTGAACGACAAGGAGCCTAAACCCGATCCTTGGCTCCTGCCCGGCCTATGATGCCAGCCAAGGCTTGGGTGTAAGAAGACACGCCCTGAGCTACCGAGGCTCGGGGGCTCCCCGGTGCTACCCCTTGGGCGTGGCTCTGCCAAGCGCTCCCCCAATAAGATCATGCATGGGGCATGACACAAGAAGACAAGTCCCTCCACGGCCTCTAGGGGATCGGGGGCTTCTGGGCCCACATGTCAGCCCCTTGAGCCAGCCTTCTTTGCCACCAAGATGACTCCACAAGGTGCACTTGGGGTAGGCCGATCCAAGCTGACATAGCCTGATACTCAAGATGTAAGAACAGGCCAACTGAACGACGCCTAGGGCTTCTTTGGCTCCATGACATTGCCACGGTCCATAGAGCACCGCTGCAAGACCTTCCTTGACTCCAGTGCATGTAGACCATAGGCTCAACCCACCAAACCGCCATGTACCCAACCTATCTTGGTATATAAGGGATAGGTTGGATCCTAGAAGGGGAGGATGATCCGAGACAGATCATTTCATTCCTCACTGATCCGCTCCTACTTAACATTGAGAGTAGAGAAACCTAGAGAGGGGCACCGAGAGCTCCTCCACCGCACCCATCGTCTTCCTCCTCTCCGACGAGGGGAAGGCTCCACTGGCAGTGAGGCAACCATAGGATTAGCACCGAGCTAACCCCCTACCAAATCTCTCTCTTTCTCCTGTACACTCTGTTGCAACCACCCGATTTTGGGTGCTCGGATCATCAGCTACTGGATGTAGGGCATCGATTGTCTTGAACCAGGATAAACCATTGCGTCCCCTCTGTGATTCTTTTGTTCTTGAGTCCACCCAAGCCACTGGTGACATATCTCTGACACCAACTCGAACAACAATACTTGCCACGGTTCTGACCCCACGACAGGTGGTTGAAAAATGGAACAACTTGAATGAGATCACCACCATCTTCCTTTAGTCAAGTCAATTGGAGAGACATTTTAAGATTTTTTAAGACAAAAGATAGCTTACCTTCTCCTTTTGTGGTACTCTCAAATCACTCAATATATGTGGTATTTCTAGATCCTCACCAAGGCATAACTTATTGCCTTCTTTATGTGTCTACCTATTTCTAAAGGTTTATGTGGAGCTCAGGTAGGGATAAATATGAAAACATACTTGTATTGCATATACTATAAAATCAAAACAAGGATCCAAGGAAAAAATGTTATACTCTTAGATCAAGATGTGCATGTGTGCGGATATATATAGTGGCTAACCTAATTCTACTATGCACTTTGAAACATATCTCTCTTGTTGAAGCTTTAAACATTTTGCAAGAGTAGGGGCTATCTCTTCTTTTCTCTCTTTTTTATAGCGAGCATCTTTGTACCCATTGTTTTCAATATCTTGGACATTTTTGTGTCCATTTTTGTCAGCTCTCTTTTTCCCCATGTCCCTTTTTTGTAACAGAGCTTTTCAAAAGAGATATAACAAGAACTTGGAGCATTTATTTGGTGGAATCCTATCAAGCATTTTTGTGTCTATTCCCAATGTAGGAGTAATACATTTTTGGGGTGGATCTAAATGGAAAGCATGTTTTTGCATACCCTTAATGTAGGAGCAGCAGATATATGTGGTGTGTACGTGATCTTGATCTTGAGACCATGATAAGTTTCTCAACAATGGTCACAAGGTTTGACCAAACTCAATACAATAACAAGCAGTATATGTAGAAGGTTTTCCTAGTCTTCATATTTGGCTCTAGTAGGACATTGCTTTACCACAAAGGAGAGATATATCTATTCTTTTTAGAGTTTTGAAATACAATTGTCCAATAATGAGTCATCAAGAATTAGGTTCTCATTATTCTAATATATCTCATTCCACAAAAACTTAAGTAACACGGGGTCCCTAATAATAAGTTTCTAATAGTAGCAAGACTCCAAGAAAAGTATTATGTGAATTATTCTTCAAGTCATGATTGAAATAATCTTTCCTCATGTTTTAAAGTTGTTTTATCAAAGGATTTTCAATTCAATTCGAAACAAAAAGCAAGATAGATGAAAATATAACATACAGGACGCAAACCTGACTGTGGTTGAAGCATGAGGCAAGGCAGCACTAGGTTGGGCCGGCCGACCCATTGGAGTGGTCGGGCGGCCCACTCTCAGGCTCAATTGGGTCCAACTTCGTCATACGTGGTCCTTGCTTTGTTACTTTCTAAACTTTGAGTTTCGTAATTTGGATCTCGTTTGTTGTCGACGTGTCCTTCCCCCACACTTGTTTCTTGTTCTCCTTTTTGCACAAAATGTGGAGACAAACATTATCCAAAAAGTAGAGAGCAGATGATAATAGCAAATTCCATTGATATCATATAAGGCACTTTATTACAATCTCAACCTAAGCCAGTTTTAACTAGCACAACCTTTAACTAAATCGACCTAATCAAACGATCTAATCAAACGACCTAAGCGTGCCTTATCAATCAACATCCTAACTCTCACAACATAACGGCATAAGATAGGGACTTCGTATTCTAAATCCTTGCGATAGGTGTGCTCCTGGTCAATCCTATGTTGCAAAGCATGGATGACCTAGGTAAGGTCTTGCATCAAATTATGCAGAACTCCAACGGTGATCTATTGGCGCTTCTCTTCATTCTCCTAGGGAGGGTGGCACCCTCTTCTTCTTCTCAGCTTGAGGCTTGGGCGGCACAACCTTGACTTGCTTCGGAGCAGCCCAAACATCGTCAATGGTCACACGTTGCACGAAAAACTTGTACTTGGCACAGGTGACATCTCCTAGCTTATTGGTCTACACCTCTGTCAGCGTCTCGTTCACCCTGGGTGGAAGAATATTGAGCTCCTTGGGCACCTTGATCGATTTTGGTGCATCTAGCGGACCGAACAAAGGCTCCTGCTAGCGTGGCTTGTCTTCCAGAAGTAGACGACGAGGTGGTAGAGTGATCACCGGACGATGAATAGCCTGGGCATAGTAGGATTGATCATGGGTGATTCTAGGGGGCACTGGAGCTATGTCTCTTGGTGGGATGACCCTCAGCGCTAAAGCTTCTTTGGGCTTCTTATTGAGGTCGACTCCATAGGGAACGTTCTGCTTTCCGGCCATTGGAACTTGGGGATGAAAGCTTCTATGTTGCTTGAGATCAAAGGCTTTGTTAGGATGGCTAGGGATGCTAGCAGGGGCTTCTTTATATAGGGAGGAGAGATGGGTTGCAGGGATCAAAATCTATCCATAAAGGCTCTCATAACGAAGGATGAACGAATGATTTGGGAATCTATGAAATTCTGATGGATAATGATCAAAGATTCGTGAGAGAGGCGGTTGGAGGCGAGGTGGCTGCTAGGTGGGCTGACCGGCCCCTGTAGTAGGTCGGCCGGCCTCTCCCTAAGGCATTTCGCTTCTACTTGTTTATTACGACTCGTAATGCTTATCTCTTCTAGAAAAATCTATTGTCACGTTATGAAACGTAAAAAGGAGGCCAGAGATGAATATCTATGGCAAAACATTGAAATCTATTTCACGTAAGTCCTTAGAAGGTTTTTCAGCTTCTAAGAAAATTTTGAGACGATGACCATTTACCTTGAATAATGTACCTTCATCATTTTGAAGTGTAACCGGTCCATGTGACAAGGTGCTTATGACTTTGAATTGTCCTACCCATTTGCTTCGAAGTTTTTCGTGCCTGAATAACTTTACCCTAGAATTAAAAAGTAGTACCTTATCTCCTGGGGAGAACTCCTTCTTCTTGATCCTTTTATCTTGCTATCTCTTTGTTCTTTTCTTGTATATCTTGGCGTTATGATATGCTTTTTCACACCATTCTTCAAGCTCAGAGAGTTGCATCTTCCTCTTTGTTCCTACAGCTTCCAAGTCCATGTTCCATTGCTTGATGGCCCAGTGAGCCTTGAATTCTAGCTCAACGGGTAGATTTTCCCATAGACTAGTTGATATGGTGACATTCCAAGAGGTGTTTTATAGGCTATTCTATAAGCCCATAACCTATCTTTCCATGCAGTCCCCATCTCATTGTCTATCTTCTGCAGAATGTACTTGATTTGTTTGTTCGATGTTTTGCTTGGCCACTTGTCTAAGGGTGGTATGGAGTTGCAATGTTGTGACAGATCCCATGTCTTGATAAGTAATTGTGAAAAATCTTATCAATGAAGTGAGTGCCTCCATCACTTATCACGATTCTCGGAACACCGAAGTGTGGAAATATTATTTCTTCAAACAACCTCTTGGAGCTCTTGGCATCAGCAGCATTACATGGTATAGCTTCAACCCATTTAGAAACATAGTCAACTGCCAACAAGATGTACTCATAGTTCTTTGACCTTGGAATGGCCCCATGTAATTGACACTCCAGACATCGAAAAGCTCGATCTAGAGGTCGTTGGTGAGTGACATGGCATTTCTCAAATTAATGTTCCAATGCCTCTGACATGAACCACACCTCCAGATGAAGTCCTTCGTATCTTCATACATGGTTGGCCAAAAAAATCCACTTTGCTAGATCTTTGCATGAGTGCGTAATGCACCATAGTGTTCTCCATATGGTGATGAGTGGCATCGTTCTATGATCTTGATGCCTTCTTCTCCTAGTACACACCTCCTGAGTAGGCCATCAGAGCAGACTCTGTAGAGGTATGGCTCATCCCATATGTGAAGACGACTTTTGTAGATGAGCTTCCTTTTGTTCTCCCCTGGTGGTACATAACCTGCAACCATAAAATTGACAATATTTGCGTACCAATGGTCGGATCTTGTGATCTTGAAGAGCATGTTGTCCCGCAGAGAATCATTGATGCGTAATTCCTATGGATTTTCAAATTGCATTCTAGACAAGTGATAGGTAACAGAATTTTCTACACCCTTTTTATCTTTTATTTCTAAGTCAAATTCTTGGAGTAACAAAATTCATCTTATAAGTCGAGGTTTAGCATCTTTCTTAGTGAGTAGGTATTTCAAAGAAGCATGATTAGTGTAAACAATCACCTTAGCTCCTACTAAGTAAGATCTAAATTTGTCAATAGCAAAAACAATAGCCAAGAGGTCTTTTCAGTTGTTGCATAATTAAGTTGCGGTCCTACCAAAGTTTTGCTAGCATAGGCAATTGCATGATGCTTCTTATCTTTTATTTGACCCAACACTACCACCACAGCATAATCACTTGCATCACACATAATTTCAAAAAGGTAAAGACCAATCAGGGGGTTGAATGATTGGTGCAGAGATGAGTGCTTTCTTAATAATTTTAAAAGATTTTAAGCATGCATCATCAAATTCAAAGGGAACATCCTTGGCCAAAAGATTTGTGAGTGGTCCAGCAATATGTGAAAAATCTTTTTATAAAATGGCGGTAAAACCCCGCATGACCAAGAAAGCTATGGATCCCTCTGATATTTTCGGGTGGAGGTAACTGTTCAATTACTTCTATTTTAGGTCTGTCTACCTCAATCCCATGTTTGGACACCAAGTGTCTAAGCACTATGCCTTCTCTAACTATGAAATGATATTTTTCCCAATTAAGGACTAAGTACTTTTCCTCACATCTTTGCAAAACCTTGTCTAAGTTTTCAAGACAATCGTCAAAAGTTTTTTCATAAACAAAAAAAATTATCCATGAAAACTTCCATGATTTCTTCAATCATATCATAAAATATAGACATCATGCATCTTTGGAAAGAAGCTATTGCCTTGTTAAGTTTTTGGTAATCAATACACATCCACCATCCTGTGATGATTCTTTGTGGCGTCAATTCATTCTTTTCGTTCTATACAACAGTCATGCCTCCCTTTTTAGGCACAACTTGAACAGGGCTAACCCACTCACTATTTAGAACAGAATAGATTATCCCGGCATGCAAGAGTTTCAAAACTTCTTTCTTAACAACCTCTCTGATCGCATTGTTAAGCCTACATTAAGGCTCCCTAGAAGGTATAGAATCAGGGTCTATAGGGATGCAATGCGTGCAGAGAGCAAGGCTAATTCCCTTAAGGTCTTGGAGCAAGTAGCCAAAAGCAGAGCAATGCTTTTCTAAGATAGTTAGCAAGCAGAGGGTTTCTTCCTAAGAAAATTTATCACTTATGTGCATAGGAGAATCCTGATCATTATTAAGAAAGCATATCTAAGACCAGAAGGTAGGGTTTAAGCTAAATGGAGGGCTTAGGTGGCTCCTCCAATTCATCTAAAGGTTCGGGTTCTACGAAGTCTCCATCTTCTTCTTCGATGAAAAACTGGGTATCATCTTCAAGGTTGGGTTTAATCCAATCATGAAGAGATGCAACCTTAACCTGTTCCATTGGTTCTTGCTTGGGACTTGTCTTAGTCTCAGCATTTAGAGAAATGGGTAAACACAGTTTAAAGTTTTCACGAGGTTTACTTTCAAACTCTCTGTTTGTCCTTCTTGGATAAGTCTTTCAATTGGTTGTCCTATCAAAAGGTCGAACTTCATGTTATCAAAGATATAAAACCTCAAATGGACCATGGTCCCTTTTACTTTGATAGGGAGGACATAAAGTATCCCCAAACATGGGAGAAAATGCCCTAAAAGACTTTTCATCAATTTTGTTGTTGGGTTATTGGCATGTCTTTTAATAAATCATGAACAAAACATGCAGACATGATATTAACACCCACAGTTGGATTATACAGAGTATCAAAGGGAGTTCTATTAATTTGGCAATGAATAGAAATAGAAGGTGTTTCTTGGTGAATCACATCTGAGGAAAACTTTGATTCTTCTAGCCATTCATTGCTTATAATAGACACTAATTCCCTCATAGTCTCTTTAAGGAAAGCTTCCTCAGAAGGGTCAAAGATTTCTTTATTGGATGATGGCTTCTGAGGCTTTCTCATAGTGTGATATTTTGAGGTGTTTTCATATTTGGTAAAAAGTTCATCCTCGAATTCAAGCAAAAAATCCAAAAGTTGAGTTTCCTCCTCTTCCTGTGGTTCGGGATTCGAGATAGCTAAAGTTTGTGTTGGGTTAGGCAAAGATTTAGATTCAGCTATCTAGGATTCCTCCTCTAGTAGTTTCTTATCCACTTCTTCAGGTAATGGGGTGTTCTCTAAGATTTTATCAAGGATGCTTCTCCCCAAATTGGCAGAGACATGCAAGAACGAACCTCCTGAAGCTATGTCAAGAAACTTCGTGGTTTCCTTATTAAGACCAATATAAAAGTGTTGAAGAAGCTTGAACGGCAAGGTCAGGGCCAGTATTAATAAGATCTTTAAAATGTTCCCATGACGTGCCAAGAAATTCTTTATCTTTTTGTTTAAAAGATAGAACCTCTGAACAAAGACTGACTACTCTAGAGATGGGAAAGAAATGTAAGCAGAAGCTAGAGCATAAAGCTTCCCAATCTCCTTGCATACTCCCTATGGTTTGATTATACCAATGTTTAGCTCTTCCTATCAAAGAGAATGAAAAAAGCTTCCATCATAAGGTTCCATTCGACATGCCCACAATGTGCAAGCATGTGCATGTCCGCTCAAACTCAGAAAGGTGGAAGTATGGGTTTTCATCATCTTCGCCTGAAAAGGATTATTCCCGGACCATGTTAATTAAACACGGACGTAGCTCATAGCTAGGTGTTAGGATAGGCTATGAGGATTTGGGTGGCTCTAGGCATGCGCCCATAGGTGCAGTGTATTGATGGATAGGAGTTAATTCCATAATAAAAGGAATAAAAGATAAAAGATACAAGGTTAAGCTAGGTTCGAAGTTAACTTAGCAACCGTCTCCCTAGCAACGGGGCTAGAAACGCTTGTTGGTATATTTTAGACTGACAAAGATTAATCCACAAGCACACGGATACTGATGTAGCACTTCACTGAAAAGTATTCTAGAATATCAAACTCAAGGAGACGTGTGTGCGCTTCTAAGTCTAGCTTAACCAAGAGTAGCAACAAGGCTTAGGATAAACAAGAGCGTAGAGGGGATCACTAAGGTTTTCTAATTCTAACGTGGGCAACCTATGTCTTCTACTATTCAACTTGGGACATTACTAAGGAAAGACACCAACAGAGGATGCTTACCATCGCAACCGCTTCCTACTTGGCCTATTGACAGGAGGTGGACTACAAAGGACTCAACGAGTGTCACTCTCACGATCTACCACCGATCCGGAATGCAAGGTGCATCCACGAGTAACTAAAGTATAAGCACCACACTTACACTTAGCAATTACTACTTTAATCTAGAGCCAATAGACTAAAGCACTCAAAAGAGTCACAAACTTGATGAACAATATAAACACAATACTTACTTGAATCAGAAGTTGATTATCAGAGAAATATCAGAAGCAAGCTCAAGTGGAACTTGATTCTACCAAGGTACAAGCTATGGAGAGAGCACCGATAGGCCAGCAATTCCTCCACACTCTTCTCTCACTCTCTATCTCACTATTTCTATTTACAAAGACTAGATCCTGATGATGAGGATGTGAATTAGGATTTTAGGATGCTCTGCTGGAGGGGGCACCAGAGGTCCTGTGGGCCCATGAATCCATGGCAATGTCAAATTTGGACCCTCGAATTGAACCGACCTTGAACAACGGCATAGATTGAATCTCTAAGGTGGTGGAGAACCGACATATGGAGGAGAGAATGACAGGTGGGACCCATAGGCCGGTCGGCCTATAGGTGGGGTCAGTTGGCCCCACACCCTAACAAAATGGCACGGGTCTCGGGGAGTTGTCTTCTGGATGGTTCTAGAGTCTTCTCAAGTTGGTTTCATCACAGATAAACATGATTTGCTCTAATGAATAGGTCCTCATTGTTAGTTTTCTGATTAAATCCTCCTACAATTATGAAATTACCAAAACTGATGGAATTCATTAGTTAAAAACATTATACCTATGTTGGTAATCCATTTTAGTCATTTATGCAAGGTATATTGACGGTTTACGATTGACATTAACTACCGTCAACATATATAGAGGGGGAAGGTCTTATCCCAGTAAGGAAACAAGTCTAAAACACGTTCTCCAAGTTTTCCACATCAAAAATAGATCCAAAACCGATTTGGAAACTAAGTCCGTTCAAACATAGCAGGAACACCGACATGGCTGGTTTGGGAACTAGCCTGACTAGTTGGCCATGGCAAAAAGGCAAACTGGCCTGTTTGGGAATTGGCCTAGCCATTACTGGACAGTGAAACAGGCTAGGCCGGTTTGGCAAGGGCAGTCACTGTCTTCTCCTTTTTTTGCTTTATGCTTTGAATTTTGTGGCACCAAATATTTTCCAATTTGTCCATGATACCAGGAACCTATTAGCATTGCCCAAATTCCATTTTACTACAATTTTGCATGTCAACAATATTGACTATTTGCCACTACCCTCAATCCATGTTGGAGTAAACACCAAGGGCAAGTTCCTTTGAATCACCAAGGTTCAAGATCCACTAGGACTAACCATTATTATAAACTCTAGATTATTGGTTGAGAGCCTTCCAAGAATTGTTGATAGTCATTAAGTGCAAATTCCGACCATCAAAGATTGGTTAATTGAGGAGAACAAATGGCTGGTGATAAGGATCGACTCGTGGAAGGGTACGTGGTGCTGGATAGGATAAAACTAGAATCACTCGGAGATCAATCAACAAGATCAACTAGCACCAGAGATTACTCTACGGGTTTCTCAAAGAAGAGCCATGCTCAATTCTCATATCATATCAAAATCAACTCCCTCTCAAATGATGGGTTACATGATTTATTTATACTAGGAACAGCCCTCCTAGTTGGGTTGAACATAGGCATAAATAAAAGCAAGTGGAAGGTCATCTTAGTGGAGTATTTGAGGAATCTTTATTCATTCTCGTGCAGCCACGAACAGCATGTGCAGTCTCCACTAAAATGCTCATAACTCCTAGCTCGAAAGTCCAAAAGATGCACCGTTTGTTGCATTGGAAACAAAACTCATATATCTTTCCAATGATATAGCATGTGAATGCTAAAACCATAAATATTAATACCAGCCAACCACGAAATATATGAGTAATTTTTCATGCTTCCCATGGCCTTATCATCCTCCCCCTGTTGAAAAAGAAACTCGTCCTCGAGTTCTAATTAATTGGAACCATGGTGATATTGATGCCATACTTTCTTAAGTTATGAGTCCAATTATGATAATATCCTTTACCACAAATAATATGTTGGTGGTGTAACCCAACTAATATTGATGCAGGACTACTCCATCTTGGAATGCTTGCAAGTTCATTCCTACCACTCTTCTCATTTCTTTTCTTTCTTGCCTTGTACCTAGTTCTTGCACAACCGTAGCTCCATGATGGAGTGACAAATGAAATATCCTCTTCTCGCTGCAAGATAGGTACGATAGGACCAAGATCACAAGTTGTACCGTCTCCAATCATAGAATCCACTAAAAGTCCATCAACTTGATATATAATTCCTTCATGATCAGCACAAGAAGAATGAAGCATAGACTTTAAGATCACCATATTCTGAATTATATATTCTTCACTTGAGAGATCATCTAGTTCTTCATCATAAACTGGAGCTATGCAATAGCACCATCACTTGAACGTACCATATGAATCAATAATTTCATGACGACACTGATTGCAACATTCATAATCAAAAGAGTACTCTCTCCGATGTGAACCATCAGCATCATGACTAACAACTTGGAAAGGAGTAGCATAAAAAAGAGCAAGATCATGACAAGCAACAAGATGACCACAAAAATCATGGGTGGTTGCATCATAACAACAAACCTCTTGATGAAGTCCTTCATAATCTTTTTGTTCTTCATCATATATTGGTGGAACATAGTAACACCACTTCTTGATCATACCATATGAATCCGTAACTCCAAGATCGCATTGCTTGCAACAATCATAACCAAATGGCCTCTCCATCTCTTGATAAAGTGCTTCATGACCAGTAGCTTCAAGACACTCCATGTGTTTTTCAATTTGGTGAGGTCCCAAACCTTCGAGGATCACATCATGGTGATCATGCTCTTGGTTGACGTTGTCGCTACCGGAGTTCGCTCGACGACGTTCATGACCAGCCATAACCTTTAGGTAAGGATCGACTGACGGAAGTGTACATGGTGGTGGATAGGATAAAACTAGAATCACTCGGAGATCACTCAACAAGATCATCTAGTACCAGAGATTACTCTATGGGTTTCTCAAAGAAGAGCCATGCTCCCTTCTCATATCATATCAAAATCAACTCCCTCTCAAATGATGGGTTACATGATTTATTTATACTAGGAACAGCCCTCCTAGTTGGGTGTGAACATAGGCATAAATAAAAGCAAGTGGAAGGTCATCTTAGTGGAGTATTTGAGGAATCTTATTCATTCTCGTGCAGCCACGAACAGCATGTGCTGTCTCCACTAAAATGCTCATAACTCCTAGCTCGAAAGTCCAAAAGATGCACCGTTTGTTGCATTGGAAACTAAACTCATATATCTTTCCAATGATATAGCATGTGAATGCTAAAACCATAAATATTAATACCAGCCAGCCACGAAATATATGAGTAATTTTTCATGCTTCCCATGGCCTTATCATCCTCCCCCTGTTGAAAAAGAAACTCGTCCTCGAGTTCTAATTAATTGGAACCATGGTGATATTGATGCCATACTTTCTTAAGTTATGAGTCCAATTATGATAATATCCTTTACCACAAATAATATGTTGGTGGTGTAACCCAACTAATATTGATGCAGGACTACTCCATCTTGGAATGCTTGCAAGTTCATTCCTACCACTCTTCTCATTTCTTTTCTTTCTTGCCTTGTACCTAGTTCTTGCACAACCGTAGCTCCATGATGGAGTGACAAATGAAATATCCTCTTCTCGCTGCAAGATAGGTACGATAGGACCAAGATCACAAGTTGTACCGTCTCCAATCAAAGAATCCACTAAAAGTCCATCGACTTGATATATAATTCCTTCACGATCAGCACAAGAAGAATGAAGCATAGACTTTAAGATCACCATATTCTGAATTATATATTCTTCACTTGAGAGATCATCTAGTTCTTCATCATAAACTGGTGCTATGCAATAGCACCAACACCTGAACGTACCATATGAATCAATAATTTCATGACCACACTGATTGCAACAATCATAATCAAAAGAGTACTCTCTCCGATGCGAACCATCAGCATCATGACTAACAACTTGGAAAGGAGTAGCATAAAAAAGAGCAAGATCATGACAAGCAACAAGATGACCACAAAAATCATGGGTGGTTGCATCATAACAACAAACCTCTTGATGAAGTCCTTCATAATCTTCTTGTTCTTCATCATATATTGGTGGAACATAGTAACACCACTTCTTGATCATACCATATGAATCCGTAACTCCAAGATCGCATTGCTTGCAGCAATCATAACCAAATGGCCTCTCCATCTCTTGATAAAGTGCTTCATGACCAGTAGCTTCAAGACACTCCATGTGTTTTTCAATTTGGTGAGGTCCCAAACCTTCGAGGATCACATCATGGTGATCATGCTCTTGGTTGACGTTGTCGCTACCGGAGTTCGCTCGACGACGTTCATGACCAGCCATAACCTTTAGGTAAGGATCGACTCACGGAAGTGTACATGGTGGTGGATAGGATGAAACTAGAATCACTCGGAGATCACTCAACAAGATCAGCTAGTACCAGAGATTACTCTATGGGTTTCTCAAAGAAGAGCCATGCTCCCTTCTCATATCATATCAAAATCAACTCCCTCTCAAATGATGGGTTACATGATTTATTTATACTAGGAACAGCCCTCCTAGTTGGGTGTGAACATAGGCATAAATAAAAGCAAGGGGAAGGTCATCTTAGTGGAGTATTTGAGGAATCTTTATTCATTCTCGTGCAGCCACGAACAGCATGTGCAGTCTCCACTAAAATGCTCATAACTCCTAGCTCGAAAGTCCAAAAGATGCACCGTTTGTTGCATTGGAAACTAAACTCATATATCTTTCCAATGATATAGCATGTGAATGCTAAAACCATAAATATTAATACCAGCCAGCCACGAAATATATGAGTAATTTTTCATGCTTCCCATGGCCTTATCATCCTCCCCCTGTTGAAAAATAAACTCGTCCTCGAGTTCTAATTAATTGGAACCATGGTGATATTGATGCCATACTTTCTTAAGTTATGAGTCCAATTATGATAATATCCTTTACCACAAATAATATGTTGGTGGTGTAACCCAACTAATATTGATGCAGGACTACTCCATCTTGGAATGCTTGCAAGTTCATTCCTACCACTCTTCTCATTTCTTTTCTTTCTTGCCTTGTACCTAGTTCTTGCACAACCGTAGCTCCATGATGGAGTGACAAATGAAATATCCTCTTCTCGCTGCAAGATAGGTACGATAGGACCAAGATCACAAGTTGTACCGTCTCCAATCAAAGAATCCACTAAAAGTCCATCGACTTGATATATAATTCCTTCATGATCAGCACAAGAAGAATGAAGCATAGACTTTAAGATCACCATATTCTGAATTATATATTCTTCACTTGAGAGATCATCTAGTTCTTCATCATAAACTGGTGCTATGCAATAGCACCATCACTTGAACGTACCATATGAATCAATAATTTCATGACCACACTGATTGCAACAATCATAATCAAAAGAGTACTCTCTCCGATGCGAACCATCAGCATCATGACTAACAACTTGGAAAGGAGTAGCATAAAAAAGAGCAAGATCATGACAAGCAACAAGATGACCACAAAAATCATGGGTGGTTGCATCATAACAACAAACCTCTTGATGAAGTCCTTCATAATCTTCTTGTTCTTCATCATATATTGGTGGAACATAGTAACACCACTTCTTGATCATACCATATGAATCCGTAACTCCAAGATCGCATTGCTTGCAGCAATCATAACCAAATGGCCTCTCCATCTCTTGATAAAGTGCTTCATGACCAGTAGCTTCAAGACACTCCATGTGTTTTTCAATTTGGTGAGGTCCCAAACCTTCGAGGATCACATCATGGTGATCATGCTCTTGGTTGACGTTGTCGCTACCGGAGTTCGCTCGACGACGTTCGTGACCAGCCATAACCTTTAGGTAAGGATCGACTCACGGAAGTGTACATGGTGGTGGATAGGATAAAACTAGAATCACTCGGAGATCACTCAACAAGATCAGCTAGTACCAGAGATTACTCTATGGGTTTCTCAAAGAAGAGCCATGCTCCCTTCTCATATCATATCAAAATCAACTCCCTCTCAAATGATGGGTTACATGATTTATTTATACTAGGAACAGCCCTCCTAGTTGGGTGTGAACATAGGCATAAATAAAAGCAAGTGGAAGGTCATCTTAGTGGAGTATTTGAGGAATCTTTATTCATTCTCGTGCAGCCACGAACAACATGTGCAGTCTCCACTAAAATGCTCATAACTCCTAGCTCGGAAGTCCAAAAGATGCATCGTTTGTTGCATTGGAAACTAAACCCGTATATCTTTCCAATGATATAGTGTGAATGCCAAAACCATAAATATTAATACCAGCTAGCCACAAAATATACGAGTAATTTTGCTCGTTTCATGCATTAAACTAATTTTTTGCACGAGTTTTGGTGATTCTAAATGTGTTGCAGGCTACGCTCAAAATATAAACGGAAATACATTATCGTAGCATATGCAAAGACATGTTAGAGATCTCATCCAAAAGTTTGCACTACAAACATCTCAAATACCTAAGTTGACATAATCATATATATCGAAGATTTTGTTTAGATATATGAAATAGAGTTTTGGATCATCCAATTTGGTGTTCGAACAAGAAAGATATGCCTTCTGAAAAATCAAGACAAACACTGAAATAGGTTAGGGTGACCTAAATTGAGGTCGGGTCACTACTACAGAAAATGTTTGTAGCAACGGGACAATTTTTTGTAGGGGCGGCTGGTGATGGAGCCGCCCCTATAGTGGGCGTGCTTAGGACCCACGAGACCAGCCGCCCCTAGAAATGGCATAGTAGGGGTGGTTGGTGATACGAGCCGTCCCTACAAATGGGTCGATTTGCAGAGGCGGCTCACTCACCAGCCACTCCTACAAATTTAATTTGTACGAGCGGCTCAATCACCAGCTGGTCCTACAAATATTTTTGTATTTTTTAAATATTAGTTCTGGATATTTTTTATAAATGTATTAAAAACAATTTCTATATAATGATATTTTTTCTATTAAAAAAATAAAAAATATATATTTATAAAATGAAAATTTGAATTTGTGAACTTCGAATTGAATTTTAAGACAGAAAATGACCTAAAATGAAAATGTTGTAAACAACAAAGTTGTAAAACTTATCGAGATTTACAACTTTTATTTTGGTCAGCTTTTCGTGTGACTTAGTTTGAAAAGTTCAAATTTTGAATTTCATAAAATGGCAACTTCAAACAACATTTTCAAAGAGTAAATGATTTCAGCTGAAAAAGTCATGAATGTAAAAGTTGTATAACTCATCAAGATATAAAACTTTTATTTTGGTCATTTGTTCATCTGACAAAGTGATAAGAACATTGTTCACAAATTTTACATATCTCTCATATGGTTTCATAAACTATACGAGAGATATGTAAGTTTTGTGAACAATGTTACTATCACTTTGTCGGATGAAGAAATAACCAAAATAAAATATGTAGATCTTGATGAATACTACAACTTTTATATTCATGACTTTTTGAGTTCAAATCATTTGGTATCTCAAAATTTTGTTTAAATGTATCATTTATTTAAATTTAAAATTTAAATTGTTCAAACAAAGTCATATGACAAGATGACCAAAATAGAAGTTGTAGATCTTGATGAGTTCTATAACTTTTATATTGATGACTTTTTTAGCTGAGATCATTTAGTGTTTCAAAATGTGGTTTGAAGTTGTAGTTATTTGAAATTCAAAATTTGAATCGTTCAAAATTTGTCACATGAAAAGATGACCAATATAAGTTTGATAGAGCACGATTTTATAAAATTTTTGGAGAAAAAACCATAGCATTTGAAGTTAGTATGAGGGAGAAAGACTAGTTACAAATTTTAGCCATCGAACAAGTGTGATTTCTCTTTTTAATCTATGGCTAAAATTTATAACTAGTCTTTCTCCCTCATACTAACTCCAAATGCTATGGTTTTTTCTCCTAAAATTTTCTAAAATCATGCTCTATTAAACATATATGGGTCATCTTTTCATGTGACAAATTTTAAATAATTCAAAATTTGAATTTCAAGTAACAACTTCATACTAGATTTTAAAACACTAAATGATCTCAGCTGAAAAAGTCATCAATATAAAAGTTATAGAACTCATCAAGATCTACAACTTTTATTTTTTTATCTCTTTATTTGACAAAGTGTTAGCAAACATTGGTGATAAATTAATGAATCTCGCACATAGTTTATGAAACTAGATGAGATATATGTCAATTTGTGAACAATGTTTGCTAACACTTTATCAAATGAAGAAATGACCAAAATAAAAGTTATAGATCTTGATGAGTTCAAATTTTATATTCCAGACCTTTACATTTGAAATAATATACTCTTCCAAAATGTTGTTTCAAGTTCTTATTTTTGAAATTCAAATTTTGAATCATTCAAACAAAGTCACATGAAAAGATGACCAAAATAAAAGTTGTACATCTTGATAAGTTCTATAACTTTTATATTGATGACTTTTTTAGTTGAGATTATTTAGTGTTTCAAAATCTGGTTTTAAGTTGTAGTTATTTGAAATTCAAAATTTGAATTGTTCAAAATTTGTCACATGAAAAGATGACCAAAATAAAAGTTGTACATCTTGATGAGTTATACAACTTTGATGTTTACAATATTTTTATTTGAGGTCATTTAGTGTCCTAAAATTCTATTTGAAGTTTCAAATTTCAAATTTTCAATTTTTAAAATATGTTTTATTTTTTTATAAAGAAGAAAATATGGAATTATATATATCAGCAAATTTTTAATATATATATTTATACATATATAGAACAATTACAAAATTATTATATAATTTTATATGTAGAATACAGAAGTATTAATTGAAAAACATGGAAAATATTTGTAGGGGCGGCTAGTGCTTTAAGCCGCCCCTACAAATGCTCTTCGGTATATAGGCAGGAGGGCGCGGGGGCTTCGATTTGGCTAAGTCTTGGGCGCTCACTCTTTTTTTGATGCCGGCTGGCTACCAAAATTCTACGCTGCCACCATCGCCGCCTCCATGCCCTACCTCCGCCGCCTCCGTGCCCTACCTCCACTGTGCCCTAGGTCCGCCTTGGTGCCTTGCTTATGCGCCGCTGTTCCCCATGCACACGGCGGCTAGGGTTTCCACCAGCAACCTCGACGACCACTGCGTGCCTCCCCACCCCGCCCCATCTCCAACCTCGACCAACGTCCACACTCCCTCCCCCGGTGCCCGTGCGCTCTGCCATCTGCACCCCCTCCCTCGGCGAGGCTGCACTAGTTGTCGTGTGCTCCAGCGTCCACGCCCCCTCCCATGGCGGGACTGCCCCATTGTTCTCCAGCGTCGGCGCCCCCTCCCCTACCAGGCTTGTCCCGGTAATCGTGTGTTTGGCGTGCGCGCGTGCTCCACCACCACCCCTTTCTTTGGTCAGGGCTTCTGCAGGTATGCTTCAGCCCCTTCTCCTCCATTCCTGCCACACTAAGTTCATGCCGTTCTTGCTGAATGATACCATATTTGGTGGTGTGTGTGTGTGTATATGCATGAATTGGGACCATCTATAGTTGAAAATGAACATAAACATTAATTCTATGTTTGGATTACCTTAAACCTGTCGAGGAATAGAGTACATACGTTGGGCTTCAACTTTTCATGTTTTGCTCATGTGTATTCTAGTGCCAACTGACCAGCTGTCCTTGAGATTTAGTTGAAGTAGATATGCAGCTATGAAAGTAGTGGATTTTTTGTAAATTTGTGTTCATCTTTTCTTGAGAGCATGTGTATATATATTAGACACCATCCAAAAAATGAAATTGGTGCATGAGTTGTTGGTCTGGGTGGTTTACATGGGTCTTGCAAGTTCTGTGTTGCTAACCTAGGGGCCAGCAGATAATTCTCAGCCATAGTGTTCTGTCTTGACAATTAATGCTTATTTAGTGTTTTCAAATTAGAATATGCACAAATGCGAACTTTGTTTCAATTATACATCCATGTCTATTGTCCTATGCTTGATCCAGTGTTGAATACCATTTCATTACTGAAAATAGTACACTGGTATGAACTGATTTTGATTTTAGCTCTTAATTCTATCTATACGAAGGTTTGTTTTTAACTAAGATTTGCTTTTCTTGTCCAAGATATGCTCACTATGTTTGTATATGCCCATTGTATTTACATATGCTCACTGCTTTTACATATGCTCACTATTTTTATATATGCTCACTGTTTTTACATATGCTCACTGATTTTACATATGCTCACTATTTTTACATATGCTCACTGTTTTTATAGATGCTTATTGTTTTTACATATGCTCAATGTGTTCATAGATGCTCACTGTTTTTACATATGCTCACAGTTTTTACATATGCTCATTGTTTTTATAGATGCTCACTATTTTTACATATGCTCAATGTGTTCATAGATGCTCACTATTTTTACATATGCTCATGTTTTTACATATGCTGACTGTTTTTATAGATGCTCACTATTTTTATATATGCTCAATGTGTTCATAGATGCTCACTGTTTTTACATATGCTCACTGTTTTTACATATGCTCACTATTTTTACATATGCTCTCCTCTCCTCTCCTCTTCTACTACTTCTACTACTCCTCTCCTCTCCTCTCCTACTACTACTTCTACTTCTCCTTCTCCTACTGCTACTACCCTACTACTAATACTACTACTGCCCAACACTACTACCACTGCCCTACTACTACTAACTAGTACTACTACTATTACTACTCTCTTCTCTCTACCCTACTGATACTACTGCTATACTACTATTAATACTACTTGGTGGTGGTCCTTAACTCCAATTTCTAACAGCCAATTAAGATATAAAAAGAGGAGAAATTAATAATCTTAATCACATATGCATTTACTATTAACCAAGCTCCACATGTATTTGGAGAACATTATTTTGTAGGTCACAAACACAAATACATAGAATATTTCACTGAAAGGCGCTTTCCAATGCCGATTTGCACAAAACAATAAGGGAGATGCCCACCAAATCAACTCAAAATGGGCAAAGCACCCCGGGGGAGCAACCCATGTCTAGCCCATGGCCTACCACGTGAAGGCGGTGGCGAGGAGGTGCGGTCAGGGATAGGCTGCTCCCTAGGGGCGGCCGCCCCCCTGCTGGCGCTGCTTAGCCACCCCTTCGTGGGTCGGTGCCTCCTCAACATGCAGAGGCGGTGGAGTGCATGCTTCATGCCAAATATAGCTTCAAGCATCGCATCTTGCCTTGTACAAATAGAGGGGTACCCTCCCTCTCTCAAATACATCACACACTTGGAAGAGGAGACACAAGAGTGACACAATGTAGCAAGAAGAGAGAAGTGCTCTATTCATATCGTAGCTCTCTAATTTAGGGAGTGAGTGAGGAAGAGAAAGAGATGGAAAAGTACCAAGATTGTTGACTACCTCCATTTGTAGCGGAAGGAATATCAGGAATGTCGGCTCCCTCTTCACTTGTACCTCGACGGACCTAGTACTACTTGGAGTACAAAATTCATGTTCTTCTATAGTGGTGAGCTCTTACTTTAAGTTAGTCTTGTTCATTATTTACTTATGGGTTCATCGTCCGTCCCCATGGTGGGTACTCTAGTTGAGGGCTCCTGATAAAGATAGATAACCCTATATGGCGCTAGAGTAGTAGTGATAGCGTAGATGTGGAGTCTAGGCTAGAGGCTACATTCATTTGCCTCATTCCCTACGGTTGAGGGGTAGGCGGCAGGTGGTGACAGCCCTGTCCGTCCCTTGTAATCCCCCACATGTAGGTTCGGCGTAGAGTTGGAAGCTGAAGGTACTTAGCAGAACAAGTATAAGCCGGTGTCGGAAGCAAGTCTATAGTGGCAAAAGGCTATCTTAGCTTAGGATCTCTATCCTTAGAAAACCTCGCTACCCGAGCTATCTTTCTTCTTGTTATCTTAGGTGAACTAGCTTAGAGACTGTTACACATCCATTCCTCATGGAAATACGATACCCTAAATACTTTCGGGTGAAATGCTACAACGGTAATTTCATGCGCTTGCGGATTATTTCTGTATGTGTTAAGAAATACCAACAAGCATTTCTGGTGCCGTTGCCGGGGAACGGTTGTCATAATTATCTCCAAACCTAGTTCACCCATGTATCCTTGTGTCTCATCTTTCCTTCCAAAAAGAAAAAAAGGTTACTCCTTTTATTCTTTTTCACCATGAAGCCCTTCCATTCAAATATATATATATCCTTCTGCTTCTTAGGACGAGTTCTTGGAGCCACCACCATCGAAGCCAATCACAACTTCGGGCTATAAACTCTGTCCTGGCTTTGGCGGTCAAGCTTATGACCATAAACTAAGCACTGCCGGGAGATACCCTAGATTATCATAAAAAATATACTTATCTTATCAATAAAAGCAAGAACATGGTTTCAAGTAAGTATGCACCTTCAGGTATTCTTGTTTGCTAACCATGACAGGTTAAGATAATGAAGAACAGGGGACATATGATGCCTGAAATCATGGGAGCTACATCGATTACATACCTTGGTGATCTTTGGTGATATGAGACACTCAAAAGGAGACCCCCAACACTACACACTTGACTTTCACGAAAGTCCAAGTGTGGGGGAGAATGGTGAGAGTCTCACCACAAAGAAAAAATGATGTTAGCTCTGCCTCGCTAAGAAAAACTAAAAAAAAGTATTATAATAAAAAAGAAGAAGAAGGAAAGCTAAAAAAAGAGAAGAGCTGAAAAGAAAAGAAAAGAAAAGAAAAGAAAAAAAATGAGAGGAAGAGAGAGAAGGAGCAGGTTAGGCCTACATGACCACTACAAACACCAAAGTGCCTCCTGACTCCATTAAGAATTCTCCTCTAGACCTTTGCTACCACCAAGGCCACAATCTATGCACACTAATTGTGTGTGTAGCCTAACCTTGTGGTTCACCTAAGTTGGACCCCATACGATCAAGCCACCATGTAGCAGGCTCAAATCTTCATCTACATATGCTACCGGTAAGTATACTCAAGTATGCATAGGTAATTCAATGTTCACCAACATCGTTACTCATGTTTGTTTCCATGAAAATATAAACCTGACCATTCATGCTTTGCTTGTTTATGTTATAAGCTCTGGTTTGGGTGTATTTAATATAGATATACCCATAGGCCTTTTTGAATTAAGCATGGTGCTTAGGTCAAAATGGCCTTCTTTAATCAAAATTTGACATGGTGTTAAAATTTGGTTAATGAACTTTATAGTATTATTTTCATAAACAATGTAAGTAATCTAATATGGAGATAAACCAAGGCTAGAAATACATTGCAACCTTTACTTTAGCCTTGCTTGAGTTAAACCAATAAATAAATAAGTTGGGTGAACAAATTTTTAGTAATAATAAAATAAAGAAATAAATAAATAAAATAATAATAATAATCATAATAATGATGATAATAATAAAAATGTAGGCTCCCCAGTGTTTTAGCTGGAAGATCCCTTGTTTCTTCTATTGTTGTTTTTCTATTTGAATAAAATAGGTACAAGAATAAGTGTGGGGGAGATCTCTCAAGCATAATGAACACACATTCAAGATCTCCCACCAACATGTTGCACAACCTCAGATGATCATCATGCAGAAGGATAGGACCAATAGTTTCAGAGAGGATTGGCTAAACCTCTGGTTTAGCCAAACCACACCTGAATCGCTTAAACTCCTTCCTCGACAATGATGGTTTGTGCAACACTACCCTCACTCCCTACATTAAGAAAGTATAAAATTGATCAAATTTAAAACAGAAAACAAATGATGCTCCATCTCCATGCTATCCTTTGATGAGAAGTTTGCATACTCTTTATTCCTCACCAATATTCCTAAACTTGTGAACAACTTATCATAGGGACCCCATTTTATCTAGGTAATTGGAATATGAGATATAGTAGGATGGAAATGAAACTTGCTCACTTTTGCAAAGTACTTGGGATTTATTTATAAAATCAAAATCTCGATTAGCATTCTCCTCAACTGATTATAATTCCTACCAAGGCCATATGACAATATTCCATGATACAAAACCTTAGTCACATGCTGCTTGTATTTACATTGAGCTTTGTCAAACCGTTGTGACCCTTGTTGAGATTCTCATCATGCACCCTTAATCAAGATTCATGTACACCCACAAAAAAATGCTGACTTTTACACTGAGAGTTCCACGAAAACATGATTTTATGTCCACAAAAATAAATAGTCCATTCATTTTTCATGAGTCCCTCTCTAAAGTTTTCATATGCCAAAAAGAAAAGTATGGGCTATGCTAAAAAAATATATATCCATGCTAAAAGCATAAGATAAAAAATCCATGCCAAAGAGCATGAATAATCCCATGCTAAGAAGCATAAAAAAGACAAAAAAGAAAGAAAAATAAAGATAGCCCATACTTTCAAATAAAAGGCAATCATCAAAAAGAGGGAGAGTCATGATCAAAGGAGTACAAAAATATTTAGAATTAGGAAAAATTTCAAAATTCCACACAGTTGCACAATCTTGATCAAAGTATATAACTTGCATCTCCTTGGATCTGATTTTTGACCTAGCAATATTAAGTGATGCAAGTATGCCTCTCTTTCATACCTACCCAAAACTCCACAAAAAGCCTTCAGAAGTAGGATGAAAAGAAGGCAAATATAAAAAGCCTTTGGTGAGGACTACACACATTGAGCGATCGAGTGAATCATTTTGAGAAGCAAAGCTAAATTTCATATTTTTCAAAATCAAACAAAACCCAAGTTTATGTAGCAAAGTGTAGTAAGGGGATTTAAATCCAAACTGTTCCATTATTCAATTACCCAAGATAATGTGGTAGACACTTAAAAGGTTCACAAGTGTAGGTGAAGCTTGGAATAACTTGTATGTAGATTATATATCAAGGAGATGACCCATCTTAGTCCCATGAAATTTACTCGAGGATGAGCAAAGGGCTAAGTGCGGGGGAGCTTCTTGGCGGTCCTTAACTCCAATTTCTAACCGCCAATTAAGATATAAAAAGAGGAGAAATTAACAATCTTAATCACATATGCATTTACTATTAACCAACTTCCACATATATTTGGTGAACACTATTTTGCAGGTCACAAACACAAATACATGGAAGATTTCACCGAAAGGCGCTTTCCAACACCGATTTGCGCAAAAGAATAAGGGAGACGCCCACCAAATCAACTCAAAATGGGCAAAGCACCCCGGAGGAGCAACCCATATCCAGCCCATGGCCTGCCACGCGAAGGTGGTGGCGAGGAGGCTCGGTCAGGGACCGACCACTCCCTAGGGGCGTCCAACCCCTGCCGGCACTGCTCAGCCACCCCTTCGTGGATCGGTGCCTCCTCGAGATGCAGAGGCGGTGGAGTGCATGCTTCGCGCCAAATATAGCTTCAAGCACCACCTCTTGCCCTATATAAATAGAGGGGTACCCTCTCTCTCTCAAATACATCACACACTTGGAAGAGTAGACACAAGAGTGACACAATGTAGCAAGAAGAGAGAAGTGTTCCATTCATATCTTAGCTCCCTAGCTAGTCTAGTTTAGGGAGTGAGTGAGGAAGAGAAAGAGATGGAGAAGTACCAGGATTGTTGGCTACCTCCATTTGCAGTGGAAGGAATCTCAGGAATGTCGTCTCCCTCTTCACCTGTACCTCGATGGACCTAGTACTACTTGGAGTACAAAGTTCATGTTCTTCTACAGTGGTGAGCTCTTACTTTAAGTGAGTCTTGTTCATTATTTACTTGCGGGTTCATCGTCCATCCCTATGGTGGGTACTCTAGTAGAGGGCTCCTAATAAAGACAGATAACCCTATATGGTGCTAGAGTAGTAGTCGATAGCATAGACGTGGTGTCTAGGCTAGAGGCTACCTTCGTTTGCCTCGTTCCCTACAGTTGAGGGGTAGGCGGCAGGTGGTGATAGCCCTGTCCGTCCCTTGTAATCCCCCACGTGTGGGTTCGGCATAGAGCTAGAAGCTAGAGGTACTTGGCAGACCAAGTATAAGCCAGTGCCCAAAGTAAGTCTATAGTGGCAAAGCTGTCTTAGCTTAGGATCTCTCTCCTTAGAATACCTCACTACTCGAGCTATCTTTCTTCTTGTTACCTTAGGTGAACTAGCTTAGAGAGTGTTACACATCCATTCCTCATGGAAATATGATACCCTAAATACTTTCGGGTAAAATGCTACAATGGTAATTGCATGCGCTTACGGATTATTTCTGTATGCGTTATAAAATACCAACACTACTCCTGCTACTAATATATATGCTCACTGTTTTTGTTTGGCCTCCTCTCCTCTACTACTACTTCTACTTCTCCTACTCCTCTATGTTTAGCAGCCACTGCTATTTTTTTGGCAACCAGCAACTGCTTTTTTGGGTGAACTCTCATCTCCTCTCCCCTCTTTGGCCTATGATGAAATTGTCCAACTCCATAAATTATTTGGAATATGAGCTGGTGGTCAGGAACTTGTGAGGAACTTGGCATCATTACCAGCCGCCCCTACTATATTTTTCTATATGCTCACTGTTTTTATATATGCTCACTGTGTTTATGATGCCTTTATGCTCCATGTTCTTGATCAAATGATGATTGACATGTTTTTGAGGCCTCTACTACTTCTACTACTCATTTTTTTCAATCTATTGATGTTTTATCAGACTTGTAGTCTATATGCTTCTAGAGGAAACCCATCTCAAATGGAGTGCCATTGGTACAAATCTCCTCTAGGAGTGTATGGACTTGTAGTGCCATTGGGTTTTCTTAGATCATCTCGCGTATCTAAAGCACACTTTCTTGCATCTATTAGAACAAAACATGAAATATCACGGATAGCAGACAGTGCAACCTGATGCCCTGAGCATGAGCCAACCTATGAAGAGGAAGAACCAGACGACCAACTTACTCAGTAGCAGTTTGATGATGAGTTACAAAAGGATATAGCAGTGATGCTTACTCAGGAGGAGTTTGATGAGGAGGCTGCTGAGAGGAACGCAGAGGAAGGAGGAGCAGAGGGAAGAGCAGGAGAGGATGATGATGATGATGAAGATGACGACGATGACGATGAAGAAGAGGGATATGAAAGTCCCGAGGATCCTTTCCCACATGAATCTAGATGGAGACTAATGGAGGAGGAGCTGGACAAGGATTTTGACTCGAACGAGGAGGTAAGGATAAAGCCTTATCTTATAAATTTTGCTAAAGCTTTGATTGTGTTATAATTACTAACACTTTGACCTCCCATACATATAGGCCCCTCCTAAAACTCAGAAAAGATGACATCAACATCCGTGACATCTCATTGGACAAGACAGAGTAGAGGAAAGGAGAGCAGAGGCAACAGCCATAGAGACGGACATTGAGGCCTCTGCCCACAACCTCAAGACACGACCACGAACTTGGCTCCCAAGCCGAAGAGGAAACAAGGGGATAGAAAAGCAAATCAATATCCAGATAAGGCATGCTATGTGATAACGGAGGTTGGGCCATGTAACACCCTAAAATTTGCATTTATCCAAAATAGTTAAAATGATTTATATAAGCATTTTGTGAGCATTTTTACCTAGGGAAATAATAATTTTTATGAAAAATTTAAAACAAATATAAGGATAGAAACATGTTCATGCATCCATGCCGCTGCATTATATTTTTGTGATGACTGGATTTGATTCAAATGCTAAAAGGTTTCAAAAACTTTTTGAAAATGAATTTGGAAAAGTGCTATAGAAAAAGAAAAGCAAAATCTTTTTTTCTCCTCCTCTTTTCCTCGCTTTCGACCTGTTGGCCTACCTCCCCGCCGGCCCGCACGCTTCCTTCCGCCCTTCCCCTTCCTCCCTTAACTGGCTGAGGCCCAGCCCAGGCGGTGGCATCCTCCTTTTCCTCCCCCTCATTCTCTTCCTGGGCCAGCCCGATCGGCCTCAGCAATTGTTGCTGCCCTCAACCTCTCTCTCACTCGCTGATGAGCAAGGCCCACCCGTCAGTCGCCTACCTCCTCCCGCCGCTCCGGTGTCACACACAGCCAGCGAGAACCGCTGCCCGCGCCCACCTCCTTCTGCGTCGTGGGAGCGTCCCCCGCTCCCCAAAGTCTTTAAATGGATGGTGCGACCCCGTCTCCGCCTCCCTCGGCTGCACTTCCCGCTCCATTTCCTACTCGCGGAACCGCCCCATCGCGCAACAGTGACCACCGGAGCGGTCGTCCGCCCCACCGTGTCGGCCGTCGTCCCTGAGCCGCCTCCGCCCCGTGTTTTTCACAAGGTGAGCTTTGCCTCTCTCTCCTCTTTCTCCCGTCCATCTCCCGTGTTGGTTGGTGGCCTCTAGGGCCTTAGCCAATTGCGCCGACGAGCTTCTCTCGCTGCCGGCCATGGTGAGTCTCGTGTAGGACCATCCCGCCCGCGCAAAGGGCATGAATGAGTTCGCCATCTTCTTCGCATCCTGCTGTAGCATTTAATTGGAAAATGGAGCTCCGTAGCGCTCGTTTGCACCACGCCGGCGAGCTCCTCGTCGTCAGCCATGGCGCGCACGCTGCGCGGGCCGTCCTCCGGCCATGTTTTGCCTCGAGACGGATTCGCCATCGTCCCCGCTCTCTCCTGGTGCTCTCTGTTCATCGAACAGTGGCCTCTAGGGCCCGTTTTGCTCATGCTGGCGAGCATCCTCGCCGCTGGCAATGGAGGGCCGCTGCGCCGGTTGTTTCTCCGGCGGCCGCGCCTTCTTTCTCTTCCCTCCATCTATTATCAACCGTCCGATCTGAGATCAATGGTCCATAACTGATGATACCCCTTCGTGGGGATTTTTGCTAAAGCGACCTCCACCTCTCTCATATTTGAACCCGCAGTCCTCGGCTATTTGGATAAATCTGAGTCTTGATTTATTTTAAATCCAAAAATAGTTTGATCTATTTACAGAATTGCCACTGCAGAAAAACGCTTATAAAATCATCGTTTTAGCTCCGATTCGACCCGTTCAACTTGCGTTGGGTTCATAATTTCATAATCTATGTGTTAGTGCTACTATTAAACCTGTTATCAACTTTTAAATTTCTTGATTAGGTTAAGTTAATTAACTCACTATAGGAATCTTGTTTACTTCGTAACTTTCGCGTTTTAGCTCCGATTTTCGTGATCTTCGTGTTGACGTGATCGTAGCGAGACGTAGAATATTTTTATAAAATTTTTATCTTGTTTTTATACTGCTGGTGTACTGTTCTAACTATAGGTTTGTTTGCTATGCATGTATGCTCCTGAAATGTGTATGTTGCCGTGTTGGTCGAGTTCAGACGGTGAAGAGTACATTTGGAACCAGTAGAACTTCGAAGACCAGTAGGACCAGCAGGAGTGTGCTAACTAAGGCAAGTATAGCATGGGCCTACCTTGATGTCCTATTCATTATATAATCTACTCATTATGTATGTGTCTAATATTGCTCGACTATAAGGCATCCTAGCCATTGATGACTTGTACCTTGATCCCTATGGGTTTTATTGCACATGGGTAGAATGCTAGTGCTCTATTTGAACATGATCAATACTATGACTAATGGAACAAACGGATAAACATGATGGTAATAATTGAACTATAGGGTGATGGTGCAAATGATGTCGATCATGTTGCCCTAAACCCTTCGATCATGTTGCCCTAAACCCTCCGTAAGGACTTATCTGTAGGGCAAAAGCTGGGACATACAGTGCAACCGTGAGAGTTACATGGCTCTGACTTTAGCTCAGTAATAGGATCTTTTCTAGCTTGTTAGAGGTTACCCGAAAGGGCGAAAGAGGGGCTTGTCACTTTGGGTATAGAACTGCCTCTGTTCTGGTGTGTATAGCCTGCAGGAATTGTGCCATAGAAAGGGGGGTTCTCTATATCTGTCTGCCGAGGAAACCTCACGGCCCTAACTTGTAAGACGAGACCTATGGAAGGCTTCATAGTGTACCCTGCCCGCTCACCTTGGAAGTGTTATGGGAGTAATTAACCCGGGCATATGGGCAACACGACTCACGGGTAAAGATGCACAACCTCTGCAGAGTGTTAAAACGGTTATAACAGCCGTGCTCACAGTCACGAGCGGCCCGGAAAACTCACAGAATAAATGGTTACTTGTGAAGTTGTTGTTCATGGTGAACTATGAAGGTATTATGATGATGATGACGATGATGATGATATAATGTTGATCAATGACTCTGTTTAATTCTAGTATATGATCATGTGGGTTAATTTGGGAGCTTAAGCATAATTTGATATTGATCAATAACAAAATGTTGACTTACTAAAATGCTAAATGCAGTAAACTGTGTCTACCTTTTGAGCCTCATGAATCCCCATGTTATGCTTGTGGAGTACGAAATGTACTCACGCTTGTTTATTTTCAATACTTTGGAAAAATCCCGAATGGGTACTAGATTTCCAGAGATTGGAGCAAACAGGCTTGTGATCAACCAGTCAGTTGTCCCTGTGGAGTGGAGTCTTCACCTGAAGACCGGAGTTGTCTTTCCATTGTTTGCTTTATAAGGTTATATCTTTTATACTAAGTACGTTATATATTAAGCATTATCATTTGATATTACCTTTATTTGTTGCTATATGTGAGATTTGACTTCCTAGGCTCACATATGGTGTGTATCTGGTTTTGTTCTTAAAACCGGGTGCTACAGGCCAGCCGGGGAGATCCTTGAGCCTAAGGAATTCAGAGGATGATTCTGTAATGTGATCAGGGCCCTAGTAAGAGATCAATTGAACCTAGCAATTTGTAGCTAGAAAGATGTACTAGTGAAGAAAAAGGGAGAACTATAGGATAAGAAACTGAAGCTCAATTTTAGATTTCTAGAGGGTAAGCATGAACTAGTGAAACTTCATGCTTTTAAGATAATGGGAGAGTCATTCTGACATTGGAGATCGGAGCTCAACAAGAAGTATATCCAAAAGGGGTTAACTCCCTTCCACGAGTTCGGCAACATAACTCCTAGTCAATCGGAGGAGCTCATGGCTTAGAAGACTACACCAGAAGCATTGGCCCTCAGTGCCCGTGAAATTGAGCTAGCGAAGAGGAACCAACACCACCATCATCTAGGTCCCGGTGGCTACTATGGCAAGGAAGAGAAGTTTAGGAAAATGGAGGAAGAGGGCGCCATATTCAGGAAATTAAACTTGAAGGGGTTGAAGCTATACTCAAGGAATTGGTGTAACACCCCAGGTGTTTGGCTTGCATTGTGCATTTGTATGGCATCACATAAGCACATTCATCTCATTGTCACATGTGCATCATCATATGTTTCAATGTTGCAACATGATGTTTCATTAGTGCTTATGCATGTGTGTATCAGATGTGATGTCCCTATGTTATACCTAGTACCCTAGAGGGGTTGTACATGTCCCATGTACCATGTCTCAAGTGTTGCATGTCTTTGTTTTAGTTGTTTCAATTGATTGTTTCGCCAGTTTCAGTTGAATGTTTCGTATGTTTCAAATGTATGTTTTAGTTGATTTGAGAAGCTAGATTACATGTATCACATGCAAATGAATGTGGTGACCCACCAAAACACCCTTGCTACATTTAGGAAGTAAAATGGAGCAATGTTCATGTTGGTCATATTGTCAAATTGTGCACTTAGGGTTTACTTTGACTTGGAGCCCTTTGTGACCTCTTTTGTTTGACCAAATATAAAATATCACTTAGAGACTTGGCATGGCAGTGGCACCTAAACAAAAGTTGTAGAAAATTTTGTAAGTAACAAAAGTTGTTTAGTGACCTTAAGCTAGAAAGGTGTATAACTTGGTCTAATTGGGCTCACAAGGTGAAAGTAGGGGCTGTTTTGGACTTAGAAATTTTCCTAAGTCAATAACTGACTTGTAGTTTCACTGAGCCCTTCTTTGGAGCTTTGTAACATGCAAACCATGATGTTTTAGCTCATGCTCCAATTGACAAAGTTGCAGTTCATATGTAGTTCTATAAGAATGTCAATTACGGGTTGCACTAGATCGGCTTAGATTGGGAATTCTAGAGCGTCAAAGTTCATCTATCAGTCGGATCACGAAGGGATTTAGTTCCTTCAGAGTTCAGAGTTTGAAATCTTTCGGTGGCCGACCAGTGATAGCCTCTGGCCGTCGCATGGCCTGTCCGCGCCCGCGTGGTGCACCACGACATCTGTCTTTGCGCGTGAGAAAGGAGAAAAACCGAGTTCCAGGTCGATGCTTTCCATTTCCACTCGCCCTTCCTCTTCCTTCCTCCCCTCGCTGTCTTCTCCGACGAGCAGGCGCCATTGCCATTCCCAAATCCTCCTCCACCGTGCACCATTCCTCCGTTGCTTGTAGCCACAGCTCCACCTCAAGCCTCTCCACCCAGCTGAGCCGTCCGTTGGCCATAGGTGAGGATCCCGAGTCAATGCCAACGACCGAGGCGCCATGGCCACGTCTCTGGCCGTCATGTCCATGACCCGCACATGGCCAGACTATCTTCGGCCACCCTGCCTCTCTTCTAGCGTGTGCGTTAGGTTTGGTGAGGTGCAGGGATGCTCACCGAGGGGGAAGTTTAGGTCCAGTGGCAACCTCCGGTGAGGTGCGTCGCCGCGTGCTCTGTCTCCGCCATGCACGCCTCCGTCCTAGCTAGAGCTCAGTAGCGGTTGAGTGGAGGTCAAGGTTAGGTGCAGCTCGTCGAGGCGAACATGCCGGTGCCCTCGGCCTTGCCAGAGTCCTCACCGGCGATGAGCTAGCGGCGGTCAAATCACCTCCCATGCTTCTGTGCGGCTGTCATGTGGGCCTGTTGACCCCCAGGGTCCCACCCGTCAGTGCTCCTTAGGGTTATTTCAAATTCCAGATTCTTTGTATAACTTCTAAAATCCGTATCTGGAGTTCCAGACCTCCTTTTGAGGTGGTTCAACTTGGGTTGTGCTCTTTGTGATGTCTAGTTTATTCTAAAAATAGGAAACATATTATGTTCTATAGAAAAATAAATAGTTTTTATTTATCTCTTTAATTCATGATTAATTAGGGGAAATTCATATCTCTTGCTGTGTAGCTCTAAATGGCATGAAAATTTTATTTGATGCTATCTATGCTATGAGTAGCTTGTAGTTTAAATTTCATGAATTTTGACCACTGTTTGAGTGAGTTATGATTTTCCTTGGGATAAATAGCATTTATTTGTGCTAATTTTCATAATTAATCTATGCATGCTATGAACTTAAAATTTGGTGAGTGCTATTCTTATGTGATGAATATGAAATCTATTGTTTAACACTTTTCATTAGGGTTTCCTAATTATGCTTTTTAAAACCCTAGTGGCTTGTCTTTTTTCGTGGAATGCTACACATATCTAGATGGCATAAAATTTGTACAGTAGTCTTTGTAGAGCATCCTTAAGCCACAGTAATATTTGTAGACTTTTTGGAGTACTTGTAGTATATGTTGATTTATTCACCTAATTAACTAAATAAATTAATAAAGGTATTAAAATAAATGTTTTGGTATTGGACACCATGTGTTCTGGTGTTCTTTAGATATGTATTACGTGTTGGTCAAATTGGTTTGGCCAATTTGGGTGTTTGCAACATCACTTAATAATTAAATTGTAGAATTTATGTTTCGGGACAGATATAGTAGCTTTGCTAATTACTCCATGCTAATGATGCTTTCATGTCTTATAATCTATAACAAAGTTGTACTAAACTTCATGATGTAGCTTTTGTTAAAGTTTGATGGCCATTGGCCAAGTAGATCGTGAGATATGCATGTTTTTAGCTGGAGGTCAGAGATGGCTAACCTAAGTTTCTGAGAATTTGTAAATTCGACTAACCTAAGTTTGAAATCTTGCTGTGATGTTTGAAGATGAAAAGTAGATAATTTCATAAGATTTCTGGATTGTCTTGTTGCAAGTCATTTGGATTAATAAATCTCCAGTTATGAGTAAATTACTTGACTGCTTTTGTATGCTCCGAGTTGCTGAAATTGCCTGATGGCTTGTTTGCTTTGCTTAAGCATGATTGGGATGTTTTAGATGCTTAGGCTAATTGAAATAAGTTGATAGATGCAGGTACTAGTCCTCTAACTGAGGATGAGCAATTATACCTTAGATTTTGTAAACTCGGTGAGTGTGCACTTTTGCTCTACAGAGAGGAGATTTGCACCTACTCTTTAAAGTGATTTGAATAGAGCGTTGCCACCTACTCGGTCAACGAACATCTCTTTATGCTTTGTTATTTATTTCTCTCCATTCATGAGCATCATGTCATCTCTTATGCATCCATGATATTTATCTCGTGCATTGGCAATAGGAGTTCCGGAGGAAGTCACTCTTCTAGAATTCGACCCGAACCTAGAGGAGCAGCCACCGGAGCAGGAGGTGCAGGCCCCCGAAGGAACACTAGAAGGAGATGTGGTGGACTGTTCGGATCACACGCCTTGCAACTTCGTGAAAGGCAAGCCCTGGAGCATTATAAGCCTCCTAATTTCTGAAATACACTTGAGTATATATGTTATATATATTGATGCATTAAGTTATAGGTGGTGATTGAAAACACTTGCTGCATTTTTATACAATCATTGTCCAGAAAATATACCTTGAGCCTATGTAGGTCAGGATCGAGTAGATTGCTTTGCCCTGCTTTAAATGGTAGAAGTTGGGTGATCTCCTGTCACCTGCGAGCTTTAGGGATATTTATATCTGGCACGGTTGGCTATATTTGCTATCATGAAAAAGAACCTAGTTTAAATTGAATGAAAACCGGGCGGAGGCTTGTAGGGCTATTATGCTTATAGTGACTCCGTCTGTGTCGATTAAGGACGGATGCTTGGAGCCTTTCCCTGTTGATGTTGGACGCATGCCTAACACTTAGATGGCCGGGTCTGGTGACCGACCACGAAGCCTAGTAGCTCGACTCAAGCCGGAAGCCGGTCTATTTGAGTGCGCCTCAGAGGGGAGTCATCGCAAATTGCTAGTGTCCAAGGGTAGGTGCCTGAAGGTGCTGATCACCTTGGTGGCATGATATCCCCGAAAGTGTGGCGCTAATCAGGCCTGCAATTTCTAAGTTGTACCAAAGGTGATCTACGGCCGCCTTGGTACGGGTTTGCGGGTGAGTGTTAGAAATACCCCCTCAGCTGAGTTGTAATTCGATACGAGTCGCCGTCTCTCCCGGATAGTGAAAACTTGATGGGATTATCTCCAAAGTAGATACACTAAAGGATGGAAGGTTCAGAAATGATGAATATGATGATAGCCTTATTATACCTGCTATGTCTAATATTGTTTGCTCCTAATCAAGTGAATGTTATAGTCCAGGTGTTAATCTAGATGACAGGTTAATGATGGTTAACTTGATGCTACACTTTAAATGATTACTAATGTTACTTACTTTTAATGCAAAATGTCGTTAAGCAAGCTCCACTTCCTATCAGCTTGCATACTCCTTGGTGTCTTTTATTTCTGGTTTTTGACGGTTAAGTCTAGCTAAGTACCTTCTCTTATTCAGGGTTTATTTCTCACCTGTTGCAGATGACCTTTTCTATCACGGTTGCTGCAGTACTGCCTTCTCCCTGTCGGGGACGAAGACTAGGCCGTTGGGCGTGGTCTCTGTTAGAGTTCTCATCTGATATGGTTTTGTGGGACGTGACCATGAACTGGCAATTTATTTAAACTACTGAAGTATGTTTTTAAACTATGTTGCTTCTGCTACTCAAACTTGGTTTGTAATATTTTATTTTGAACTCTGATCATTGTACGATGTAAGCTACTTGTGATCTGTTGTAAAAGATGGTATGTTGTGTTGAATCATGTACGATCTTGGCTTGTTGTAAGTTGTTTGAGATCCTTCATGATTTCACGGACTACCAGGGTTATGGGAGCATAAGTACAAGGATTTGGTCACTCCAGTGATTGTTTTTGTACTTACGTTCTTATAATTTGGTCGGTTCTGTCACAACTAGCATCGGAGCAAGGTTCAACACTAAACATATCACTTGTGTAATTAAAACAAAAGCTTTTGTGAAAAATCTAAAGTTTTAGCTAAGTGAGCCAGTGGTCATATCCTTTATGCCTAATTAAGGACTCTTAGGTGGCTTATTTATGTACCAACTTTGGGGGTTTATTGCTTGCTTTCTATTTCGTTGTCCATACGGCGTGTTATTGTATGGATGCCATCTGCTTGGGTGGTAATGAATGGATCAATTACCTCTACGCTCTGGTAAGGCTGAGTTGTGAGAGCATGACCATCCAACCGTCGGTCTAGGGGAGAGTTAGCTGTGGTTACTGGCATAATTACATGTTCAACCATGTATTTATGAAAATACTTAATTGTGGGTATATTTGTTGGGTAGCTATGATATCGAAGTATATGCATCGGGGGATGTATGTATGGAAAGTATTTAGTTTACTATTTTCTTTGTGTGCTATTTTGGGAAATTGTTGGGCTAAAATGAATCTTCTGCAGGTACACTAACAACGCACAGTGTAGATAGACTAGTTACCGCTATTTGAAATTCTTGCATTACTCCCATATATTCTGCTAGAACTTAAAATTTTCTTAGGGTTGTGAGGATGTACAGATCATGCATGCATCATGTTCAAACATACATTACATTCTTGCATTACTCCCTCCCTTATAAATGCTTATCCCATTTGTTAAATGTCTTCGTCTCTCAGAAATAACCTACTCACAAGAAGTTGCATCCTTTTTGTTATAGATGGCAGTACCCGCACTCCCTCCCTGTAGTGGTACTTTTCTAGAGCAGTTTGGCACGCCAGCCCTGCTCTAGAGAATGCTAAGCTCTGTTGGATACACCGAGGCACCTCGCTATACTTGGACACAGAGCGAGCTACTGGGAGACATACCTTGGTATGAGGTTATGCTGGTGGTGCCACCGCATCCCACCAATCCACTGTGGCATGGTTGGCGTGCGGAGTCTGATGGGCGCAGCCTGTGGGAAGCCGCGCAAGTTACTGCTTTGGACATGATCATGGAGATTGCTCAGAACTTTGGGGATGAGCTGGTTGGTGGACCGGCCGCATCCATCCCCCATATTGCTCCATCAGCAGCAGAGTGGACCCAAGACGTTGGTCAGAATGTTCATGGTGCTTTGGTTTGGGGCCGTAGCAAGTGAGTGCAAAGTGACAATCTGACCATGAGTGTCATGATGGCAGTGCTAAAGGTGGACCGTGATTGCCAGTATACTCTTTCAAGGGTGATAGATGAGGCTCAGCGGACACTATCTGCTCAGCGCAAGTCTAGGAAGCGAGCCCGCAAGCTAGCTAAAGAATTAGTCATGCCCCGTCAAGAGTTTGAAGAAAGCAGGGGCATTGCCAATTACCACCTACAGCAGTGGGGGCAAGTAGCCCGAGAGAGAGATGAGCTTCATGATTAGCTTATGAACCTCACCATAGAGAGAGATGAGGCAGTACAGGAGTTGGACCGTGTGACTCGACACAGGGATGCAGCCCTAGAGTTGGCAGAAGAAAGGCGTTAGGCCCAGATTCAGGATCACATCAATGCCATGGAAATGCAAAATTACCTTAGTGATCGCATCGATGAAGGCCTAGTGGAGATTCATCACCTCAATAATGAGAGGAACCCAATTCCTCATCCTTCACCAGTTTACGTAGATCTTGGTCCTCAGGTGACTGTAGCTGAAGATGATGGGATGGAAGTTGATGGTCCTGGAGTTCCCGCACCTGCTGAGGTGGAAGAAGATGAGGATGAGGAGGTCGAGCCCGTCAGCGATGAGGATGGAGAGGCCATCTTTGATGCTGATTCTGATGATGATGCATAGTTTAGTTTAGCACTTAGATAATGTGCTAGATCTAGTCTTTTGTTGACCCTCGTGCATGGACATGTAGCTTTGTTGTAAGTTGATCGTTGGGATGTAATATCGAACCCTATGTTATCTTCGAAGTAAGGTTAGAACCTCGATGGTTTGGATACAACCTATCAGACATGGTTGTGCTCTATGTTATGTGAGCCTTTCTTTAATTTCGTCTTTGTTGTCAGGAAATTATTGTTTTGTTAAGTACACCGCACTATTGCGCCAAGTGATGCGACTGATGTTGTTGTGTTATTGTGATGAAGTATTGTGCCTCTGTTTATTATATGAATTTATTCTCTCCAATGAAATTAGTTTGGCATAATTACACAATTCATCTACAAGTTTTCCACATCATCAGTGCTCACTGACTATGCATTTTGCAGATGTCTTACAACCTTCATCGGGGTCATGGCAGTGGGGATGAGGAACAACCGCCACCTCCTCCGCTACCACCTACACCGGCGGAACTTATGCAGATGGTGGAGGAAAGTTAGCGCATGTTAGCTGAGGCTATGCGCCAAATGGCTAATCGTGATGATGGCCATGTCTGTCAGGGACCTGAGCCAAATCAGTATAGTACCTTCAAGGATTTCATGGATACAAGCCTTCTATCTTTAGAGAGGCAGAAGAACCGCTTCAAGCTGATGAGTGGCCGAACACCATAGAGCAAAAGTTTCACTTACTCAGGGTAACTGAAGGTATGAAGGCATCATATACTAGACATTAGCTGCACAGACCCACAAGTATTTGGTGGAATCATCACCATACCACATTCCCTGCAAATGTTGAGGTTGTTTGGGATCAGTTCAAGCAAGCTTTCAGGGGGCATTATATTCCTCCTAGCCTTATGGCAATCAAGCATACAAAGTTTATGAAGCTGACCCAAGGCAACGAGAGCTTTTTAACAACTTGGCGAGGTATACCCTAGAATTTGTGGACATAGATGCCAAGAAGATTGCTAGCTTCAAGAAGGGGACTTTCCCCTAAGCTGATGAAGTCTATGGGCAACAGCAAGTGTACAACTTTCAATGAGTTTATTAGTGACGCTCTAAGTCAAATGAACAACAATGCTATTTATGCTGCTTCCAAGAGCCACAGGAGGAATTATGAGGCAGCGGTTTCTCAGTCCAAAGCTCCTATGGTGGACAAAACTCAGTATTGTCCATTGGCTGCAAACATCAGGTATCACCCTCCACAAAAGAAGAATTAGGCTAAAACTGGCTTTCGCAAGGGCTATACTATTGCTCTTCCCAAGAATACTTCTGGGCAAGGCAGTTCCAATGTTCTGCCAGCCAACAGACCATGTTGGAATTGCAACAAGACTGGTCATTGGGCCAAGAATTGCCCTCTTTCTCTGAAGAATGTTTTTCAGAGCAACTTTGCACCGGGGACATGCTCATTTTACCACTATTGAAGAGATTCCTGCTGGCGAGGTTGTCACTGCTGGTAAGTTTCTAGTTAACAATCATCCCGTAGTTGTACTGTTAGACTCCGGTGCTTTGCATTCTTTTATAAGTCCATCCTTTGCATCCAAGTTTGGGCAGAGAATAGCTACTATAGATAAGGGTGGGTATTGTATTTGTGCAGCCGAAAATAATATTACCACCAATCAGTTAGTGAGGGATGCACACATCAACATTGAGGGTCACGAGTATAACTCCCATTTAGTAGTGCTACCAGGCTTAGGGATCGATGTGATTTTAGGGATGAACTAGATGAGTGGTCATGGGGTTCTTGTCATCACCTCCACTCATGTGGTTATGTTGAGGGATCCTATCGATAATGAGGCCTTCTTAGTGCAACTCCCTCATGATCTGGCCCTCCATCATGTGGCTAATGCTGTTCTAGCAAAGGCAATTGCAGATGTTCCTATTGTATGTGAGTTTTCGGATGTCTTTCCTGATGACTTGCCCAGATTACCTCTGGATCATGATGTGGAATTCAAGATCGAGCTAATTCCAGGTACTGCTCCTATCTCTAGAAGACCTTATCATATGCCACCTAATGAGTTAGCCAAGCTCAAGACCCAGTTGAATGAGCTTTTGAAGAAGGGTTTGATTTGTCCTAGCTCTTCTCCATGGGGTTGTCCTGCTATCTTTGTGAAGAAGAAGGATCAATCTTTACACACGTGCATGGATTATCGTCCACTCAATGCTGTCACCATCAAAAACAAATATCCTCTACCCCATATTGATATCTTGTTTGATCAATTTTCTAAAGCTAAGGTATTCTCCAAGATTGATTTGAGATCTGGCTATCATCAAATCAAGATTCATCCTGAAGATATACCTAAGACTGCTTTCTCAACCAGATACGGGCTGTATGAGTATCTTGTCATGTCCTTTGAGTTGACAAATGCTCCTGCACACTTTATGTATCTGATGAAATTTGATATTCATGCCTGAGTTAGACAAGTTTGTGGTGGTGTTCATCGATGATATTCTCATCAATTCTCAAAATGAAGAAGAGCATGCCGAGCATCTGCGAGTTATCTTAGCTCGATTGCGGGACCATAAGCTTTATGCCATGTTTAGCAAATGCGAGTTCTGGTTGAAGAAAGTACCTTTCCTGGGTCACATGTTGTCTGAGGATGGCATTTCTGTTGATCCTACCAAAGTACAAGAAGTGTTGGATTGGAAGGCACCGACTTCGGTTCATGAAGTTCAGAGTTTTCTTGGTTTGGCTGGCGATTATCGTCGCTTCATCCCGGATTTCTCTAAAGTAGCTAAGTCTATGACTCGATTGCTTCAAAAGGATAAAAAGTTTGTCTAGACTCTAGAGTGTGAGGAGGCTTTCCACACCTTGTGAACTTTGTTGACTTCTGCTCCTATTTTGGCACAATCTAATATCGAGTAGCCTTTTAATGTATATTGTGATTCGTCAGGCACCAGTTTAGGATGTGTTGTTATGCAAGAGGGCTGAGTCATTGCTTATGCCTCACGCTAGCTTCAGAAGCATGAAGTCAACTATCCTACTCATGATTTAGAATTAGCCGCCGTTGTTCATGCTCTGAAGATTTGGAGACATTACTTACTTGGTAATGTGTGCAACATCTATACCGATCATAAAAGTCTCAAATACATCTTCACTCAACTAGAGTTGAACATGCATCAACGACGATGGTTAGAGTTGATCAAGGACTACAATCTTCAAGTTCACTATCATCCAGGCAAGGCAAATGTTGTTGCTGATGCCTTAAGTAGAAAATCTCATTACAACTATCTGGTCGACGAAGATTTTCATCTATCCCATCTCCTTCATCCGGTCGTGCTCCACAATATCACTGTTGATTGCTCTCTTAGAAGTCGAATCATCAAGCTTCAAAAGACTGATGTGGGGGTGTTTCACATCAAACAGAAGATGAAAGAGTGGGAGACCAAGCACTTCCAAGTTGATGACAAAAGAATTCTTTGGTTTAAGGATCGACTCATAGTGCCTAAGGACAAGGAACTTAGGAACCAAATCATGGTCGAAGCTCATTCTTCTACATTGTCTATCCATCCTGGTAGGAGTAAAATGTATCAAGATCTACAGCCTTACTTTTGGTGGACCAATATGAAGAAAGAGATCGTAGCTTATGTTGCTGGATGCGATAATTGTTGTAGGGCTAAAGCTATCCACATGAATCCTAGTTTGATGCAACCACTCTCTATTCCTGGTTGGAAGTGGGAAGAGATTGTTATGGACTTTATTGTCGGTTTGCCAACTACTGAGAAGGGTTTTGACTCTATTTGGGTGATCATGGATCGGTTGACAAAATCTGCTCACTTCATCCTGTTAAGACCATCTACCACCCTTACCAATATGCTGACATTTACTTCCAACAAGTAGTGCGTCTCCATGGTGTACCCAAGTCTATCGTTTCCGATAGGGGGCCTTAGTTCATAGCTCGTTTCTAGGAACGCTTACATCAGAATCTTGGTACTCATTTAATCCGCAGCTCTGCTTAACATCCACAAACATCGGGGCAAACCGAGCGTGTGAATCAAATTCTTGAAGACATGCTTAGGGCTTGCCTTATCTCTTGCAAAGGCTCTTGGGAGAAATGGTTGCCACTAGCTGAATTCTCTTATAACAATAGCTACCAAGAGAGCATCAAAATGGCTCCTTTTCAAGCTTTATATGGTCGCAAATGTAGAACTCCTTTGAACTGGGTGGAACCTAGAGAAAGGAGGTACTACGGCATCGACTTTGTAGAAGAGGCCGAGGAGCAGGTCCATACCATTTAGAAACATATGACAGCTGCTCACACTAGACAGAAAAGTTATGCAAATATGAGGAGGAAACCTATTGAGTTCGAGGTAGGTGATTATGTGTACCTTAAGGTGTCACCTATGAAGGGAGTGAAGCGCTTTGGTGTGAAACAAAAGTTTGCGCCTCGATATGTAGGCCCATATCAGATCATTGATAAGAGTGGATGGGTAGCTTACAAGCTTCAGTTACCTCTTGAGTTAGGAGCTATCTTTCTAGTTTTCCATGTTTCTCAGTTAAAGAAATGTCTTCGTGTGCCTGAGGAAAGAGTGGAATTGAAGGGTATCAAATTGGAATCTGATCTTGCATATGAAGAAAAGCCCATGGCTGTTTTGGAAGTCAAAGAAAGAGTAACTCGGAACCGAGTGGTTAAGCTATACAAGGTGGTTTGGAGTAATCATAGTGAGCGTGACGCAACGTGGGCAGGAAGGATTATTTAAGGGAAAATCATCCAACTTTCTATACGAAATGGTACGCTTTCCAAATCTCGGGACGCGATTTTTATAAGGGGGGAGGGCTGTAACAACCTATGTGTTTGGCTTGCATTGTGCATTTGTATGGCATCACTGTTGATATTTGGTAACGCAATTAGGAAATAGGATCCGCAAGCGCACGGATATCGGTGAGCACTTCACCCGAGATGTTATCCTGGGTATCGTATTTATATTTTTACCTTTAGGAGAAAGAGTGCATCTGACTAACCAAATCTATTACTACTAACCTTTAGGCTACAACCACTATGATTCGATGTGAGTGATGTATAGAGAAGACTACAACCGCACTCTTCTTCTAACCTTGGTAAGGATGATCTACTGTTCTATTGGGGAGGTTTACGGAATCTAGACACCACAAAGGATGTTCAACCCGCACCTATAAACCCTATCGATCCTGCTAACGGGATATGGAATACAAAGGTAACTCGGAATTGTCACGTTCCTCGCTACTACCACGGTCCGGCTAGACGAGGGGATATCTATGAGTATCCTAGCTTAAACACCACGTTTACGCTAGAGATGATTACTCTAAACTCTACGCGAAGAGATCAAAGTAAACTCATAAACCAAAGAACAATAAAACAAAGAACTTACTATAATTAATTTAGAAGTCGAAATACTGAAGAATCCTGAGAACAAGCCTCGGGTTAGAAGAACTTGCTCCCGCAGGTACAACCTCGGAGTAGACACCGACAGGCCGGCTTCCTCCGATCTACACCTCCACTCTATCTCTCTCAATCTAGTAGAACTAATTCTACTTTCACATTGGATGCTAAGCCCTAAGAGGTGGGAACCCTAGAGGGAACCTCTCTCTCTAAACCCTAACTAGAGATATGCAACTGAATAATGAATTGGGGTCTTCTCCACCAGGGGTCAGGGGCCTTGCTTATATAGCCCTTTTGGATAAATCTGGACCATCGGATCAAACCGACCTTCATCCTACGGTTTTCCTTGATCCTCAAAGGCGGTGGAGCATAATCCGCGAGACTCGACCTGATTGGTCCCGGGGGCTGGGTGGGCGCCCTAGGGCACAGGGCGGGCGCCCTGTGTCCTGGCCCATTACGGCTCCCGTTCATTCCCGTGGCTTCTGGAATCTTCTAGATGTAAGATAATTACGTGTTCGGTTAATATCCCGTCATTAATCCGACATGTGGGCCTTTCTTCCGTATTTCCTGATAACCCCCTGCAGAAATAGATAAACAGCAAAACTCGTGGAATTCTGTTAGATCAAACCCTAATTCTAGGTGTTGCTTGCATATAGGTCCTTTTCTTTATTTATTTGATGGTTATAATTGATACTTAAGAACCGTCAACAAACACCCCCATACTTAGGCTTTTACTCGTCCTCGAGAAAAGGTTGGTTAATAAAACATCTGGGGTTGAAATATTCTTTCATACCTGCAGGGTGTTGTAAAAATCCACTGTGCATTTATAGTCAGAGAAATATATGGTCAGAGTAAAGAGCCTTTCTTCTTCTTAATCCCTATCACTTGGAGTTTTTACATATTTTTGAAAAGAAAAACTTAGCATACCTTTATCCTCATAGGTGCTCTCAAAGTCACTCATTATCTTTTATATTTCTCTCTGAGGCTGTTTTGATTTTGCAAAAATAATTCTTTAAGCATACATACCTTGCATTTATTGTATGGTCAAAACCGGATCCGAGGAGAAGAATGCCATACTCTTAGATCAAAGATTTTGAAAAATTAAAAACTTGTCACTCTTACTGGCATATTGCTTATTAGAGGGACCATGGGCTATCATTTTCTTTCCATCATATTTTTATCATATCTCATTTTTTTCATTTTGGGTGGATACCGAGGTACCCCTAATTCTACTGCCGGACACTTGTCCATTTTTTTTTCACGAGGTTATCGAGCACTTGCTCCTTTTTATTTCCTCGATATATTCATAATTTTGCATAGCCCATGCCTCTAACGCAATAATACTTCAGAAGAGTGAATCTTTCTGAATAAGAATGTCTTGATCTTAGGAGTATGATAAATCTCTCAACAAGGGTCTAACTTGTTTTGAACAAACTCAATAGATAGCTTTAATTAATATTTTCATGTTTAGCAGGCATATAAAACTTGAGGATGGTAGCTATAATTTTGAGATTTTTAAAACAAATTCTCCAAGCAATAAAGATACTAAGAATAAGGTACTCATACCCTTACCATCTCTTATTCCACAATGACTTTTAGCAACACAGGGTTTTGAAATAATTTTAATAATTGCAGGTTTCCAGGAAATATCACAGAGTGAGATTGATCATGATTATAAGCATTTTTATCCTTTTAATTTATCATGTTTAGAGAGATAAAATTCTGCACAAACTAAGGTGAGTGTGTAAGTGTGTAATAAAAGTGTGCAGAGTGTGTACCTGGTTCATGGAGTGGTGCGATCGAAGTGTGTGTGACATGTCAGGGAATCTCCCCCATACTTGTTTTCTGCTTTCTTCGTCATTTTGAAGTGTGATAGCTCCGTGGGATGATGAATGAATTACCTTGAATGGTCCTTCCCATTTGCTCCGGAGCTTTCCATGCCCGAAAAGCTTCACCCTGGAATTAAAAAGTAATACCTTATCTCCGGGTGAGAACTCCTTCTTCTTGATCCTCTTGTCATGCCATCTCTTGACTCTTTCTTTGTAGATCTTTGAATTGTGATATGCTTTCTCCCGCCATTCTTCTAACTCCGATAATTGCATTCTTCTATGTTTTCCGGCGATATCTAGGTCCATATTCCATCTTTTTATGGCCTAGTGTGCCTTGAACTCAAGTTCAACAGGTAGGTGACAGGTCTTTCCGTATACCAATTGGTATGGAGACATTCCAATTGGGGTCTTGTATGCTGTCCGGTAAGCCCAGAGTGCATCGGGTAACTTGTCCTTCCATGCCGTTCCCATCTCGTTCACCGTCTTCTGAAGAATGTTCTTGATTTGCTTGTTAGAAGTCTCTGCTTGGCCACTTGTCTGAGGATGATAGGGAGTAGCGACGTTGTGACGGATTCCATGTCTTGATAGATAGTGCTCGAAGCGCTTGTCAATGAACTGTGATCCTCCATCACTTATCACTATCCTGGGGACTCCAAATCTTGGAAATATGATTTCCTCAAACATCCTCTTCGAACTGATATTGTCGGCATGTTTGCAAGGTAGTGCCTCTACCCACTTGGAGACGTAATCAACCGCCACCAAGATGAACTCACACTTCTTAGATGGGGGAAATGGACCCATGTAGTCTATTCCCCAGACATCAAAGAGTTCAATCTGAAGGTTGTTGGTGAGTGGCATGGCATCCCTTGTATTTATGTTTCCGTGCCTTTGACATGGCCCACATCTTCTGATATATTGCTTCATGTCATCGTACATCGTAGGCCAGTAGAATCCACATTGCCAGATCTTTGAATGTGTACGGAATGCTCCATAGTGACCTCCGTATGGTGATGAGTGACATCTGTCGATGATCTTCAATCCTTCCTCAGTGGTCACACATCTTCTAAGTAGGCCATCAGCGCATACTCGGAAGAGATATGGCTCATCCCATATATGTGAACGACTTTCCTGAATAAGCTTCTTCTTGTTTGCTCTGGGTGGTACATAACCTGAAACCATAAAATTAACAATATCTGCATACCAGGGGTCAGATCTGTTAATCCCGTAAAGCATGTCGTCCCGGAGTGAGTCATTAATGGGGGGTTCCTGTGAATTCTTAAAGTACATTCTAGACAAGTGATCAGCAACAGAATTTTCTACTCCCTTTTTATCTTTTATTTCTAAGTCAAAGTCTTGGAGTAATAAAATCCATCTGATTAAGCGAGGTTTAGCATCTTTCTTAGTGAGCAAATATTTTAGTGCAGCATGATCAGTGTAAACAATTATCTTAGCTCCAACTAAATAAGATCTAAATTTATCAATGGCAAAAACAACAGCCAAAAGCTCTTTTTTAGTGGTTGCATAATTAAGTTGAGCTCCTGTCAAAGTTTTACTTGCATAAGCAATTGCATGATGCTTTTTATCTTTAATTTGTCCCAAAACTGCCCCCACAGCATAATCACTAGCATCACACATAATTTCAAAAGGCAACGACCAATCAGGGGGTTGAATGATTGGTGCAGAGATGAGTGCTTGCTTTAATAAATTGAAAGAATTTAGACATGCATCATCAAATTCGAAAGGAGCATCCTTGGCTAGCAAAAGAGTAAGTGGTCTCGCAATAAATGAAAAGTCTTTTATAAATCTGCGATAAAAACCAGCATGGCCAAGAAAACTTCGAATTCCTTTTATATTCACAGGTGGAGGTAGTTGTTCAATTACTTCAATTTTAGCTCTATCTACCTCAATACCTCTTTCAGACACTAGGTGTCCTAGCACTATTCCTTCTCTAACCATAAAATGACATTTTTCCCAATTAAGGATTAAGTGCTTTTCTTCACATCTTTGCAAAACCTTATCTAAGTTCTCAAGACAACTATCAAAAGTTTTTCCATAAACTAAGAAATCATCCATGAAAACTTCCATAATCTCTTCAATCATATCAGAAAATATAGACATCATACATCTTTGAAAAGAAGCTGGTGCATTACATAACCCAAAAGACATTCTACGATAAGCATACGTTCCATATGGGCATGTAAAAGTGGTTTTGCTTTGATCATCAGGATGGATAGGGATCTGGTGATACCCTGAATATCCATCTAGAAAACAGAAAAACAAGTGTTTTGCTAACCGCTCAAGCATCTCATCTATAAAAGGCAAAGGAAAATGATCCTTTTTCGTGGCTTTATTAAGTTTTCTATAGTCTATGCACATCCGCCACCCAGTGACGGTGCGTTGCGGAATTAGCTCATTCTTATCATTAGTAACAACAGTCATGCCTCCCTTTTTAGGCACAACTTGAACAGGGCTTACCCACTCACTATGCGGCACAGGATATATAATCCCTGCATGCAGCAACTTTATAACTTCTTTTTTAACTACCTCTCTCATCGCGTTGTTAAGTCTACGTTGAGGCTCTCGAGAGGGTGTAACAGAAGGATCTGTCGGAATACGATGGGTACAAATCATAGGACTGATTCCTGTGAGATCTTGAAGTGAGTAGCCAAAAACAGAGTGGTGTTTTTCAAGAATGGTCATTAATCGCAGAGTTTGCTCCTGAGTGAGTTTATTACTAATGATCACAGGAAACTCTGGATTATTGTTTAGGAAAGCATAGGTAAGACCGGGTGGTAAAGTTTTGAGTTCTATGGGGGGTCTAGGTGTTTCTGCAAACTCATCTAAGGGTTCAGGTTCAGAAGGTTCGGCCTCTTCTTTAGTGAAGAAGGGGGCTTCCTCTTCTAAGTCTGGATCATCTAAAAGTTCTAGAGATGCAGCCTTTACCTCCTCCATAGGATCAGGCAAAAGATATGGCTCGGTCTTATTATTCAAGGAGTGAGTTATTGTAATTGGAAGTTTAAAATCCTTTACCAAGGAAATGTAGAGCTTTCCAGTTTGACCTTCATAAAGGAGTCTTCTAAAAGGTTGTCCAATCAACAGGTCGAAACCCCATATATCAAAGATATAAAAGTTCAAATGAACCATGGAGCCTTCTACCATAAAGGGTAGGACATTAATAATTCCAAGACTGGGGACTAATCGTCCCGAAGATTCCTTTATGACCTTTGTTGTGGGGGTTAAAACAAGTTTCCCAAATAAATTAAGTGCAAAAGCTTCGGACATAATATTGATCCCCACAACAGGATTATAGAGAGCGTTAAATTGATCAGAATTATAAGCACAGCGTATAGTTATAGAGGGTGTGTCCACTCGAATTACTTCAGGGGAAAGCTCTGACTCCTCTAACCATTCGCTACTCATAACCGAGATAAGCTCTCTCAATTGACGTTCACTTGGTAAACAAATGCTAAATTGGTCGTTTTGGGGTCGGTCTATAGAATGGTAGTTTGAAATGTTTCCAAAATCGGCAAAGAGATTGGATTCTATGTCTAGCATGAAATCAGATGGTAGAATTTCTTCCTTTTGTGGCTCAAAACTTGGGATAGCTGAAGTAGGTGAAGAATTCGGCAGAGTGTCTACTTCGGCTTCGTAGGTTTTATCATGGAGGGCATTATCCATCTCAGCTTCTAGGATTCTATTCAAGATCCCCTTAGCTTCATCAGTAGGGATACGAAAGAAAGAACCTCTAGCCATAGTATGCAGCATTTGTTTATTATCTTTCTGAAGACCTCGAAAAAAGTGAAATAAAAGAACAGTGTCTTCAAGCAAAAGTTTTGGATCAGATTCTAAAAGATCAGAAAAACGTTTCCAGGATTTCCCCAAAGTTTCATTATCTTTTTGTTTAAAAGATAGGACTTCGAGTCTAAGGTCACCAGTATGGTCAAGGGAATAAAAATCTAGACAAAAGTTGGCTCTTAAAACTCCCCATTCACCTTGCTGTTGACTTACCTTCTGACTATACCATCATCTAGCTTCTCCTCTTAAAGAAAAAGGAAAAAGCTTCCAACGTAAAGTCTTATCAGAGATGCCATCAATGCGAAGACAATCGCATGTCTGCTCAAAATCTCTAATATGAAGGTAAGGGTTTTCGTCTTCCTTTCCCGAAAAAGATAAATTTTGAATCATCGCAATCAACCTTGAACTTAACTTATACTGGGATGTTTGGATAGGCTGTGATGACTCCCATGGTAAAAGGTCAGTTGCTGAAGGTGTTGCAGCATCAAAGATAGATATAGAACCTTGGTTTTCCATTTTTGGTAAAAAGAAAAAGAAAGAATGAAAAAGATAAGAAAATAAAAAGTATGAATACAAGCTAGTAGTAAGACTCAAGGTTATCTCAGCAAACCGTCTTTCTCCCCGGCAACGGCGCCAGAAATGCTTGTTGATATTTGGTAACGCAATTAGGAAATAGGATCCGCAAGCGCACGGATATCGGTGAGCACTTCACCCGAGATGTTATCCTGGGTATCGTATTTATATTTTTACCTTTAGGAGAAAGAGTGCATCTGACTAACCAAATCTATTACTACTAACCTTTAGGCTACAACCACTATGATTCGATGTGAGTGATGTATAGAGAAGACTACAACCGCACTCTTCTTCTAACCTTGGTAAGGATGATCTACTATTCTATTGGGGAGGTTTACGGAATCTAGACACCACAAAGGATGTTCAACCCGCACCTATAAACCCTATCAATCCTGCTAACGGGATATGGAATACAAAGGTAACTCGGAATTGTCACGTTCCTCGCTACTACCACGGTCCGGCTAGACGAGGGGATATCTATGAGTATCCTAGCTTAAACACCACGTTTACGCTAGAGATGATTACTCTAAACTCTACGCGAAGAGATCAAAGTAAACTCATAAACCAAAGAACAATAAAACAAAGAACTTACTAGAATTTAGAAGTCGAAATACTGAAGAATCCTGAGAACAAGCCTCGGGTTAGAAGAACTTGCTCCCGCAGGTACAACCTCGGAGTAGACACCGACAGGCCGGCTTCCTCCGATCTACACCTCCACTCTATCTCTCTCAATCTAGTAGAACTAATTCTACTTTCACATTGGATGCTAAGCCCTAAGAGGTGGGAACCCTAGAGGGAACCTCTCTCTCTAAACCCTAACTAGAGATATGCAACTGAATAATGAATTGGGGTCTTCTCCACCAGGGGTCAGGGGCCTTGCTTATATAGCCCTTTTGGATGAATCTGGACCGTCGGATCAAACCGACCTTCATCCTACGGTTTTCCTTGATCCTCAAAGGCGGTGGAGCATAATCCACGAGACTCGACCTGATTGGTCCCGGGGGCAGGGCGGGCGCCCTAGGGCACAGGGCGGGCGCCCTGTGTCCTGGCCCGTTACGGCTCCCGTTCGTTCCCGTGGCTTCTGGAATCTTCTAGATGTAAGATAATTACGTGTTCGGTTAATATCCTGTCATTAATCCGACATGTGGGCCTTTCTTCCGTATTTCCTGATAACCCCCTGCAGAAATAGATAAACAGCAGAACTCGTGGAATTCTGTTAGATCAAACCCTAGTTCTAGGTGTTGCTTGCATATAGGTCCTTTTCTTTATTTATTTGATGGTTATAATTGATACTTAGGAACCGTCAACAATCACATAAGTACATTCATCTCATTATCACATGTGCATCATCATATGTTTCAATGTTGCAACATGATGTTTCATTAGTGCTTATGCATGTGTGTATCATATGTGATGTCCCTATGTTATACCTAGTACCCTAGAGGGGTTGTACATGTCCTATGTACCATGTCTCAAGTGTTGCATGTCTCTATTTCAGTTGTTTCAATTGATTGTTTTGCCTATTTTAGTTGAATGTTTCGTATGTTTCAAGTGTATGTTTCAGTTGATTTGAGAAGCTAGATTACATGTATCACATGCAAATGAATGTGGTGACCCACCAAAACACCCTAGCTACATTTAGGAAGTAAAATGGAGCAATGTTCATGTTGGTCATATTGTCAAATTATGCACTTAGGGTTTACTTTGACTTGGAGCCCTTTGTGACCTCTTTTGTTTGACCAAATATAAAATGTCACTTAGAGAGTTGGCATGGTAGTGGCACCTAAACAAAAGTTGTAGCAAATTTTGTAAGTAACAAAAGTTGTTTAGTGACCTTAAGCTAGAAAGGTGTATAACTTGGTCTAATTGGGCTTACAAGGTGAAAGTGGGGGCTATTTTGGACTTAGAAATTTTCCTAACTCAATAACTGACTTGTAGTTTCACTGAGCCCTTCTTTGGTGCTTTGTAACTTGCAAACCATGATGTTTTAGCTCATGCTCCAATTGACAAAGATGCCATTCATATGTAGTTCTACAAAAATGTCAATTACGGGTTGCACTAGATCGGCTTAGATTGGGAATTCTAGAGCGTCAAAGTTCGTCTGTCAGTCGGGTCGCGAAGGGATTCAGTTCCTTCAAGTTCAGAGTTTGAAATCTTTCAGTGGCCGACCAGTGATAGACTCCGGCCGTCACGTGGCCTATCCGCACGCACGTGGTGCGCCACGACGTCTGTCTCTGCGCTTGAGAAAGGAGAAAAACCGAGTTCAAGGTTGATGCTTTCCATTTCCACTCGCCCTTCCTCTTCCTTCCTCCCCTCGCTGTCTCCTCCGACGAGCAAACGCCATCGCCATTCCCAAATCCTCTGCCACCGTGCACCATTCCTCAATTGCTCGTATCCATAGCTCCACCTCAAGCCTCTCCACCCAACCAAGTCGTCCGTTGGTCGTAGGTGATGATCCCGGGTCAATGCCAGTGATCGAGGCGCCATGGCCGCGTCTCCGGCCACCGTGTCCCCGACCCGCACGTGGCTAGACTATCTCTAGCCACCCTCCCTCTCTTCTAGCATGTGTGTTAGGTTTGGTGAGGTGCAGGGATGCCACCGAGGGGGCAGTTTAGGTCCAGCGGCAACCTCTGGCGAGATGCGCTGCCGTGCGCTCTGCCATCCGCCATGCACACCATCGTCCTAGCTAAAGCTCGGTAGTGGTTGAGTGGAGGGCATGCATAGGTGCGGCTCATCGAGGCGAACACGTCGGTGCCCTCGGCCTCGCCAGAGTCCTTGCCAGCGATGAGCTAGCGGTGATCAAACCACCTCCCCTGCTTCTGTGCGGCTGCCATGTGGGCTTGTTGACCCCCACAGGTCTCACCCGTCAATGTCTCCTTAGGGTTTTAGGGTTATTTCTAATTCTAGATTCTTTTTATAACTTCTAAAATCCGTATATGGAGTTCTAGACCTCCTTTTGAGGTGGTTCAACTGGGGTTATGTTCTTTGTGATGTCTTTTTTATTCTAAAAATGGGAAACATATTATGTTATGTAGAAAAATAAATAGTTTTTATTTATCTCTTTAATTCATGATTAATTAGGGGAAATTCATATCTATTGCTGTGTAGCTCTAAATGACATGAAAATTTTTATTTGATGCTATCTATGCTATGAGTAGGCTGCAGTTTAAATTTCATGAATTTTGGCCACTGTTTGAGTGAGTTATGAGTTTCCTTTGGATAAATAGCATTTACTTGTGCTAATTTTTATAATTAATCTATGCAAGCTATGAACTTGAAATTTGGTGAGTGCTATTCTTATGTGATGTTGAAGCTAGGAAAAATATGAAATCTGTTGTTTAACACTTTTCAATAGGGTTTCCTAATTATGATTTTTAAAACCCTAATGGCTTGTCTTTTTCGTGTGGAATGCTACACATATCTCAATGGCATGAAATTTGTACAGTAGTCTTTGTAGGGCATCCCTAAGCCACTGTAATTTTTGTAGACTTTTTGGAGTACTTGTAGTATATGTTGATTTATTCACCTAATTAACTAAATAAATTAATAAAGGTATTAAAATAAATGTTTTGGTATTGCACACCATGTGTTCTGGTGTTCTACATGTTGGTCAAATTGGTTTGGCCAATTTGGGTGTTTGCAACATCACTTAATAATTAAATTGTAGAATTTATGTTTCGGGACAGATTTAGCAGCTTTGCTAATTACTCCATGCTACTGCTGCTTTCATGTCTTATAATCTATAACAAAGTTGTACTAAACTTCATGATGTAGCTGTTGTTAAAGTTTGATGGCCATTGGCCAAGTAATTCGTGAGATATGCATGTTTTTAGCTAGAGGTCAGTGATGGCTGCTCTCTGTTTGTCAGGGACAGATTCTGGAAGTTTGTAAATTCGACCAACGTAAGTTTGAAATCTTGCTGTGATGTTTGAAGATGAAAAGTAGATAATTTCATAAGCTTTCCAGATTGTCTTGTTTCAAGTCATTTGGATTTATAAATCTCCAGTTATGAGTAAATTACTTGACTGCTTTTGTATGCTCCGAGTTGCTGAAATTGCTTGATGGCTTGTTTGCTTTGCTTAAGCATGATTGTGATGTTTTAGATGCTTAGGCTAATTGAAATAAGTTGATAGATGCAGGTACTAGGCCTCTAACTGAGAATGAGCAATTATACCTTAGATTGTGTAAACTTGGTGAGTGTGCACTCTTGCTCTACAGAGAGGAGATTTGCACCTACTCTTTAAAGTGATTTGAATAGAGCGTTGCACCTACTCGGTCAATGAATGTCCCGTGATGCTTTGTTATTTATTGCTCTCCATTCATGAGCATCATGTCATCTCTTACGCATCCATGATATTTATCTCATGCATCGACATGCAATAGGTGTTCAGGAGGGAGTCACTCTTCTGGAATTCGAGCCGAACCCGGAGGAACACCCACCGGAGCAGGAGGTGCAGGCCCCCGAAGGAGCACTAGAAGGAGACATGGTGGACTTTCTGGATCAAATGCCTTGCAACTTCATGAAAGGCAAGCCCTAGAGCATTATAAGCCTCCTAATTTCTGAAATACAATTGAGTATATATGTTATATATATATTGATGCATTAAGTTATAGGTGTTGATTGAAAACACTTGCTGCATTTATATCCAATCCTTATCTAGAAAATATACCTTGAGCCTATGTAGGTCAGGATCGAGTAGATTGCTTAGCCCTGCTTTAAACGGTAGAAGTTGGGTGATCTCCTGTCACCTCGGAGCTTTAGGGATATTTATATCTGGCACGGTTGGCTATATTTGCTATCGTAGAAAAGAACCTGGTTTAAATTGAATGAAGACCGGGCGGAGGCTTGTAGGGCTGTTATGCTTATAATGACTCTGTCTGTGTCGATTAAGGTCCGATGCTTGGAGTCTTTCCCTATTCATGTTGAACGCATACCTAACACTTAGTTGGCCGGGTCTGGTGACAGACCACGAAGCCTTGTAGCTCGACTCAGGCCGGAAGCCGGTCTGTTTGAGTGCGCCTCGGAGGGGAGTCGTCGAAAATTGCTAGTGTCCAAGGTCAGGTGCCTAGAGGTCCTGATCATCCTGGTGGCATTATATCCCTGAGAGTGCGGCGCTGATCGGGCCCGCAATTTCTGAGTTGTACCAAACGTGATCTACGGCTGCCTTGGTACGGGTTTGCCGGGTGAGTGTTACGAATACCCCCTCAGCTGAGATGTAATTCGATTCGAGTCACCGTCTCTCCCGGTTAGTGAAAACTTGATGGGATTATCCCCAAAGTAGATACACTAAAGGATGGAAGGTTCAGAAATGATGAATATGATGATAGCCTTATTATACCTGCTATGGTTAATATTGTTTGCTCCTAATCAAGTGAATGCTATAGTCCAGGTGTTAATCTAGGTGATAGGTTAATGATGGTTAACTTGACGCTAAGCTTTAAATGATTACTATTGTTACTTAAGCTTTTAATGCAAAATGTCGTTAAGCAAGCTCCACTTTGTATTAGCCTTGCATACTCCTTGGTGTCTTTTATTTCTGGTTTTGATGGGTAAGTCTAGCTAAGTACCTTCTCATACTTAGGGTTTATTTCCCACCTGTTGCAGATTACCTTTTCTATCACGGTTGCTGCAAGTACTGCCTTCTCCCTACCGGGGACGAAGACTAGGCCGTTGGGCGCGGTTTCTGCTAGAGTTCTCATCTAATATGCTTTTGTGGGATGTGACCATGAACTGGCAATGTATTTGAACTACTGAAGTATGTTTTTAAACTATGTTGCTTCCACTACTCAAACTTGGTTTGTAATATTTTATTTTGAACTCTGATGGTTGTACACTATAAGCTACTTGTGAACTGCTGTAATAGATGGTATGTTGTGTTGAATCATGTACGATCTTGGCTTGTCGTAAGTTGTTTGAAATCCTTCATGATTTCATGGACTACCAGGGTTATGGGTGCATAAGTACAGGGATTTGATCACTTTGGTGATTGTTTTTATACTTACGTTCTTATAATTTGGTCAGTTCTGTCATAATTGGTTCCTTGGGAGGAGTACAGAAGCATCAGGTAGTTCCCTTAAGTTTGATAACCCGACGACCGAAGAGGCAGTATCAAAGATACTAAAAGATACTAAAGACAAGGAGAATGGCTCATTCAAGCCTTCTAGAGAGAGGGACGAGCATAGCCTTGCTTCGGGAAACTCCAAGCACACAGGCCGCACCAAGGGGCTAGGGAAAAGAATGACCTAGAAACACGGATTCAAAGAGGACCAACACATGTATAAGAAACATGGCAGAGACTGAGAGTCTAATCTTGAGCTCACCATGAAGGCTCTAGTTGCGAAGGTGCCAGAGGAGCAAGGACTGCTATAGAGCCAAGGACAGTAATGGCACCGCCTAGAGAACTGGTAGTAGTTGGCAGCCCTCTAAAACATCCTAGCAGCCAAGGTTCCACTGCAGCTACAACCTCCGTCAATTGCATACGGGAACCAACTAGTTGCACCTTGGTGGTTCTCATCGATAGGCAGAACACTATGATGGAGGTGGCAACGGGTGTGGCACATCCTCCTGGCAGCTTGCATCACAAAAATAGGATCCTGTCGGACTACACTAGGGTTGAGGTGCATACCGTGGAGCCCGAGTTCATACAGTGGTGCATAGACTACCCAACTCCCGGCAGACAGTACTTACTCGGAGCAGTAATGAACTAGTTCATCCTTTGGCACAAACGGGACATTGTATTGACTGCTTCTTTGCCGCCTGTTCAACGTTTGGAGGGAGTTGTTGAGGAGGGGGAGGTACTTTTACAGTCTCGTGACCACCACTTGCCTGAGCTGCCACATTCTTCCCAACCTCCTAGCGAGCACGTGCATGAGATGCCACAGCCTATGCCACAGTCTTCCCTGACTCCTACCGAGCACGTGCCTGATATGCCACAACCTTCTCTGCCTCATAAGGAGCAAGGGCCTGATACGGACCCATACATGAACAACAAAGGCCTCCTGAAGAAGTGCATGCACAAGAGGGTTGGGATAAGGAGCTAGAAATTCAAAAATTGCATCCAATCACCATAAGGCCAAATTTTAAGTCGACGAGAGACGTCATGTCGATGGCCAAGTGGTATGCCCAGGACCAGTTCAAGCCTGAGAACCAAGTTAAAGAAGTCCCAGCATAGGCTTCTGAGGAGACCGTCACCGACAAACAACAATCGGCAAAGAAGTATCCAAATGTTGATGCCATCAAATGGTCAAATGATTGCCCGAAAACATATAAAAGAGGCAAGCCCTTTCTACCAAACCAGCACCTACCACTTGGAATGAGAAGGTTCCATGATTGGTAATTGCGTGTTATCCCAACGACCATAGATCTCATACAAGCACGCTTCCCTGCCGGCACATTTAGAGGCCCAATAGGGAAAATTATCTTTGACTTTAATGATGTCCAGACATGCTTTCACCTTAGAGCAATGGAAACGAATCTAATTCGCACGTGGTGGTGCCTGTAAGTCCTTGCCTTCTCGATATGATACTTGTAATCTTTGAATTTTGTTGATACTAAGTTACTATCCCACGCCTACCTTTGTAGAATGCAAGTGCACCTTTTAAAACAAATGCCAAGTGTGCGAGCCGGGTACGTAGACCCTCAATGTATAGCAACAACATGTTTTAATTACACCAAGGACTAGAAATTGGATGGCAATGAGCTAGCTACTGGAAAGACTGTTGAGGAGAAAGTGAAAATCTAGAACAAGGAAATACATCAAGCGGCCCTTAAGGTTGCGGCATACATTGTTCTAGCTTTTAAAAATCTCCAAAATTGCTCTGTTATATGGCTGCCATACAACTTTGAGTAAGTTCAACTCTATACTTAAAGCTTTGTTCGATATACTTTGTTTGATGTAAAAGAGCTTATACATTTTTATGATTAAATTCATGCAGCAATCACTGGATTTGTATAGGCGTTGATGTCAGCCATGGCATGGCGTGGGTCTTTGATTCAATAGATAAGGACCCGGTGACATACAAAGACTTCGTATCAATTGTCAAGACGTATACATATCGACAATCCTCATTAGCTAATATGTTTATATACATACTTATAACGTTTAGTTTTGGATACTAACAAGTTGCATTTGTTAAATTCATTCAAACGGAGCGTACAGGTTCTACGTTAATGAACATAAAGGGAGGCATAATCCAGAAAGATGGCCTGACCTGTATGTCAAAACACTATGTCCGGTAAGTGTAACTTACTTTAGTACTCCATTATGTTGGTGTCGAAAGCATTACTTAATATTTTTATATGCGAAACACATTGTGCACCAAGCAGAAGCTCGGGAGTCTACACTATGGATATTACGTATGTACTTTGATGAGTAACACCGATACCTACAGGAGACACCCCTATATGGTAAGTTTGAACCTCTTCAACCTCTTTAATTGTGTTTATATATCCTCACATTTTTTACATATGCTCACTTGTTTAATTGTAGTGGCAAGAAGAGAAAGGAATGAGAGCTGACCCACACAAAGATGACAACCTCTTGGAGCTCATTGGTGACCTTTGCGCCTTTGTATTAGACCAAATTATACACATAAGAGACAATTATCATGACCGAAAATCTGAGTTAGGAAGGCATCCTCAGTATCAACATCTTCATGAGATGGAAAGGCTAGCTCTAGGCCGTTGATAACGATGTGTATGGAATGTGACATTGGTCTTACCTTGTGGAATGGTTTGGTATTGTGGAACGGATTGGACTTGTGAATTATGTCTATGTAACGATCAATTATATATGTTCTTGTGAATTGGACTTGTAATGTTAGTTTATATAATATTCTTGTTCTTGTGGATACAATGTTTGAATTATATATGCGTATATATGTTCTAATCAGATTTGAATTTTGAATTTTGAAATTTTTTGGCAAGAAAATGTACTATTGGGGCAGTTCAATTTGAATTTTCTTCGGCAGGAAAATGTACTGCAAGGGCGGTTCTAGATTGAACCACCCCTACAAATGGAAATTATAGGGGCGGCTGGTGTTCTAGCCGCCCCAACAAATCATTTTTGTAGAGGTGGCTCGTGTTACCAGCCGCCCCTACAAATACATTTTTAGGGGCGGCAAGTGACACCAACCGCCTCTACAAATCGATTTGTAGGGGCGGCTAGCAAAACCGCCTCTACAAACCATCGTCAGCCGCCCCTATAGATGTTTACTGTAGTAGTGGGTGACCCTGAGGTGAGCCCAATGCCTCTCAAACTTGGTTTAGAACTTCCTTACTCATCATAAGACCAGAGGAACGTATGTAGGTCCATGCAAATGGAGCAATGGGGAGGTCGGTAGAAGCTCAACTATGCTATACCTCGATCTTGGTTGTATCTTCTTAATTCTATACTAATGTTGGTCCTTAATTAGTAGTAGAGAAGATCTTAGGAATCTTAATACGCACTTGTTATCCTCCTCGCTAGCTAGACTACTCTTCGTTCTTACTGTGGAATTCTCCTATGTGTGTCCCTGATCATAACTCGTATTTATCACTTACCCCCACTTTTGTTTAGTTGGTATATTAATTAGTAGATAGTACATCTCTGTTACTTATCAATATTCCTAAATCATTACTTCCCTGAAGATAAATGATACTCCTGGGTGAAATGCTATAATGATGTTATGTACGCTCGAAGAATTATCTGTTCAAGCATAAAAAATATCAAAAAGCTTTTCTAGCGCTATTACCCAGAAACTAATTAGCAAAATATATTGATATTAGCATTGACATCTACTACTGGATTTTCTAGCGCTACCTTTTAAGATACTAGTATAGTGTCAGTGCTAACGCTACGACTTCATTTAAGGGATGCACATATAAACAATCAAACGACGACATTTTTCCATGGTTTAAGTCTCACACGATTGTATATGACCATGCATACTAGAAATAATCTTAAAACAAAAGAAAACAGAGTAGCAGTCCAACTATTCAATAGAGATAAATACATAATGTAACCCAGGTTGCAATATTTTTTTTTTGGCCAGAAACACCACCATAATCCTTCTGTAGCCAAGATACTTTTAAACACACCTAATGAAATTTACGCATGATGCTCCATGATCCAATGAATGATGAAAAATCTTAATTCATACATTTGTATTACTACACATAATTTTTCAGAGATAGATTTGAAGTCTGAGCAATAGAAATGAAAAGGTGCAGTTGAGAGCTTTACCTTCCAATCATATTTGACGATGATATGCCCCTGGCCGACCGTGAGCCTGCCATGCACACACAGTGGAGCACTGACTCTACTTCCACCATAACACAACACACTCAATCATGCAAACACGAAGACATAATTTCTACATATTTATTGATGTTCTTTTCTATAAATTTTTAAAAACTATTTTAAATGCAATGGGAATATTATTTGGATTCTCAAAATGTCAATTCATATATCATGATAGCTATAAAAGATTTATTGTTAGCATCTAGCAACAGATCATATCAGCTATGCACATCTAGTACAACTTGGCTGGAAGTAAAGATGTGAAAAGGCCAACCTGATTGTCTTGTTTTTCCAGAGGCAAGTATAGCATGCCATGGGAGATGTCTGAAGTGATCAAAATCCACTTTATTGTGCTACTAACACCCAGCTCAAATTGAGACTTCACTGGCACAAGTGAAGTACAGGCTAGTTTAGAAAGAAGCCCAAAGAAACAAAAGCAGGGAACTCTGTACATGCCAAAATGATCTTAGTTAGATGGGGGAACAACAGTACCACTTTGTCCTCAGATTGCAGAAGATCACACAGTGTTGGGACCGAATCCAGACAGCTGACACTGCAACCCTCTGAACTATGGAAGTGGGCATCAAATTAGCAATCGTAACAAATTTTCAGTTTGAAATGTGATTTCTTTAAGATTCTAACCTGAATACTTGCTGCGAAGAAGTCAACGAATGCCAGAACAGCGTTGATCATGCCAGCCTGCAGGCACTGGGCGTTTGCATCCGTCATATCTTCTCAAATGCTTGCAAGCACTGCATACGCAACAGAATGGTCGGATAAAGCGCATCAGATAAATGTGATCGCTGATCGCCCGATCAGGTCGTAAGAGCTTTTGGGTTACCTCCTCAGCTACGTCGAGGTACTCGATGGCTAGCAGCCGGGAGCAAAGCACGGGGAGGAGGCTGTGTCGGACGACGGCGTCCGCAGCGCGCGGCATGGCGTTGCAGAGGTACGTCATGGCGTGATGGCTGGATTTGGGGCGCCACGCTCCTTTCCAGGCGACGGCTATCCTCCAGGCAGGCGACGAGCAAGGCGGAGCCGCGTGGCGGTCGCGCACATGGCGGCGCTCCTCTCCAGCGGCAACTCCCCTGTAGGCGGGCTCCCCCGGACGACACGTAGGGCGGAGCCACGCTCACCCGCGGCGGCTACGCACACGGCGGCGCTCCCCTCCAGGCCGCGGCTCCCCTCCTGGCGGGCTCCCCGGCCAGCGCGCACGGCGGAGGCGGCCAAGCAGCACGTGGGCCTGGCCTCGCCTGTCCATGGGCCGCCCAATCTCGTTCCGTTTCTCATCGCTGTTCTTCTCCTCCTACTCCGGATCCGCTGAGGGCCATGCGCCAACGCCGAGCTCCTGCTCCCCGTCCAGGTCGGCACCTCACACGATCGTTGTGGGAGAAGGGGCACGGAGGCGGCGGCATTGGAGGATAGGACGTGGCGGCGGCTGCAATGGATCTTGCACAAAGGTTCGGCTACGTGGTGGAGGTGGAGGGGGCACAGGAGAGCGGCAGCGATGGAGGCGGAGGGAGGGGCACAGGAGGGGAGTCGTGCCGCGGAAGTCGCACGGTCTATCGAGCGATAAAGAGACTTAAAAAAAGAGCGGACGAGGGATCGAACCGTGGCCACCGAGGAGGGTTCTCACGCGCGGCTGGGTTCCTCGGCGTGGGAGGAGGAGGAGGAGGGATGATACACACAATCCTGACCGTTAGATACGAGTGAGTAGGGAGAGAAGGCCGAAAGTAAATTCAGAACGTTCGTTTTAATGGTGTCATTTTTCTGGGTACAGTTTTTTGGGTGGATGAAGGGTGGACATCTCAGTGGGGGAGGTTTTGTTTTGTGGGTTTAGCAAAGAAAAAGTTGGTGCATTAGTAGGGTAGATTACGCATGTTTTGTGACAAACAGGACTGTATTAGCCGTTCTGACCTCCCACATATTTCCGCAAGAAAAAAAATCATCAAACAACCTATGGTGTTTGATCGTTCATGATCCATCACCACATTTACGCTGCATAGAACCATTGTATCATTCCATGAGTGACAATGCTTAACACTTAGTTTGGCATTGTTACCTGGACCATCTGGCGGTCTTAATTAACTGCTCCGGTGCATATAAAAACTTTAATTTCGGCTATATTTAAAGTCTCTGATCCAATTTAGCTTCTTCCGTATCCTTGACCTAAACTATAGTAGCTCCAGCCACTCTTCACTGAGTGAGTTTGGAGAAGCTGTCATATGTGCGTCAAAAATACTATTGACTCTCTTTGATTAAGTTATTATACTTTTGTTGATGTGCCCCTTTAATAGTGCATCTAAAAATAACACTAGGACTAAATGCGCTTCCTGCACCTAGACACTACCATGTCTTGGCCTTTATGGATATTATAGGCTTCACGTCACTACTACAAAGCTAACATTCAGTGCTGACACATCACTGCTGGTTTGTTAAAAACCAGCAGTGATAGCGCCTTCTGGTCCATTAAAACCGGTAGTGATAGGACCAACTGATAGTGATATTTAGGTCATCACTGCCGGTTCATATCACTACTGGTTTTTGTCATAAACCGACAGTGATATTGGATCATCACTGCTCGTTTTTGGCTAAAACAGACACCGATACTATCCTGCTAGTTCGTGGCTTGAACCAGCAGTGATGTGCTACACAAAAAACATTATAACTTTCTTATATGATGTATGATGAAGATGAATTTTCTACCACTCGACGAGATCTACAACTTTATAAGTCAATTTTTTTTTTTGATTTGAGATCATTTGGACGTCCAAATATATACCACAAGATTTTGTAGAGTTAATACAAAGGGAGTCCCTATGCTCTATAGTCACAAGTGAGTGTGTAGTGCTAATTAAGGATCTCAGATGGAGAAGCGACCAAAACAAAAGTTGTACATCTTGAAAAGTTATGCAACTTTGTGTTTCACAACTTTTTTATTTGGAGTTGTTATAATGTCTCTCTATTTGATTCACAAGATTTCATAGAAGTGAATACAAAGGAATCCATAAGTTCTATACTCATAAGTGAGTGTGTAGTGGTAGTTAAGGGTGAAGGAACTTGTGGCGCCTAAGAGGGGGGTGAATTAGGTAACTTAAAAATCTACTCTAAAATATGGCCTCTAATTCAACCTTAGCAAAACCTATGCAAGAAAGTAATCTATCTAAATGTGCAACTATGGTTTTGGTAATGTGTTGCTATCTCTACCGCAAAAGAGTTATGCAATCTAGGTTCCAATCCTATCAACTAGCCTATCGACTAAGCTAGGAAAATAAATCACACAACCTAGGAAACAATGTAAGTGCGGAAGGTAAAGATGAGGTAGAGATGCAAACTCCTGTCGATGACTCTGGTATTTTTACCGAGGTATTGAGAAGCGCTCAAGCTTCCCCCTAGTCCTCGTTGGAGCCCCTCGCAAGGAATCCCTCGCAAGTGCCAAGCTCCCAGTCAGGTAACTCCGTGCATAGCCCCGGGCCTTCCCCATGGGCAAGTGGGTCTCTAGTGTGCCTTTCGGCAAGCCTCTCCCAGACCGCTCCCCGCCGTCTTCACTATCAAGCTTCTGGCCGAACCGCCGCGAGCCTTGTTCCCTTCGGTACACGGTGGCGGCCACACCACAAACGCGGTTGGTGTGGTCTCGCAAGACTACAAGCCCCACCGAGTACAATAATGGTGCGCGCAAGCACCAAGAGATGAGAGGTGTGCAAACCTCACTAAACACTAGGCCTAAACCTAGAGCAAGCGCATAAGCAAGGGTCTAATTTACCTAAGCACTTCGCAAAGCACCTATGCTAATCACCTAATATTTCACTAAGCACTATTGGTGGATGGAGCAACTAAGGTTGAGTCTCAACTCATAGAACAATGCCTTGGGCTCTCACACCCCTAAAATGGCCGGCCATGGGGGTATTTATAAGCCTCCAAGCAAATAGAGCCATTGGTCCATCGGAGGTGCTTTTTCTACACTGACCGGACTCGGCTCTTGATGACGACCGGACTCACCTATCAGAGTCCGGTCACTTGTTAGTGACCATTTGAAACCGACCGTTGAAATGCACACGTACTGCTCGGACTCTGACCTGAGTCCGGTCACAGATGATAGGACGTGTTCGGTCGCTGTTGCGCTGCTCTGGAACCTCTCTGGGCATGATCGGATGCAGCTGCTTCAGCGTCCGGTCGTTTACTATGTAGCGTCTAGTCTTCACTGAGTTGTTGTCGTGATGTTGAACAGTGCGAGTATCAGTGCGTCGGATGCAAAAGACTGTGCAGCATCCGGTCGCTATTGCTGATGCCTGCTGCTTCCGAGTAGCTGATCGGCGCGTCCGGTCCTTAGACGGGGCACGTTCGGTCACCTCTGCTTCGCGATCTTGTATCCGGCTTGGTTCCTATCTTCGTGCTTGGACTTTGCTTGGTTTCTTCGATCTTCTATTGTGCTTCTAGGGTCTTGCTTGAGGTGATGATCATCGGATCATCACGTCGCCTTCGTCCAAGTTACGTTTGCAACTTATTGTACTACAAAACTAACACTCGCAAACACGTTAGTCCAATTTGGTCTTGTTGATCATCAAACACCAAAATCCAAAGTAAATGGGCCTAGGGTCCATTTTCCTTACAATCTCCCCCTTTTTGGTGATTGATGACAACACGACCAAAGCAAGCAAATAATAAAAGTTTTGGAATTTGAAAAAACTATCTACTTGCTAGGATGCAATGCAAAGGCAAGATTATATGATGCAAAAAGATACCACTTGTGAAAAACTTAGAAAACTTATCTTGCCCTTGCAAATGTCCCCAAGTGGCATTATGGACTTAAGCCTCCCCCTAACTACATCATCCACTATTTTCCCTTTCTCGGACCATTACCACTTGTAAATTATTATGATCGGGCTTGCTTTTGGTCCTACAAATTCTCCCCCTTTGGAATCAAACACCGAAAAGGAAGACATTAGTAGCACAAGGGAGGGTCAAATTTTGTAATCCTTTATATGTGGAGTGGAATAGATCACAAAACTTGACTCACATTACATAGACTAAGCTCCCCCTAAATATATGCACACATATGGTGGATGAATTATATGCATAATTGGCAAATTCATGCACAAGGGAGTTTAATCTATATAATGCATGGAGAAAGCATATAAGTATCAAATTGAAATCAACATGATGATCTCGGTTTAGGAATACCACATGTAGAAACCAATTTGATTGACACCACTTGCAATAGGTGGTAAATTTTGAAGCATGATGCTTATCTCCGGGGACTCCGTTTTCCTTGCAATGAGACTACTACACACGTGATAAGCTTCAAATAGAGTAAGTCTCAAAGCATCCAACTTGTAGAGTAACCTCCCCCTAAATTTGTGCATACAAGCACAGAATACTTGTAGGAGACATGCACATTGATTTTGGAAAATCAAAATACCACTTGAAAGATGACATCACATGTATGTGAGAATCATATTCAAAAATGATATTTGGGGGAAATTATCTACAATTTGTACTTTGGCACATATTAGATAAACAGTTGTAAGACAAGCTATGTGCCGTGCTCCTAAACGATTTAAACCATGTAGGTTTGCTCCAAGGGTTAAGAGTGAAACCGAGCAAGCCTACCATATGAAATACCTAGTGTATGCATGACAAAAGATTAAACATGCAAATGCAAACCTAGGCATGAAAAGGAACTAGATGCTAATTGAAATGACAAGAAATTAAATCTAGTTACCTAACATGGGAAGGGGAATTTGGGTCCATAGTATTCACTAACCCACTTGGCAATTACCTTGACCATCATGATGCACCCCATGAATGCACCCAAACTTTGCCAAGTCTCCAAATTCCCCGAAGTCCATCGGACTTCTCATTTCCCCTTCGGGATGTAAACCTTCTTGGTGCTCTTCACGTTGGAAATGATCTCCTTAGGCACCCAAATGCGTTTGGCTCCATTGTTGGGTTGCTTGTTCACCTTGATGGCCACCACCTTGTCATTCTTCTTCTTATTGCTCCTCCCCCATTCTTCACCTTGCAGTCATAGGACTTGTGGCCTTCCTTGTGGCATACGTAGTGTAACGTCCCGCCTCCTCGAGGCTGGGCCCGCTTACATCCGGCCGCTTTTCTAGGATATAGACTGCCCTCACAGACCAACATAAGTCTTGTCTGCGCACTTTGTCCTCACTCGTGCGCACCCGGAAGAACTTCCCGGTCGGTCACCCATCGCTCCAGGCCAAGCACGCTTAACTTTGGAGTTCTTTCGAGATGGGCATCCGGAAAAGAAGTTGCAACTTGTTAGTATGAGTATCATATTAATCCTGTTAAGCCCTGGGCCGGGATGTTACATACTCACCCCCTTAAGAGACCGACGTCCTCGTCGGTCAATCCCAAGTCAGGAACGTCCTCTCTTGGCCACGTCCGTGTGTCCAGTGCCAGCGCATGTGCCATGCTGTGTGACCACTCTGGGTCCACACCAGCCATGTGCACCATGCCTGCGCAACTACGATACACGCGCCCGTGAAACCGCGAGAGTCGGCTCTGATACCATTCTGTAACGTCCCGCCTCCTCGAGGCTGGGCCCGCTTACATCTGGCCACTTTTCTAGGATATAGACTGCCCTCACAGACCAACACAAGTCTTTTCTACGCACTTTGTCCTCACTCGTGCGCACCCGGAAGAACTTCCCGGTCGGTCACCCATCGCTCCAGGCCAAGCACGCTTAACTTTAGAGTTCTTTCGAGATGGGCATCCGGAAAAGAAGTTGCAACTTGTTGGTATGAGTATCATATTAATCCTGTTAAGCCCTGGGCCGGGATGTTACACGTAGCAAACCACGGTTTGTCCTTCATCATGCTTCTTCACTCCCTTGATGATGTTATCTTGATGAAGTTGGGGTTGCTCCGTCTTACCTTTCACTTGAGTTAAGTCCTTGGTGAGGTGAGCCACTTCTTGCTTGAGCTTCTCATTCTCCATTGTGACCTCTTGTGTACATGTTTCTACAACATCTTTCTCAACACATACTTGGTTGCACAAGGGTGAGTCCAAACACAAATTATTACAAGAAGTAGAGGCATCCTTTTTAGGCATGTTAACAATTGAACTATTCTTTTTAGGTGCCTCGGTGGGGATGCACCCATAGCTTCAAGATTAGCAACTTTATTAGTTAGCTCATCACAATGTTTGCACTTGGTTTCCATTTTAGCAAGCAAAGTTTTATAAGCATCTTGTGAGCAAGCTAACTTTTCTTTTAACTTTTTATTTTTCTTTACAAGTTTCTCATCATTGATTGTGCAATTATTTGTGTCTGCACTAGCCTCAAGTTGCTCAATTTTAGTAGACAGCTCCACATTAAGATTGGCAAAAGTTTCATATTGTTCAAGCAAGGTAGCATATGCTTGTTGTGAGCTATCTAGTCTTTCAATTTTTCAAGCTTCTTTTGTTGACTAGTGCAAACCTTAGCAAAGTTAAGATTTTCTTGCACAATTTCATCATAAGAAGGTAGCTCATCATCACTATCACTATCATTGTCACTATCACTAGGGATAGGCTTTTTGTTACCTCGTGCCATAAGGCACACACGTGAAGTGCTTGATGAATGCTTGTGCCCGCGCCTCTTGTGGTGGTTTTCTTCTTCACTTGAAGAATCATCCCACGACCTTATTGATGTGAGGGCTTTGTCCTTGCATGCCTTCTCTTTTGTCTTAGGTGTGGGTTTGTTTTGACAAACTTCCACAAAGTGCCCCAACTCGCCGCATCCATAGCATCCTCTCTTCCTTTGCTCATTTCTTTGATTAGTGAAAATGAAATCTTGAATTTGGATGGGCACACCCTTGACATTGAGCCTTTGGATCATCTTCTCCACCTTGTTGATAAGTTTGATTGATTCTTCATCATGGTCAGAGGTGGAGGAGGAAGATTGATCATCATCACTTGATTCTTCATCGTCATCGTCCTCATCTTCATCTTCATCTTCACTTGAGGAGCTTGAGCTTGAGCTTGTCTCATCTTGCTTGCCCTTCATCTTCTTTTTCTTACTACATGCGAGAGCTTTGCCATTGCTTGATGAAGAGGCTTCTTCTTGACCCATTTTGCGTGACATCTCAAATGCCGCAATCTTGCCAATCACAATGGCCGGGGTCATGGTGCTCAAGTCCTCCAAGTTATGGAGAATGGTGATGATGCTTGCATATTTCTTTTGTGGTAGCACGAAGATGATCTTCCTCATGATGTCCGCATTGCCTTGCTTTGTTAATCCTATAGAATTGAGCTAATTGATAATTAGATTCAAACGAGAATACATATCACGAACAAGCTCATCATCATTCATTTCAAAGGAATCATAATTTTGTTGAACTAGGCAATGTTTTTGCTCACGGACATTACTTTGTGCTGTCATGGAGCTCTTGTAATTTGAACCAAATTTCATGTGCCATATTAGAGTGAACACTTGGTTAAACACATTCATGCTAAAAGATTCAAACAAGCAATTTTTAGCTCTAGCATTGAAATACAATTCTTTTTCTTCACTCTTTGTGGGTTTATCGGGATTCTTAATTGGTTTCATCCCATCATGAGTGACTCTCCAAACACCTAAGTCAACTACCTCAAGGTGACAAGCCGTTTCTAGCTTTGTGCTAGGGAAAGTTAGTGCCATCAAAGTGCGGAGGCCTAGAGGTATCCATCCCAACCACTCTTAGTAGCGTCGACTCAACGTCGGTTAAGCCAAAAGTCCAAATTGAGCCAACTGGCTCTGATACCATTTGAAGGAACTTGTGACGCTAAAGAGGGGGGTGAACTAGGCAACTTAAAAATCTACTCTAAACTATGGCCTCTAATTTAACCTTAGCAAAACCTATGCAAGAAATAATCTATCTAAATGTGCAACTACGGTTTTGCTAATGTGTTGCTATCCCTAGCGCAAAACAGTTATGCAACCTAGGTTCCAATCCTATCAACTAGCCTATCGACTAAGCTAGGAAAGTAAATCACACAACCTAGGCAACAATGTAAGTGCGGAAGGTAAAGATGAGGTAGAGATGCAAACTCCCGTCGACGGCTCCGATATTTTTACCGAGGTATCGAGAAGCGCTCAAGCTTTCCCCTAGTCCTTGTTGGAGCCCCTCGCAAGGAATCCCTCGCAAGGGCCAAGCTCCCGGTCGGGTAACTCCGTGGATAGCCCCGGGCCTTCCCCATGCGCAAGTGGGTCTTCGGTGTACCTTCCGACAAGCCTCTCCCGGACCGCTCTCCGCCATCTTCACTATCAAGCTTTCGGCTGAACCACCGCAGGCCTTGTTCCCTTTGGTACACGGTGGCGGCCACACCATAAACACGGTTGGTGTGGTTTTGCAAGACTACAAGTCCCGCCGAGTACAACAATGGTGCGCACAAGAACCAAGAGATGAGAGGTGTGAAAACCTCACTAAACACTAGGCCTAAACCTAGAGCAAGCACATAAGTAAGGGTCTAATTAACCTAAGCACTTCGTAATAATCACCTAATATTTCACTAAGCATAAGTAAGAGTCTCAACTCATAGAACAATTCCTTGGGCTCTCACACCCCTAAAATGGCCGGCCATGGGGGTATTTATAAGCCCCCAAGCAAATAGAGTTGTTGGTCCTTCAGAGGTGCTTTTTTTGCACTGATCAGACTCGGCTCTCGGTCACGATCGGACTCACCTGTCAGAGTTCGGTCACTTGTTAGTGACCGTTTGAAACTGAGCGTTGAAACTGATCGGACTCTGACCTGAGTCTGGTCACAGACGATCAAGCGCATTCGGTCGCTGTTGCGCTGCTCTAGAAGTTCTCTGGACATGATCGGACACGGCTGCTTCAGCGTCCGGTCGTTTACTATGTAGCGTCCGGTCTTCACTGAGTTGTTGCTGTGATGTTGAATAGTGCAAGTATCAGCACGTTAGGTGCAAAAGATTGTGCAGCGTCTGGTCGCTGCTGCTGATGTCTGCTACTGCCGAGCAGCTGATCGGCACGTCCGGTCACATCTGCCTGGCATGTTTCTTCATGATCTTGCATCCTTCTTGGTTCCTATCTTCGTGCTTGGACTTTGCTTGGTTTCTTGGGTCTTCTATTGTGCTTCTAGGATCTTGCTTGAGGTGTCGATCATCAGATCATCACGTCGCCTTCATCCAAGTTACATTTACAACCTATTGGACTACAAAACTAACACTCGTAAACACATTAGTCCAATTTGGTCTTGTTGATCATCAAACACCAAAAGCCAAAGTAAATGGGTCTAGGGTCCATTTTCCTTACAAAGGGTCTCGGATGGAGAAGCAACCAAAATAAAGGTTGCAGATCTTTTGTGGTTAACAAATTTTTCATTTGAAATCATTATCCAACGAAAATTTTGTTTGACTTATAAAATTTAAAATTCAAAATTTTAAACGACCTTAGATGGAAAAACGCCCAAAGCAAAAGTGTAGATCTCAAAAAGTTGTGAAACATTGTAGTCGACAACTTTTTCATTTGAAATCATCTATCCAAGGAAAATTGTGGTTGAATTTCCTTACATTTGAAATTCAAATTCTTCAAATTGACCTTGGATGGAAAAATGACCAAAACCAAAGTTGTAGATCTCAAAAACTTATAAAACTTTGTAGTTGACAACTTTTTCATTTGAATTCGTTTAGGATCCTAAATACACATTTCAAAACCAGAGTGGGATAAAATAGGGATGACGAATATCCCAAAAGGATAAGCGTCTTATAGGTAGAGTGATTAGGGGACCAACACGTGAAGCTAGAGGTTGGGGTTTGAGCGCCGGTGGCTGCAAAGCGCGCGAAAAATAACATGACTTATGAATGCTCACTGGGGTCTCTCCTAGTATTAATTTTTTTCCCTATTTTTTCAGCCCATTTTTTGGGTTTTCTGAAAACCACATCACTGAGCCCCCTCATCAGTGCCGCTTTAGTTGTGCTGGTTCAAAAAACCAACACTAATGGGCATTTTGAACCGGCACTAATTTTGAATTCTGTACTAGTGCATTGCTGCGGGATAAAAAGGAATTTAGACTACATAGCAGGTTAAACACTAAAAGCATAGGAGTATACTGTAGAAACTCATCTTAGGCGTGCACAGATGCTACTTAAACATGAACAGGATCTTAATTCATAATCTAAAACATGACCATGAATTAAAATATAATTAAGTGCAGAAAACTTAATCTAATGACAGACCTGAATTAGGTGCAGCCATTAGAACCTCTTCATGTGTTGGAGTCGGTGTAGATGATGCAGATTCACTGGCTAAGGGCTTGGATGCCATCTGTCGATGAGCAGGAGGTCGCACGGGATGGCGGCAGCCTTCCGAACGCCACTAGGTTGACCTGGAAGGGGTCGGACCTTTCTGTGTCCTCCAGCGCCCTCAGTGACCGGTTTGGGGACGAAAGTATGGATGGGTTTAGCTTGGGCGTCACCCCTTAATATATAGCGCTGTGGGACAGGACCACAGGGGGGCGTTGCCAAAATAACCTTAGGGTTGCCCCTGATCGCGGCAAGACTTTGTCTCGTTGGATAGGTAGTTGACAGGTGGACTAAAACATAGTCTTAAGTTAATCTCGTGACTAGTCTTGGATTAGCCAAGATCACCTTCTAACATATACATACACATACACAGATTATAGAGGTAATGCATGAATACGTATGAACCGGTGATGTGATATTGATAAATAATCAGAATCCTGACTAACGTATCCTTGCTCATGCCTACCGTAGATTATTTAAACAAATATCTAAGTTGAAGTTAAACTAAACGTAGATATTATAATGAGCTTCATAGGGAACAATATCAGCTGACCATAAAACAAGAGTAAATATTGTTGATCGAAATATCATAGCTAATTGGAAGACCCAATTCCTTTGAACCGTGTCTGCTAGTGGCAGCAGCAATGGATGTATCAGAGTATGACTACTGTATGAGAACATATATGTGATATGTCATATGGACAAAAGGTAACATGCCTTGTTGTAAAGAGAATACGGGAGTAGTACAGAAAATACACCATGAATTAGGACGTGACGGTGAGCTTGTCAGGTCAGTAAGTTGAAGGGACGGCCGCATCTATCGTTTGGGTTGCTAAAATTGGATGTTTTTTTATCAAACAAATTAACCAGGGCACCACCAGAAGTCCAAAACCTACAGATCACGAAAGAAACCTGCAATACAGAGCACGAAAGAAACCTGCAAACCAGTTAAGAGAATGATCAATATATTGGAGAATAAAGAATATTGCCTCATCAAGAAGATTCCAGGTGAAGTGCTGCGCACGTGAGTGTTGTAGTTTTAGGATCAAAGGATCTTGGAGCCTCCTCGCAAAAGTAATAAATAATCTTGGAGCTACGGAGGGACTACGGCAGACGCTGATATATGGAAGGGATAGAGACATCGAAACTTCCAGGAATTGGAGTGTAAATGGACCACAGTTTAATGGGAAATTGAATCGAGACCCCTCATCTACATGGATTGTGGGTGCGGCAGTTATAGGTGTGGTAGGGGGTTGTTTCAAATGGGATTGGCCGGGGAACGGAGTGGAGATGCCTGAATGGTTTCGGATTAAAGACAGAAAATATGGAAGTGATGATGTGGAACGCTATGGTGTTAGAAAGAACTTATAGTGGGGTTTAACTTTATAAGAGATATAGATATAGATTTTGCGTCATACACCGGAACAAATCACCCGGCCAAGAAAGCCAAGTGGCCTCAATATAATTAAGGTTTTTTTTTGCTATCAACCCTATAAAATAAAGTTAGTCACGTTTGCTTGCACAACCAGAATTTGCAAGTTTTCCTGGTGACGTGGGGTGCTCCTAGTGTTTTAGTATTCAAAATTTAGTATAAAATTTCCCCACCAAATGCCTCCTAGTAAGGATTCCCATGTGCTATGATTAGTTGTAGTATTTTATTTTACTACATAAAAACACTAGGAGAAACTTCACCATTGTGGTAGTGTTGTGTTTATTTATGGATCACTGAAACCCAAACTTGAGCTACATTCACACGTTACGAGACCAGCTATGTTCCTACCTAGCGATAGATCAGGTGCATATATGAGCGATCATGCATGCATTCGACGGGGATAGATGGTGGAGGTGCGTAGCTAGGTGCATGCACCATTTTGTTTGCAAATGTCAGCACGACCTCCCGGAAATATCTGAACATACATATAATACTGCTCGGCTGGCACATGTTGCACAAAAATGTAGCTATGTAGGGGTGTGATCGACGGACTAGCTACTGTTAAGATGACGTGTTAGTCTATGTCTAGGTTCATTGTATAGTACCTAGATTGTTGTACAAGGTAAGTTAGTTGGATCTAGATAGATTGGATAGATATTTTCTGTTGTAAACAACAACCATGTATCGTTACAGAATTCCATGGTACATAAAGAATCCCGTGTATATAAAGACATAGCCGAGAGCCCCAAAGGGCATCTCATTCCACCCAATTTTACATGGTATATAGAGCCTCTTTCCTCACAGAATTGATCCATGGCTCAATCCTCCTCCGCTGCATCTGCGTCTCTCTCGCTAGGGTTTCTTCCCGTGACGGAGAAACTCAACTGCAGCAACTTTGCCATGTGGCATGCCCAGGTCGAATCGGCCATCAGGGGTGCTCACCTTGACCTCTTCATCAAGCCTTCATCGAAGCCGCCGGTGGAGTTCCTCCAAACCGACGACAAGATGGACAAGGCGGGCAAGCCCGTGGATCCGCTGCCGAACCCCGAGTACGAGGACTAGATGGCCAAGGACCAGACGGTCTTTAGCTATCTGTTCGGCTCCCTCACCAAGGAGATCTTCGCCTAGGTCTCATCTGCTACAACTGCGGCTGAGCTCTGGCCACCATTGAGGGCTTGAATGCCTCTCAGCCCCGTGCACGTGTGATCAGCACACGCAAGGCCCTAGCGACGGTGACCAAGGGGACGTCTTCAATCACCGACTACTTCACCAAAATGAAGGGCCTCGCTGAGGAGATGGCATCAGCGGCCAGAGACTAGAAGATGAGGAGCTCGTGTCATACATCCTCACCAGCCTCGACCTCGAGTTCAACCCTATCGTCTCCGCGGTCGCCGCCAGGGTCGAACCCATTACTATTGGTGAGCTTTACACTCAGTTGGTTAGTTTTGAACAACGCATGGAGCTGCACGGCAGGGGATCTCATTCCTCGACCAACATGGTGGCCAAAGGAGGCTGTGGAGGTGGCAACCCCAATGGTGGCCGCGGCGGCTTTGGACGTGGCCAGAAGGGTGGCCGCGGCGGCGGCCATGGAGGAGAACCGACTATTACTTGCTAGCTGTGCGGCAAGGACGGTCAGACGGTGCTGAAGTGCTACAAACGTTTTGATGCATCGTTCACTGGTCCGCCCCAAAAGAGTGCGTCCTCGACCATGACATCGTATGGAGTTGACATGAACTGGTACATCGACTCGGGCGCCACTGATCACGTGACCAGCGAGCTCGAGAAGCTCACTGTCCGCGACAAGTATGGTGGGCACGATCAGGTCCACTCCGCCAGCAGTTCAGGTATGGAGATTGATCACATTGGTTCTAGCATTTTGCGTACCCCAACTAGTAATATTCATCTTCATAAAATTCTTCATGTTCCTCAGGCTAGCAAAAGTTTGCTTTCTGTTCATCGTCTTGCATGTGACAATAATGCCTTCCTAGAGTTTCATCCAAATCAATTTTTTATTAAGGAACAGGGAATGAGGAAGACCCTTCTCAGAGTCAGATGTGAAGGAGGTCTTTACACGTTGAAGTCGAGTCCAAATAAGCAAGCGCCTGGCGTCATCAAGCCGTCTGCCACCCTATGGCATCATAGATTAGGCCATGCCTCTACTCTTATAGTTCAACAGGTCCTTAATCGCCATAGGCTTCCTTTTGTTAAGAGTTCCAATAAAAACAGTATCTGTGATGCATGTCAGATGGGCAAAAGTCACCAATTGCCCTATACAAAGTCCACTAGTGTGTCTACTAGTCCCTTGGATCTTGTTTTTCAGATGTATGGGGTCCTGCTTCTTCTTCCATTGGACGCAATTCATATTATGTTAGCTTTATTGATGATTATAGCAAATTTACATGGATATATTTTTTACGTCAAATCCGAAGTTTTTCAATGTTTTTGTGATTTTCAGCAGCTTGCTGAGCGCCAATTTAACCGCAAAATCCTTGCCATGCAAACTGATTGGGGGGGGGGGGTGAACATCAATCGCTAAATACCTTTTTCAATCGGGTTGGCATAGCACATCATATCTCATGCCCTCATGCTCACCAACAAAACAGATCTGTCGAGCGGAAACATCGTCACATAGTAGAAGATGGGTTGTCTTTGCTTGCTCATGCTTCCATACCTCTCAAATTTTGGGATGAGGCCTTTGCTACCGCTGTGTTTCTTATCATTAGGCTTCCTTCCAAAGTAATTCACAATGAAACCCCACATGAGCGCCTCCTTTGTCAACAACCCGACTACTCCTTTCTACGCACGTTTGGCTGCGCCTACTGGCCGAACTTGAGACCATATAACACAAGAAAATCAGCCTTCCGATCTAAGCAATGCGTATTTCTTGGTTATAGCAATTTGCACAAGGGCTTTAAGTGCCTAGATCCGTCTGCTGGCCGGGTGTATATCGCCCGTGAGGTTATTTTTGATGAGCATGTTTTCCCTTTTGCCAAGCTTCATCCAAATGCTGGTGCTCGTCTTCGAGCCGAGTTGTCTGTTCTTCCCAATGCATTAGTCAATCCAAATGCTAGGTTTGGGGACGCAACTTTGCTAAATCGATGTGATAACGCTCCAACTAATGACAATGGTGCCGGCCAAAGTACTTTTGTGGATGATGCAGGCCTGCACGGTGATTCTGTTGGCGAAAATCCTTGTTCATTTGGTGCAAATCCGGGCACACATGGTCATCATTTCATGTGCCACCCCCGGGTGACAACCACGGCGCAGGCATCGAAGCAGATTTGCAGGGTGCCTGTGCGTCAGAGTCCTTCGCATCAGCTCTGGGATCCGCGCGGATCTCGTCTCCGCGTCGCGTGGCGCCAGCGACCGATCAGGCGGGATCTTCTGCATCTACTTCCCCGCTGCACATGACTCCTACCTCGTCGCCACAGCCGCAAACGGATCCGAGCACAAGGGGGCAGGATCAGCTGTCGCTCGAATCTGTGTCGCCTGGATCGTCTGCGGCTAGTGCTCATGCTGTTGATCCTATGGCGTCCACCGCAACTGATGCTCCTTTGTGCCCTGCCACACGACTCCAGCATGGTATACATAAACCAAAAATTTACACTAATGGCACTGTTAGATGGGGTATGTTAGCAATGTCTGCAGGTGAACATACTATTGATGAAGCTTTGCAAGATCAGAAGTGGGTAGCAGCCATGAATACTAAACATAGTGCCTTGTTATGAAATAGAACTTGACACCTTGTTCCTCCTCCCAAAGGCAAGAATATCATTGATTGTAAGTGGGTCTACAAGATCAAGAGGAAGGCGGACGACACGATAGACAGATATAAAGCACGCTTAGTAGCCAAGGGTTACAAGCAATGCTATGGCATTGACTATGAAGACACTTTCAGTCCGGTAGTCAAAGCTGCTACTATACGACTCATACTTTCCATTGCAGTTTCCAGGGGTTGGTCGTTGAGACAACTTGATGTTCAGAATGCCTTTCTTCATGGAGTTCTAGAAGAAGAAGTGTATATGCGGCAACCACCGGGATATGCAGATAAGTCTTATCCGAATTTTGTTTGCAAGCTGGACAAGGCCATCTATGGTCCCAAGCAAGCACCACATGCTTGGTACGCACGGTTATGTAGTAAGCTTGAAGCTCTGGGGTTCATATCTTCCAAGGCAGACACATCTTTGTTTTACTACAATGAAGGAAGGCATATAATATTTGTTCTAGTGTATATAGATGACATCATTGTGGCGAGTTCAACACTAGAAGCCACAAATGCTCTACTCAAGGACTTGGAGAAAGAGTTTGCCTCGAAGGACCTTGGTGAGTTGCATTATTTTTTGGGAATCGAAGTAAAGAAAAATTCGGATGGGTTAGTCTTGTCGCAAGGAAAGTATGCTGAAGATGTTATTAAGTGAGCTGGTATGAATCATAGCAAGTCTGTCAGCACACCCTTGTCTAATGTTGACAAGCTCAGCGCTACTGAAGGAGAGAAACTTGGGCCTAAAAATTCTACAAGGTATAGAAGCATTGTTGGGGATTTACAATATCTAACGCTTACTCGGCCAGACATCTCATTTGCAGTAAATAAAGTGTGCCAATTCGTTCATGCTCCTACAACCTTGCATTGGAGTGCAGTCAAAAGAATACTTCGGTATATACATGCCACACTGGAACTTGGGCTGAACATCATACACTCAAGTTCTATGATGGTGAGTGCATTTTCATATGCTAATTGGGCAGGTTGTGTTGATGACCGTTGCTCTACTGGAGGCTTTGCTGTGTTTCTTGGTTGTAATCTGATTTCATGGTGCACAAGGAAACAAGCAACGGTGTCTCGCTCAAGTACTGAAGCTGAATACAAAGCTCTTGCTAATGCCACTGTAGAGATGATGTGGGTTCAAAAGTTGTTGACTGAGTTGAAGATCCAACATCCTCCTGCAGCACGATTGTGGTGTGATAATCTAGGAGCTACTTATCTCTCTGCGAATCCTGTTTTTCATGCAAGAACAAGACACATAGAGATTGATTTTCATTTTGTCAGAGAAAGGGTAGCTCAGAAGTTGCTGAGTATTCGGTTCATAAACTCAGCAGATCAATTAGCAGATGGATTTACTAAACCATTGACATTGGCGAAGTTGATTCAGTTTAGAAACAATCTGAACCTAGTGGCCGGAGACGGGGTGATAAGATGATGTGTTAGTCAATGTCTAGGTTCATTGTATAGTACCTAGATTGTTATACAAGGTAAGTTAGTTGGATCTAGATAGATTGGATAGATTGAATAGATATTTTCTGTTGTAAACAACAACCTTGTACATGCCACCACGGGGGCTTTTCCCATGTATATAAACACGTAGCCGAGAGCCCCAAAGGGCATCTCATTCCACCCAATTTTACAGCTACTACAGGGCTAAATTAGGTCGGTCAACGTACACATAACGAACTCTGTACCGAAATGGTAGAAGGTGTGTAAAGCGTATGGCAAGGAGCTGGGAACAATGAACTCCTAGAAATGTTTTTATATCCTTGTGGTTGTGAAATAAGCGAAAGATTTAGTAGTTTCAGGTGTGGACAATATCCTGCACTCGATCTCATGGCTATATCTTATAAGCTTGCGGGCTCCAAGACAGATGCATGCACGAACAAGAGGCAACAAATGTACGAGAGGACCAGTTCGAATTGTCATCTGGCCTCTCAACGTTTCGGGCATCTTATTTTTATAGTACCATTGTACCAACCAGTATATATTCCACCTCGGCAAAAAGCGTCATGGTGTGCTTCGCTGCTTATAATGGCCAAAGAGAGTACTCTGTAATTCACAAGTTATATATTGCGTCCTCTAAGTGGAGCAATCGTCAGGAATATTTGATAAGCTACAGTTCATCATGGAAAAGCACCATCTAATTTACTCCTTCCATATTAAAATATAAGTGACATAAGTTTATCATAAATCAAACTATACCATGTTTTAACAGTATTTACAAAAATGATTAAAGACTTCTATTGCATCAAATAGGTAAACTATTAATACGAATCAGAATTTCCAAAATAGAAATTCTCACTCTTTTGCCCCTCTGTGATAGTCCCAGGATATCTCGGCTATCATGGGCATCAAATTTTCAACTGATTACAAGGTCACGCAACATCAGAGTGCACAAACAGAAGTATTATAATAGTTTGGATACAAGCCCTTTGGGCTAAAAACAAACAAAACACTGTCATTGTAGCATCAAAGCTTGACAAATCTCCAATCAAGAGGCATCCTTGAGTGTATGACGAAAACCAACTATTATCATCAATACATTGCAAGTCAAGAAATCTACACACCACCAGATGTGTGTAGGTCATGGTCAGCACCAATGAGCTTTAGTGAAAATAGAAAATAATTAAAGGGATTTGTTGATTCTATAAGTTTGGTTGTAGCTTGCATCCTCACAGCATGCAAAATAGCAATAAGTGTATAATATGTATCTTCTCAAAATCCCAACCCACGTTCTCATTCTCACATACACTTCACATCTTATCCTATCTCACCACTCAACATCCCTCGCAACACCCTCATTCTCGCCCTCGTCTTAATAGCCTCAAGCCAGACCTATCTTCAGGGGAGAGAAGCAGCACAAGAGAAGACTAGACAGCTAGGCCCTGCAAACATGGTAAATGATTATGACCAAGATCGCTACTATACATATAGATTGTAAACCTATGCAGCGAGTATACCATTACCCCCAGATGAACAACGTCGACAAGTTACCATCTAGGTGAACACCGTTGCCACAAACTAGACCGGCTAACATCAATCCTGTCCACCAGCCAGAGTGAAAATATATAGACGCCACCACATAAGTTGGGGTCATGCAGTTAAGGTATAGCGGAGTAATACCCGCCCTCTTCAGACTAATTAAACAGGGCCACCGTGTGCCTACTAGCTCCCACATAGACTGGTGGTTAGTTGCACTAATTTGGGCAACATGCCCCTTCTCCGTTGACATGTGGTGTGCATGAAAAATCCTATGATTTGTGGTGCAACCTACAAAGTCATTAATTTGGCCAAAGCGAGCTCCTCCCAGCAAAAACCATGTGCCTCAAAGCATGAGACTCACCCTCAGAGGTGGTCTATCAACCAAACTCCTTTTCCCCATGTCCCTCGAGGATTGTCGTCCCTCTAGTTCTCTGTGTTCCTGCCACAGGAACTCCCCTTGGTGCACTTCGCGCACCATGGCATCCTCTCACTCTAGCCAGTATCTTGAAAGACATAGGACGAGGGCAAGGAATATCTACAGATCTCTTCACATCACCACCACCCGCTCAGGATTCACCACTCCTGTTGCATATCATACCATATATCTCATGAGGAAGCCTCACGCCTAACTCCTATCCTCTAACCACATATCACCCAACCATCACACATCACATATCAAAGTCACCTATGTAAGTATGGTGGAGTAAATGCGAGCAAGCAGACAAGCAGATTTAATAGTGAGAGTGCGGAGCTGGGTAATCGGGGTAGAGTGGTTTTCAATCAAGGCAAACAAGGCTCAGGAAATAGCATGCATCATATATACTAGCAAATGAATAAATGTAAAGTGCTAGCAACCTACTTTGCAATGCCTAATAGGATTCTCTAAATAAGGTGCTACCATGAACCTGTGATGTCAAGGTAGTAGTGGTACAAGTCCTCGTCAGTTGGTGTAGTCGATCAGCAGGGGAATCCGCACCTCTGGGAACATCTTGGTTCCATCCTTGCATGAATAATGGTATACAAATCAAATGTCAATAACGGCAACCTAAAGAAAATCAGTAATCTCATGAGAACGAAAAAACTTCGACTAACTCTAAAAACTGAATTGAAGTCCGAAAACAAATAAAGAAAGCTAAACCAAGGTCCAAATAACTCACCACACAGCACCAAGCACTACTACAGAAAGATAAACACCGCCGGCTCCAGAACCCCCATTACCGATAGTTTTTGCCCCCGTTTGTGTATGTCAGCGGTGATCAGCGACCTTTATCTCCGCTGGTTGTGCGCCGGTAGTGACGGTATTTTACCACCGTCAGTCTGGCGTACCATACAACATTGACGGTGTCTTACCACCGCCGGCCCGATGTACCATCCGGCAGTAATGATGCGTCCATCGACGCCAGTTCGGCGTACCATCCGGTGGTGATGATGCATCCATTGGCGCTGGCCCGGAGTACCGTCCTACAGTGATGATGCGTCCATCGATGCCAGCCCCGCGTACCATCCGGCGGTCATGATGTAACAATCAACGCCGGCCCGATGTATGATACGGCGGTAATGATGTAACCATCGACGCCGGTCTGACATACCATCCGGCGGTGATGATGCGTCTATCGACGCTGGTCTGGCGTACCATCCGACGGTGATGATGCGTCCATCAGCGCTGGCTCGGCGTGCCATCCGGCGGTGACTATGTACCTATCATCATCGGGCCAGTGTGCCAACCAACGGTGATGATGGACCTATCAACACCGGACCATCGTACCATCCAGTTGTGATGACAAGAACATCAACGCCGGACCGACATACCATCAGGCTATGATGATGAAAACATCAACGCCAATCTGACATACCATCCGCCAGTGATGAAGGTGCTAGCACACGAGGTCGGTGTGCCCTTCGATGGTAATGAGGGCCAGCGTCACTGTGACAGAACCGCCCAATTTATACAAGCTCAAGTATGACTGTCCCCATTTAACACGTTGACGCCCACATACTTTCACTTATATAAACCCAATAGTCCGCCGAGTGTCATGAAGGTCCTCGGTAAATCAACTTCACAACCAAGATCGCATGATTAAGCAAATTCAAATCACATACACAGAGTTGCAGCGGAAATAATATTACAAATAAGTTCACAAGTAATAGTACAACATTTGGATTTCAATACCGATTAGTGAAAACAACATAGCTTTCAAATGATTGCAATAACATATGTTCCAAATACATTGCTAACATAAGTGACATCCTCTGACAAAAACATAAGATGAGAATACTACACAAAATCACCGAGCCCACCGGCAGTTAGCCACCATCTTCAGCAGGTCGAGAACTGCACCTGCAACATGGTGGGATAAACCCTGAGTACGAGGGGTACTCAGCTAGACTTACCTATCATAAATCAAAAATAATATGACACCAAGGAGTCTACAAGGCTTTATCGGTGGAGCTAGCTTGACAACATTTTGCATAAAAAGCTTAAGTACATAACTTGGATATATAAATATCTTTAGCATCAAGTTTATACATTTTCAATTAAGCATCTCTAGATTAGCACCTATACTAGAGCAATCACTTGATTAAGCTAAACAGGCATTAGTAACCATATCCGGTGTAGTAATTCGGGCATCATCATAATCATCAAGTTCCATCAATTAATGCTACGTTGCCGCTGCTCAGTTAAGTTCTCACTATCCGAGAGAGATGGCGACTCAAATCGATTCCAACCCAGCTGGGGACTTATTCCCAATACAAACCCATACTTCCCTCATTGAGGTCGTGTCGAGTCACCTTTGGTACAACTCAGGAACCAACTTCGTGGGTTCGATCAGCGCCGCATCCTTAGGGATTCTACCAATCTACCAGGATGTTCAGGTATAGCCTGCCCTTGGACTCACGCCATTGGCTCCCCACACATCCTTACTTCCTCCAGTGTGCGCACTCTAACAGAATGGTTTCTGGCCTGAGTTGAGATACTCAGCTTTGTGATCAGAATGGCTTATCTGGCCAGCTAAGTGCAAGGCATGCGTTCAACATGACATAAGGACGTACATCGAATCGGTGCTTAACCAACACAGACAGGGATAAATAGGCACCCAAGACCTCCATGCCTTGTTGCTTCTCTATCACAATCTCGCCTAGTCTCATTTCATTCGTTAACACATGGTTATTTTCTACGATAGCACATATAGCCAATGTGACCAGATATTCATCTATATCTCGTCGGTGATAGGAAATCACCCGACTAAGCATGGCTAAGCATATATATTCGATCCTGGACCTACATAGGGTTCAAGGTATATATATCTCGGCAAGGAAGATATATGCATCAAGTGTTTTCATCAAACTCCTACAACCTAATGCATCAAACATATAGAACTCAATTTGATATTAATAAAAATATAGGAGGCTTAGAATGCTCCGGGGCTTGCCTGGGATCCAACACTAGGTTAGTGTTTGTTAGACGACACTCGCTTGGCGAGCATCTCCCATCCTAGCACTTGTTTAGTCCTTCCATCTTCGGGATAGATCTACCAAACACCGTCTTCGAGTTCAGCTCCAACATCCTATCCTTCACATGGTTTATCTAACGTACCTAGATGAGATGCAGGATGCAAGCGCATGAATATGAAGAATGGTAACAAGAGATGCATCATATAAGAGCATTCAAGACATAGGCACCTAGAGTTATCCAACAAAGCATCATGCAACCTATTGTAAAGAGGTAGCAAGCATATAAGGCATGTCACACAAGTGAATTTAAGTTCAGATATTGCACACATGCTTTGATCAAGAACTAACCAAACATGTTTAGCCAAAACAAAAGCAAGCTAAGAGCATCTCCAGCAATACTACCTAAAACACACCCTCTACTTCTCTATTTAGGAAGCTACCTATTTTGAGACTACTCATATTTTACTTCCAACTCTAGCAATACTTCCTAAACCATACTACTCAAATTCGTTTTAGTAGTCAATGACACATGGGGCTCTTTTGTCATCTCTCTCATCCAGATTTTGCACGGTGGAGAGTAGGGGGCCAACAGAAGTAGAGGGTGGAGGAGGAAAAGTAGGAGGCCAACAAATGTGGAGGGTCTAGTAGGGGGCCTGTTGGAGTTGGTTTTCTGACCTCCACTACATAAATCTGAAGTAGGGGGTCAAGTAGGGGTCCTGTTGGAGATGCTCTAAAGCAATCACCTAGCACATGTACAGAAATCTGGACAGCAGCACAGCGGTCACTTGTTTCAACCATAACTGGAGTTATAAGTATTCACCAAAGGTGATCTTATACTTTCTAGAAATGTAATGAAATTATCTACAACTTTGTTATTATCATCTCAAGATGATTCCACAGCTAACAAGGTCAAACAACACAATAAAGACATCTCTATTTAGACTTGAGACAGAATCTGTCATCCTACTTAGAACAGCTATAACTGGAGATTTAGACTACGAAAAGGCGTGATCTTTAACAATTTAGAAAGCTTATGAAAATAACTACAACTCTTCTAACATCACCAAAAGGTGATTCAAAGCTTAGCTAAGCCAAACAACACAATCATTCAGATCTGCACAGAGAACATGCAAATCTGACAATGAACTTGCCGGGAGCATAACTCCAAAACTATTAGGCCTATGGTCATGAAATTCTAGGACAAGCAAGACATGGAAGTTAGCTACAATTTAGTATTCACCACATTCCTAGAAAACATCATTTGCATCATGAAAATAATTGCATAACCAAAACTGTACATGCAGCCATTTCAGAATATAACAATTTGATGTTTCACTTGTTTTGCTAATCAAAGAGCAAACACAGATTGTCACACTACAAGAGAAACCCCTCTTTAGCAATGGATAGGTGGCAACGCTTAATTTATTAGTTGCAAGAAATATAATAGCAACGTTTATTAAACCATCGGAAGCTTATGCGTGCTATCCGTGCTCTGGTGAGCGGCTCTTCTATGCGGACTTGTGATCTTTCATGCGCAGGTGCTGTTTTGATCAGGCACAGATTGCTGCCCTTTAAACATTATTTAATAAGAAACTGGCTCTTCTATGCGGACTTGTGATCTTTCATGCGCAGGTGCTGTTTTGATCAGGCACAGATTGCTGCCCTTTAAACATTATTTAATAAGATACAAAAAAAACCGAATCAAACACAAGCCTCGAACCTACAACCTTTCGGTTGGTGAGGAAACATATCACTCGCCGGTAACCAGTCAAGCAATTACCCATTTTATGTTGGTTTGTCTCACTAAATTTTAATTATACTAAGAAAAGGCCGGATCCACAAGTTATAGCCCCCATTCCTCTTATCCTGTACGCACGCACCCTAATCCCTAATCACAACGGCCGCCGCCACTCTGCATGGTGGTACTGGTACCCCACCCATCCGGGCCTCCAAAATCCCCTCCTTATCCATGATGTTCAATGTTTGACAATTTTAGATTTGAGAATTCAAAATATAATTATATGGGTCACAAGTTGTATGGTGTCAGCAAAACAGAGATCATATTTGAAATTTGAGATTTCAGAATATAATTATTTATATATGTCCATCATAAATCCAGTGGCAACAGGCCCATCATCTTTGTGGACAGGAAATATATTGAAAAATGATAAAAAATATTAACAAGACTGAAATCAAATGGCTACAGGTACGCCATAACTTAGGTGCAATTTCTAAACAAACAAAAAAAACACCTTTCAAGATTTGATTTCTAAAAAGAAAAAAAAAGCTTAGGTGCCATTTCTAAAAAAAATAAAAAAACGTCTTTCAAGATTTGATTTTTAAAAAACAAAAAAACAGCTTTGCTCAAGGTTTGAGCCCACGACCCCCAACAAACCGAACACCTCTCTACCGGTAGACTACACATGCATTTGCATATACATATAGGACAATGATTTTTTATTAATCTTTCGTAACCTTGTGATAGGCTGCACGAAAAACTTCGTAACTTTCTCATATGATGTTCGATGAAAACGGACTTTATACCAAAGTTATAATACTTTTCGAGATTTACAACTTTGTAGTTCAAACCTTTTGTTTTGAGATCATTTAGATATCCAAATATGTATCATAAGATTTTATAGAGTTAATACCAAAGAAGTCCATATGCTCTAAGGTCACAAGTGAGTGTGTAGTGGTAGAAGAGGATCTCGGATGGAGAAACAACCAAAATAAAAATTGTTGATCTTGAAAAGTTACAAAACTTTGTAGTTCACAACTTTTTTATTTAAAGTAGTTTTGATACTAAGTTATTTGTTTCATCATATTTAAGAGAAGTTAATACCAAATGAATCCATGTGCGCTATAGTCATAAGTGAGTGTGTAGTTGTAGTTAAGGATGTCGGATGGAGAAGCAATCAAAACAAAAGTTGTAGATCTCGAAAAGTTAAGCAACATTGTAGTTGACAATTTTTTCATTTAAAATCGTTTATCCAAGGAAGATTACATTTGAATTCTCACATTTCAAATTCAAAATTTTCAAATGACCTCGGATGGAGAAATGAACAAAAGAAAAGTTGTAGATCTCAAAAAGTTATGCAACTTTGTAGTTGACAACCTTTTCATTTGGAATCATTTATCTAAGGAAAATTATGGCCGAATTTCCTCACATTTGAAATTCAATATTTTCATATGACCTCGGATGGAGAATTGACCAAAACCAAAGTTGTAGATCTCGAAAAGTTATAAACCTTTGTAGTTAACAACTTTTTCATTTGAGTTCGTTCATGGTCTCAAATACTCATTTAAGTTGGATATAGCAATATTAACTATATTTTAATTTGAATTCGATTTGCTTGATAGAAATATCAATTTAATTTAATTTAATTTGTTAGGCCCGATTAAATGCATGCATTGCTAATTTTCAGATGTCTTACTTTATTATCTATATCATATTTAAATACTAACACTAAACTAAAGCTAATTTAAATTCAGCGTAATCTCTTTTTTTTGTCTTTTTTTTTGGCTCCTGCCATTCTTTTCCTATACTTATATCATTTAAATTCGGCTGAGTAATTTTTTTGTCATGTTTTGCTCCCGCCATTCTTTCCCTCCATTTTTTTTATTTAGTACTTTCTTTTCTCCCGCACACTTAATCTGATTTGTCACAGCCCACGTTAATTATGGGGAAGCCTAATAGTGGCCCCACTCTTCATAGAGACAAACTAGAGAGGATGGCGTGAAAGCAGCATGCAAACCGCCCCCTGATTGTGGATCTGTTCGGTTCTCCCAGCTGAATGGTGGTTCCTTTTCTATTTGTTTCTATCGCACAAGCACAACTCCATACCTCTCATCTCCCATCTGCAAACAGGGTGTCATACCTCACCCCACTACGCCACCAACGGCGCAGCAGCGGTGCTTCGTCCCCGATGCAGCCGTCCTCAATTGGTCACCAGTTTTGCCGTAATCGAATTGACAAGCAAGGGCAGCATCGTCGGCCGTCGTCGTTGAGCCCGGCCGGACACCGGTTCCTAAGGCTCCCGTGGCTACAATACAAGGCTGCGTCAAATCAAAAGGTAAACAATCCTCATCCTAGCATCGATCTAATTAGTTGGGTTTGTAAATAGTATCAGGGTGCCCTTTGTTGTCGCCATTGCCGTGTATGGCTGCCTCTGCAGTGCCTCCACCCTTATAGACCGGCTGTTGAACCAAGAAACACCCCTACCTTCAATCATAGGCAACAGACACGGATTGCGCCCTACACAAAATTTAGCCAAGCACCCCCACCATGTGCTTCGCCGCAGCGTCGGCGAGCTTTGGCCGAGCGCGGCCGCTACATGCTCTATGCCTCTCCCTTGCTATTAGCTTGATGACATCATCATGACGCCATGCCTATGTTATATAGTCCCTTTTCCTCTTGAAAACAAAACTGGAAATACATAAATACTCATTTTGGCATCCATTCCACAATCTATGTCCAGGATCTCCTGAGCCCACACCTAGTACGATTTAATGTTTCTACAGATTAAGATAAACTAGATAACAAAATAAGGATAGAACTCTGCAATATATACATGCTGAAATTTGTATATTCAGATATAAATATTTAAGTAGCCAGGAAAATGATGATTTTTTATCATCTCTCTGCATTTGTATAAACACCAAAAGAATCTGTAGACTATAGTTGCCATGTACTTCCGCTCCTTCGCCACTCGCGACGAGTGCGCCCTGCCTTGTCGCCTTAAAAACATTATTCAACTGGGCTACTCCAATTCATGATGTGTTTATACCCATCTATTTCTGAATACAATAGGGCTCATTACTAATATTAGTAATGTTCTACTCTAATTCATGTTGTGCAGTGGGCCAGTGGCTATGGCAAGGGGTAGCAGAAGAGCATACTGGACAAGAGAGCCATGGACAAAATACTGAGGCATCTGAACTTCATTCAGAGTGTTAGAGGAGATCAGATCGATAGTGATGGTGATATTGAGGTTAATTTCCACGGTACTTACTAACCTACTTTAAATTATTTTTATTACTAACAGGATGTGTTATCTGTGAAAGTATTTATCATTGAATATTTTGTGAAATGTAACACGGCATAGATGAAACTGAGGACAGAGTAAAGCGTTGAAATTGAATTGGACTTTTCATATCAGATTTATATCAAATATTTATTTGTTTTAGTTCACTGCAGAATGGGCAAGATGATAATGTGGAGGATGATGATCTGCAGCCACATTACAAATATCTTAATCTTGCACAGAAGGTATGCATACTAATATGGATGAAAGCTTTTTACTATGGTTGGCACTGGAAAGCTAGTAATGGTTGTTGCTTCAACTAGAATTTTATGCTGACATTTAACTGTAACATGTGCCTTGCGCCTTGCAGCAGAATGTTATGATGTAGAGAAAAATAGATGTTAGGTCAAAGAAACAGGTAAGGACAATTATTTTTTCAGTGATTAGTCTCAGTTTTGATTCCATTTTGTCAGTAAAAGAAAATATTAATTTATTCTTATTCACTACAGATGGAGCAAGATAATTATGTGGAGCACATTGATCCGCCAACACAGCACAAACATAATTGTACTAAAGATAAGGTTTGCACGCCAAACAGAACACATGGATGCAAAGCAATATATTATGTTCCTTTTACTGGGTACCATTATTGCCACTACTTTTCGACTTTCCTCACATGTGTTTCTTTCATGAATAAAGACAGTATTGTACTGAATGACACTGTATACAATGCTAAACAATTTCTACTATTGACAACTTACTAAGTTATCTGTTTTGACTTGTTTCCTGCGGAATAAGTTCTCAACAAGGCCTGGTGCAACAATACCTGCTAGTGTATAAGACACATCTCTTAAAACTTCAAATTATCCTTTTCTTAATTGTTCTTATAGCTGGAGTCTAGGAATCCCTATATATACTTTTGTAGAAATATCATCGTGGCACAACAAATTGGTCAACTAGCAATTCAATGACAGTATGATTATTTAGTTTCTTGGAAGTAGTGTGATCTATTATGTTTTTTTTGCATGCTTATATATGTGAACCAGGTTGGCACCAAAGTATGCTTACAGAGCTGCAAAAATCAAAATAAGTCTGTTGCAATGGGTACAATAGTAAGTTATGATCCAACATAGAAACTTGACGGTGTTCAGCTATGCAAAGAATTTTGTATGGTTTCTGTTAGTTTTGCAATGGTAAATGATGAACCATTCATATGACCATACAAAGGCTATAAGGTTCTTGGAGATGTAGAAGGAGGAGTTACTATTGCATGGCCTTCAACTTCTGTATGGTCTTTTCTATAACCCAATATGATTTCAGTTCTCGTAAGTGTCATATTAATTAATTCAACTTTCATATGTAGATCAAGAAGATAAATATAAAATCACATCAGTGGAACGCTGGACTGAAATGAAGGAAGGAGAAAGGAGAGCTGCTGGCATACTGAGAGGGATCCCTTTATATGTTTCATATTTGCTCACATAGGAACTTGTACTCTGTATAAATTATGTGGATGGCACTCATTGTAATGCATCAAATTATTTATACTATATATACGGCTGAGTGTGCTTATTTTCTGTGTTCGATGGTCTTGCATTTGTCATTAAATTGTACATGGATTATCTCTATTTTTGTCTCAAAAATTAAATAATTAAATGATATTAATGACTGAATTGTTTATTCCTTACAACACATATAAGTGTTGCAACAGAACAAATCTATACGTTACAACAAACCATAGAGGTTGTTCACCTATGGTTTGTACAAACACATATAAGCGTTGCCATAACCCATCATTATACGTTGCAACTTTGCAACGGTTATTAGTATAGGTTACCAACACATAAATAAATATTGCAATAGATCCTTGCAACGCCACTTTAGGCAACACATATTAGATGCGTTGGTATAGACCTTGCCAACGTATATATAGACTTTTAGCAATGCATATTTGCGTTGCAAAAGGGAGTGTCATTTTGTAGTGTCACTCAAGGCTCAAACCAACACCAACATAGCTCAGTCACATTCTGCTCAAGTTAATGAAATCAAAGGAGCATCACATGACTTAATTATATGCATCTACTAGCAAGCTTTCATTATCCAATTGTATAATACCACATATATTAATTATAGGTGATGTTGATAAACATGGAATTTGGAGCTGAGATTTTTATGAGAGAAAGATGATAACCAAACATGATTATTGTACAAATTTCACATGCTCAGGTTTCATAATTTAATTACCATGAAAAAGAAAATTGCTATTGCAAGAAAACAAGTGAGAGCAAGATAAATCTAAAAATCAGCATTTTCCATAAACACGTGGTCATATTATATGTTATTATGGTAGCATAACATTATAAAAAGGTAGAGGAATAACATTTTCCATTTTTACACCTTTATAAAAATTATAACTGATTTAAAACCATTTATCAAGCACCAAACAAGATAAATTAAGAACTCAGTCATATATTCACCAAAAATCATGAAATTTCAACCAAAGCTCATGCATCACATAGTTATTATACAATTAAAATTTCATGCCATTTGGATCAATACAACTTCAGATATGAGAATAACAAGCAAAACAAGCAAAAATTGCCTATTTAACAAGATTAAATCAAAACATTATAAAAACAGTACACAACTAGTATATTTAATATTTTCTTAGCTAGAGCATGCCATCACAAGATCAACACAACTAGAATTACAATTTTTGAACTTCAATAATTCAAGATATGCATCTGTCCGACTTAAAAGCATTTCTAAAAGCATCTTTAAAGAATAAATAAAAACAACAGAAACTTTCTACTAACACATATCATATTATGACTCTACTGTGTTGATCTACTCACAAGGATTCCAAAAAGTCCACATTTGCTCTTTTTGGATTTCCTACGATTTACTATGATTTATTGAAGTTTCAGCCGATTTATAGCAAAAGGAAAAAGATAAAAAAAACACTTTTTCCTCGGGACCCCTGAACTTTCCACAAATAAAGATTCTAGCAAATAGGTCCCTACAAACACTATTCATAAGAGTCTTGGCCTCTGCACTTAGCACCCTGATCTTGTTTCAATTTGAGCACGAGGCGCTTCTTCCTTCTCAGATCGAGTAGTGAGCTGGGGAGACGACCAGCGATGGCTCAGGGCTGGCCGGCGATGGCAGGGTGAGGCTAGGGCGTGCCCCAGGCTCACGCGCACTAGTGGAGCAGCATGGCTCAGCCTGTGGCTGCCTGAGGCAGCCCAGCCACGGAGGGTGGTCGCAGCCCAACGTGAATGGCGCAGTCGGCTCGGTGAGGTCGTCGCTGACGTCGGGGAAATGGTGGGGGAGCACCAGGGGGCTGGCGCGCACACGTGGAGCTGCTCAGCTCTACCCTAGGCGGCTTGTGGTGGCCTAGCCATTGGAGCAGCAGTAGCCATGGTGGCTACTCTAGCAGGGAGGAGCCACGATGACGAGCAGAGCTTACAAAAAGGGGCAGCATCGGCCAAAAGAAGAGCTGGGCAAGGAAGATGGTGGGACTAGCGGCCATGGCAGAGGAGGCTCGGACGAGGAGGAGGAGCACTGGTGGCAGCCAGCCTGACGGCGGCCATGGTTCTAGCGGCCGTGCTCTGGAGCCATGAGAGCGAGAGAGAGAGAGAGGGCCAAGGGAGCGAACAATGGCGAGGGAGAGCGAGAGCGGCCCTCTGCCTCTCTAGAATCGTGAGCGAGGGCGTAGGACATGCGGTAGCTCAGCCCAGCCATGGTGGGGGCGCACCCTCTCGCATGGCGGCCACGTCCGCAACACGCGTCGCCCTTTGAGTCAAATCAACGAGCACGTGGCGGGCAATGAAGTGGGTAAGGTGGGCATCAGTTTTGGGCTGGCTATGGGCTGAATTTGGACATGGGCTCAAAATAAAGTTTGTTGTTCCTGTTGTGCCTGCCAAATAGGGTTGTGTATATGTTTCCTAGTTTGCTTGCTTTTATTTTGTTTATACATGTTATATCGAGTGAACGGACAAGTTAATATTCTCCCCTGAATGTAAAAAGCGAGCAAACCCTGTCCCCACATGTAATTCAGCATGAGTGGTAAGTAGGAATGGTCTCCCGAGAATATGACACTCTCAAGTCTCTCAATATATGTGATATTTGCGGATCCTCACTATAGCAATAAAGATGTTATGCCTTTTTTCTTCCTACCACTAAGGCTTATGTGGAGTTCATAGGTAAGGAGAAAGCTATGACATACTTGCAGTGCATATATTGTAAAGTCAAACAATGGATCCAAAGAGAGTTGAGTCATACAATCAAATAAAGATGTGCATGTGTGTGGATGTATGGTGGATATATTTGGTGGCTAACCTAATTCTACTTTGCTCCTTGAAAACTTATCTCTCTTTTCAAACTTGAAAACATTTTTGCAAGAGAACAAGGGCTATCTTATTCATCTCTTTTTTTCTTTTCTGGCCGGCATCTGAGTACCCATTGTTTCCAATATCTCGAACACTTGTCCATTTTTTCAACTCTTTTTTTCATTATTTTTATGAATAACTTTTGAATAGCCCCATGTCTCTTTTCTGCAACAATACTTTGAGAGATAGCTTACAAGAACTTGGAGCATTGATTTGGCAGATAGAAAACCTAACAAGCATGTTTTTGTGTTCACCCCAGTGTAGGAGTAGAACATTTTTGGGCGGATCTAAATGGAATGGCATGTTTTTGCGCCTACCCCCAGTGTAGGAGTAGTGCATATGTGGGTGGTGTGTACGTGATCTTGATTTTGAGAGCATGACAAACCTTTCATAAGGTTCAACAAAGCTTGACAAAACTCAATGCAATTACAAGCAGCATATATGTGGAAGTTTTCCTAGCCTAAATAACATGTATGGCTCCGGTGGGAATTCAAGCTTTGTCATACAAGAACTCATCATGTAGCATTTTTTGTATTTTCAAAAGATAAATCTCCAGAACTTTAGTGTCACTTGGAACAAGATAAATAGTAGCTCAGACCTTCTCATATCATATCTGTCAATTACCTAAACTTAGATCAAGCATATGCTACCCACGAGTTTCAAGTTTAGAGTAAATCCTTATATCAAAACAATCTTATCCAAAACTCGGGAGAATTCAAGACTGAAAACTAGGTACTTGAAAGGAATTACAACAGAGCAACTATTCATCATATCCATTTTAGGAGATTGTTCTTAGAGTCCTTATTATTTATTTAGCTCTTAAAGTAAACTAGACACACTTTACACATTATTAATATAAATAACTATAACTATTTATTTTGTTTTTAGTTTTTTTATAAAGCAAACCAAATATAATAAAACAAAGGAAGAGAAATACTTAGCTGGATACACGGGGGTGCCTCTCCCCCAAGCTGGTTGTTGTCGTGGTTTCTTCATCATTTTGCCAGTGCCATGCTTTACTTAGGAGTTTTGCCTCCCCCACACTTGAATTCTCTTACCTTGCATAAACAACATGTGGAGACAAGCGGCCTCATTCAATCTCTCCAGATCAGAACCTCCAACAGAATTAGAAATCATAGGAGAAGGATTGAAGAGCCAGCGATCAAAAAGAAGACTAGTTCTCCCTCTAGTTTAGGAATAGAATCTAGTCTTGAATTAGAACTAGAAGAGAGAGAGAGAAGAGAAGGAGATTTAGAAGGAGCTCCGGCCTGTCAGATCTTCTTCAACATCTTGTACCTGTGGATTCAAGTTCTTCAAGATCTTGCATCTAGATATCTCTGGTAATCAACGTCTATTTTCAAGTTGTTCTTATTGTTCATATTGTTCTTGAGGTTTGTGACTCATTTGAGTACTTTAATTCTAGTAGCGCTAGGATTAGAGGAGTTAGAGGGTGTAAGCGTGGTGCTTAGACTTGATAGCTCATGAATGTACCCTATATTTCGGATTTCAGTGGTAGTTCGCAAGGGTGACTCTTATAGCCTTGTTGATTCTTCTATAGCCCACTGTCCCATTTGTAGGACTAGCAGGATAATTTATTGGTAGGAGAATTCATAGTCTGCTTATGACCTCCTATGACAATTTCCCCATCAAGAACACTATTAGCATTTCATACTTGAAGTAGAATTAGACAGCCTTAGTGATCCCCTCTACCTTCAAAATTCTCAGTCCTTGATAGCTACTCAAGGATTAAAGCTTAAGACTTAAGAAGACCGTACTCCGTTCCTTTGGGTTCGATATTAAAACTGGGTCATCTTGGTGAAGTGCTACATCGGTAGACATTATCTGTGCATTGCGGATAAAGTAGAGGGTGCATTAATTTATACCAACAAGCATTTCTAGCGCCGTTGCCGGGGAGCGGTGCTGAGTTCATCTTGAGTCAAGCTTAATCTTGTACTATACTTTTATCTTTTTACCCATGGATTTCTTAGAGCCATCCACTAGCTCCACAGATTCCATTCCACTCAACGAGTATATCTACCCCACCATAGTAGACATAGAGCTACCAAAATCAGCTAAGCCTATTCTTTCTGGGAGCTATGAGCTACGACCATGTTTGGTAGAAATGGTTAAGAGCCAATCTTTTTTAGGCAAGGAAGATGAAAATCCTCACATTCACCTAAACAAGTTCGAACAGATCTGTGCATGCCTATACATTGCAGGCATGCCCAATGAAACCCTAAGATGGAAGCTTTTTCCTTTCTCTTTAGAAGGGAAAGCTAAAACCTGGTACAACCGAACCGCATCAAGTAAGGATGGGGATTAGAAAGCTTTATGTTCTAGCTTTTGCTTAGAATTCTTTCCAGTTTCTAAAATCGTTTGCCTACGCTTAGAGATATTGTCCTTCATACAAGAAAGTGATGAGTCTCTAATTGCTGCCTGGGAGAGATTTGATACTCTTGTCCACTCTGGTCCATCTTTATCTATCCCAGACCCTATTCTTCTTCAACATTTTTATATGGGCCTGAATAGAGAAATAACTACATTTCTTCACTTAGCTTCAAATGGATCCTTCCTGCATACCCCAGCTACTAAAGCAAGGGAATTACTGCTCAACCTTTCACAAATTACTCCTACCTATGAAGCTAAGCCACCACAAGAACTTGTAGAAAAACAAATAGCTGAGCCTGAATCCTTTCCTAATCCATATCAACCTTCAGCTATAATTCCTGATACAGGGGAGACCCCAGTTTCAGCGAATGTGTTTGAATTCGAGGATTGTTGGGCATTCTTAACGTCACTACCAAAAGTAGACTTAGTTTTCTAATTCTGATAACGGCGCCAAAAATGCCAAACCTATCCCTCATGCCACTTAAGCCAAGTTGTCATCCCCAGCATGACATGAGAGACGCGGTATTGAAATATGCATTTGCTCATCAAGATAAATAATAAAAGGGATCTGCAAGCGCACAGATTAATACCGATGTAGCATTTTAACCGGAAAGTATTCCAAGTATCGTTATTTATATTTTTACCACTGGGAAGGGATTTCTAAGTATCATGGTTGATAATGGAATGAGAATATGGAACTGAGTACACATCATTGCATGTATAACCGAGAGTATTTATCAATCTCTTTATACAGGTATAAATGTCACATTAAGTAAAGGTAAAGTGATAATGGTGACAAAGATAATTAATCGGATCAGCTAGCCACATATAATAATGATAAGCACCACAACAGATATTCTAGCAAGTCATTAGCATGGAATTAGGATGAACTACAAAGATATTCCCTAAGTTATTATTAACTATAAAGTCTAGCATATCATAGTTAGTGCAATTATACTTGGCAATCATGGTGAGAAAAGACTATATCCATGCATAGTGAATATTAGCAAGGAAGATGAAAAACATAGCAATCACTCCCCTGTAATAGTGTTGCTCTGCCTGCCCTATACACGAGAGGGGGACTATATAAGAATCAACGAAGCTGTCACTATCGCGAACTACCCCACAATCCGGCATATAGGGTGCAATCACAGATAAATACGGTATAGACACCACGTCTACACAATAGTTATCATTCACCCACTGTACACATGGATAAACGCTATACGATCCTAGGCATGTATATAATTCCAATCTAACTAAGCCAAGCATATAACTATGATAAACTAAGAACAATATAATTGCAAATATAATCAAGTAGAGCAAAGTCATAATCAATATATTGAAATAGAACAAAGTCATATTCATAATATTGAAGAACAAAGATGAACAATTGAAGAACAAGAGAGGAATTACCAAGAATCCTCTTGACAGATCCAGGAACCAATCGAAGATTGACTCCTTCTAGTTCTAATCCTATGTAGCTATGCTAACTAGAGATCTAGTTGATGTGGTGGCTCTAGGGCTTGATCAGAGGCTCTCCTCCTGAATTAGGGTTTGAAGTATGAGACGAGGGCCTCTCCTCTAGGGGCAGGGGCCTTGCTTATATAGCCCTTTCGGATGAATCTGGGCCGTTGGATCAAACCGACATTGATCGTGCGGTTTTCCTTGATCCTCTAGGTCGGTGGAGCATAATCCTCGAGGCGGAGCCTGATTGGCTCCGGGGCCAGGGCGGGCGCCCTAAGGACCAGGGCAGGCACCCTGTGTCCGGCTCCGTTACGCCTCCCGTTCGTTCTCGTGGCTTCTGGACTCTTCTAGATGTAAGATAATTACGTGTTCGGTTAATATCCCGTCATTAATCTGACATGTGGGCCTTTCTTCCGTATTTCCTAATAACCCCCTGCAGAAATAGATAAACAGCAAAACTCGTGGAATTCTGTCAGATAAAACCCTAAGTCTAGGTGTTGGTTTCATTTGGATCCTTTTCTCTATTTATTTGATAGTTATAATTGATACTTAAGGACCGTCAACAAACTCCCCCAAGCTTACCTCTTGCTCGTCCCTTAGCAAGGAGAGACTCAGTAGTTGCTGAAATGCCTTTGAATTTTGACGGTACACATGCTTTCAAATAGAGTCTCATCTCTGAGTTAAAGTAAACTGTCAAGACTTAAAACTTACTCATTATACCTTTCACCATGGGGCTTGCAACCGTCACCTTTGTCTTGAGCGGTTAAAAGATAGAACAGTCTAGTCAAGCACCATGTCTCTTATTCTTGATCAGCTATTGCTCTTGGAGTTTTTTTTGCAGATTTTCAAATAAATCTCAGAGATTCCTTGTATGACTCTCTCAGGTCTCTCTTTTGTGGTATTTCTGGATCCTCACCAAGGCAGTAATGATGTCTGCTTTCTCTCAAAGCAAAGTATGTAGTATTTGTGGTATAAGGCAGAGTGACATTGCCTTCTCTCTCATCCTATTCTAATAAGGCTTTTGATATCTGGAGCTCATCGGTGGGAGATAAAGTATACATACTTACAAGACATTTATTGCATAGTCAAACCATGGATCCAGAGAAACAAGCCAATAAGTCAAATCAAGATGTGCATGTGTGGCGAATAAATGGTGTATGGTGGTAGTGATGATAACAATGATGAAAGTCTAATTCTACTTTTGCTCTTTTTGAGGGGATACGTACCTTTCTTGCTTTTAAAGCTCTTGAGGAGAATGAGGTGCTCTATATTTTCTTTTTTTTCCTCTCAGGTGGGTATCTTGTACCCCTAATTCTACTGTCGGACACTTGTCCATTTTTACCTCTCTTCTCACACTTTTTCTTTTTTTTTCATCGAGGTTCCGAGCACTTGCTCCTTTTTATTTCCTCGTATCTTTTTCTTTTCGAGGTTCCGGGCACTTGCCCCTTTTTATTTCCTCGTATAGAGCACTCATCTCCTTAGAACAATATAGCAAGTGGTAGTAACCAAAATAGCTTGAGCATTTATTTCACAGGGGATAACAAGAATGGGAAAATATTTTTGGCTATTCTCTCCTGGATTAGGAGTAGAATAATTTTATGTGGATCTGGAGATGAGAATGAGTGGATATATGTGGATGCGTACTTCCGGAGTAGAAGCAGCATGAGTGATCGTGCAAGTGAATCTTGATTTTAACCGCATGACAAGCTCCTAAGGGTCTACACAGCTTGACTACACTCAATGCTCATAAGCAGTAAAAAGTAAAGGTATGACTTAAAGTCTAGCAAGCATGTATGTATGGCTGTGGTAGGAACTTAAACTCTCATCATACAGGAACTCATCATGTAGCATTTTAAGATTTTCAAAGATAAAATTCTCCAGAATTCTAGCATCTCTAGGAATAGATAAACAGCAGCTCAACCTTCCCATATCATATCCGTTAACAACTTAGACTTTAGATCAAGTTCTCTTCCCACAAGTTCAGGTTTAGAGCAAGCTTTAAATGATAACAGTTATGTAAACTTAGAGAGAGGACTTCAAATTTGAAAATTAGGCAAAGCAACTATTCATCATATCCATGCTAGAGTTTTATTATTATTTAGATTCAGTTTAGCATAGCCACTTTATTTATTTATTAAAACACACTAAGCAAAAGATATAGGTATATATATAAGCACAAAATCTTTATTTGGTTTTTTTTTCATAGTTATGTATATTTTTATTTTTATAGGGTAGAAGTATATATAAATATAAAGATAAAGATAGAAATACTTAGCAAGATAATGGAGGTGCTCTCCCCCAAGCTGGATCTTGACATAATCTCTTCTGATGTAGCTAGCAGATGGCGGAGATGTATTTGAAAGTCGGCAGCACCCTGACAGCGATTAGAATGTCCTCCGTCTGCTAGTCTCCTTGAATTCTGTGAAGCTCAAATAGACAACAAAGCTTTGTGGAACTGATTAAGTGTTAGCATAAATATCTAGCCTTTATCATGCTGAGCCTCCTTGATTTTTTTATGTTGTTTTTTTTCTTTTATAAAGCAGAAGAAAATATTTATGTATTTATTATATATATATATATATTTTTTATGCCACCACAGTGAATGTACTTATGGGTTTTATGCCACTCGCATACTCACATGGGGCTTTAGGGTTTTTATCATTTTTATTTTCTTTTTAAGATAGTATGAATATGATTAACTAAGCAAACTATTTAAGATAAAGTAAATAATTAAAAGAAAAGGATAACTACCAAGTTACCTCTTGGCAAGGCGTTTGGTGTTTTTAAGTCCTCCGAACGGGACTCTTATTCGTTCAGTCGTCCTGGGACTTGGTGGATGGCGTAGTCGGTGGTTCCGGCGGTGCCTCCTCTTCATGTACAACTGTCTTTTCTTTCCATACCAGTCTCGGTGCTTTGGTCTCCTCAGGACAGTGTTGGTTGAGTGGTATGTCTTCAGATCTTACCACTTCTCCTTCATAATCTGCCCATCCGTCCTTGATGACCTGTTGCTTCTGATTGTGGTTACGCCGCCTTCTTCTTGTCCTGACCTGCTTGGATTCTTCAAATACATAGTTAGGGTCAGTAAAGTAAAGACGTACCTTCTCAGAGGGGAAGTGCATGTGGACTTCTCCAGTTCCAATGTAAATGATTGCTTTGACAGTACTAAGGAATGGTCTTCCAAGGATGATGGGTGGTTCTCCCATGTCAATAACCTGAAAGTCTGTATGGACAAAGTGATCGTCTATCTTGATAGGGACGTCAGTTACTGTACCTTCGACCTGTCGGAATGTCTGATCTGCCATCTGGAGCTGAATATATGTTGGGTTTAAGGGCATGGTTCCAAACAGAAGTTCATAGGTGACCTTGGCCATTATGTTGACGCCCGACCCAGTGTCGCAAAGTGTCTTGTATAAGTGGGACCCATTAATGGAGCAATAAATGCTTGGCATACCTGGGTCGTCCTTCTTAGGCAAGAACGGTGACTTGAGTTGGCGATCTTGACCTTTGTGCACGGCAGTGACCATCTTAGCTGTCTCGGTCCATACTTGCTTCTTGCTCTTGTTCCTCCTGTTGGTCCTCTTCCTTGGTTCATATTGGGGTTGCTCTGGGATTTGTGCGGTCTTGTTCTTGAAGGAAAACGTTTCCTTCCTCCCCTTGATGTAGAAACTGATCTTGGTAGCACTAGCATAGATGACAGCTCCCGCGGTGTTTAGGAATGGTCTCCCTAGGATGACGGGAGCCCTCTCATCAGAACCGGTCTCTATCACTACGAAGTCTGCTAGAGCGTACGAGGAACCCACTCGGACACAGATGTTCTTCAATATTCCTCTCGGAAAACTCAGTGTCCTATCTGCAAGCTGCAAACACATGGTTGTTTCTAATAATGGTTGTGAAAAGAGTTTTTCATACAGTACCCTGGGCATGATGTTGACGCTGGAGCCAAAGTCACAGAGTGCTTCTAGGAAGTCTCGCATGCCAATGGAGATCGGGATGATGGGGCGTCCTGGATCGCCTCTCTTGACCGGCAGACGGTCAGTACTTACTTCCACGATAGGGTTACTCCAGTAATCTCCTGCATCAAACATGTCTACAAGATTTGCAGATTCTAGTCCTTCCGGTTGTGATGGTATACCGGGGTTAGTAGCAGGAACAGCAGCAGCTATTTGATTCAACTGAGATTCAATCATTTTATTAAAGCTAATCTGGTTCTTGATGGCAATAGAGAAATTATCCATTCTATTATTTATATTTTCTAGTATTTTATCATTAGATGCCAATTTCTTAGACAGGTTATCCATTAGCTTTCCTTGGTTGGACACTAACTCTCTCAAAGGTGGATAATTATTATTATTATTGAAAGAATTGTTACCTTGGTAATTACCTGAGTAGTTAGGCCTCTGTTGATTCCAACCTTGATTCTGCTGAGGACGGTTGTAGTAGTTGTTGTTATTGTTGATGTAGTTCACGTCCTCCAGCAACTCAGGACAGTGATTGCCCGAGTGTCCAGTACCTCCACACTCCTCACAAGTCATGTGGGAGTCGTAGACGTGCATGACTTCTTTCTTTTCTCCAGCTCGATCATCGAGCTTCTTCATGAGTAGGTCTAGCTTGGCAGACAGCATGTCTACCTCCTTGAGCTGGTGCATACCTCCACCTCTCTTGCGTGTCTGAGTTCTTTCTTCATTCCAACCTTGGTTGGATGCCATCTTCTCCACAAGAGCTGTGGCTTGAGGTATGGTGAGTGATAGGAATGCTCCTCCAGCTGCAGCATCCATGGTTTCACAGGCACTATTAATGAGCCCATGATAAAATGTCTGCATCAACAGCCAGCTTTCCATTCCATGATGGGGACATTCTAGGATGTAGTCTTGGAAACGCTCCCATGCTTCTGGAACGGATTCATCATGTTGTTGCTGAAAACTTGTAATCTTCCCACGGAGAGCATTGGTCTTGCCCATGGGAAAGATTTTGGCCAGAAAGTTCATAGAGCAGAGTGCTCACGTAGTGTTCTTCTCCTTTGTAGCGTAGAACCACTGCTTCGCTCTCCCCAACAGTGAGAATGGGAAAAGGCAAAGTAGTATGGCGTCTCTGGGGACATCAGCCATGGTGAAAGTGCTGCAGATCTCCAGGAAGTGTTGAAGATGAGCACTAGCATCTTCGTGTGGCTTCCCACAGAACTGGTTAGCTTGCACCATGTTGATGAGCCCAGGCTTGAGCTCGAAGTTGCGGTCGATCTCCCCAGCAGGTCCAGTGCGGATGTTGTCCGTAGTGGGAGCTGAGAACTCGCAGATCGACTTGTTCGCCATGGCTTCGAATTCAGTCGACAAATTCCGGATGAAACTTCGGCGGTCTTCGGATTTGGATGAAGCTTTGTGCTGAAGTGTTGACGATGTCTTCTTGAGCTTGGCTCTTGTTCTTCTGAATAAGGCTTCAGGATCGTCAACAAAGTTGTCTGGAAGATGTCTTCTATTCATGCATCACCCTGCAATAAATAATCAAAATGGAAAATACAGGGGTAAAACTGTATAAGAGAATTAATAAGCTCGATCAGATTAGTGATGCAAATGATGACTCAAAGTTCCATATTCATTCCTACTTAGTAATCAACCTTCCCCGGCAACGGCGCCAAAAATGCTTGTTGGGCATTCTTAACGTCACTACCAAAAGTAGACTTAGTTTTCTAATTCTGATAACGGCGCCAAAAATGCCAAACCTATCCCTCATGCCACTTAAGCCAAGTTGTCATCCCCAGCATGACATGAGAGACGCGGTATTGAAATATGCATTTGCTCATCAAGATAAATAATAAAAGGGATCTGCAAGCGCACAGATTAATACCGATGTAGCATTTTAACCGGGAAGTATTCCAGGTATCGTTATTTATATTTTTACCACTGGGAAGGGATTTCTAAGTATCATGGTTGATAATGGAATGAGAATATGGAACTGAGTACACATCATTGCATGTATAACCGAGAGTATTTATCAATCTCTTTATACAGGTATAAACGTCACATTAAGTAAAGGTAAAGTGATAATGGTGACAAAGATAATTAATCTGATCAGCTAGCCACATATAATAATGATAAGCACCTCAACAGATATTCTAGCAAGTCATTAGCATGGAATTAGGATGAACTACAAAGATATTCCCTAAGTTATTATTAACTATAAAGTCTAGCATATCATAGTTAGTGCAATTATACTTGGCAATCATGGTGAGAAAAGACTATATCCATGCATAGTGAATATTAGCAAGGAAGATGAAGAACATAGCAATCACTCCCCTGTAATAGTGTTGCTCTGCCTGCCCTATACACGAGAGGGGGACTATATAAGAATCAACGAAGCTGTCACTATCGCGAACTACCCCACAATCCGGCATATAGGGTGCAATCGCAGATAAATACGGTATAGACACCACGTCTACACAATAGTTATCATTCACCCACTGTACACATGGATAAACGCTATACGATCCTAGGCATGTATATAATTCCAATCTAACTAAGCCAAGCATATAACTATGATAAACTAAGAACAATATAATTGCAAATATAATCAAGTAGAGCAAAGTCATAATCAATATATTGAAATAGAACAAAGTCATATTCATAATATTGAAGAACAAAGATGAACAATTAAAGAACAAGAGAGGAATTACCAAGAATCCTCTTGACAGATCCGGGAACCAATCGAAGATTGACTCCTTCTAGTTCTAATCCTATGTAGGTATGCTAACTAGAGATCTAGTTGATGTGGTGGCTCTAGGGCTTGATCAGAGGCTCTCCTCCTGAATTAGGGTTTGAAGTATGAGACGAGGACCTCTCCTCCAGGGGCAGGGGCCTTGCTTATATAGCCCTTTCGGATGAATCTAGGCCGTTGGATCAAACCGACATTGATCGTGCGGTTTTCCTTGATCCTCTAGGTCGGTGGAGCATAATCCTCGAGGCGGAGCCTGATTGGCTCCGGGGCCAGGGCGGGCGCCCTAAGGACCAGGGCGGGTGCCCTGTGTCCGGCTCCGTTACGCCTCCCGTTCGTTCTCGTGGCTTCTGGACTCTTCTAGATGTAAGATAATTACGTGTTCGGTTAATATCCCGTCATTAATCCAACATGTGGGCCTTTCTTCCGTATTTCCTGATAACCCCCTGCAGAAATAGATAAACAGCAAAACTCGTGGAATTCTGTCAGATAAAACCCTAAGTCTAGGTGTTGGTTTCATTTGGATCCTTTTCTCTATTTATTTGATAGTTATAATTGATACTTAAGGACCGTCAACAAGGATGAATATTTTTCCGAATTTGGAAATACCTCGAATTATCACCTTATAAGGAAGCCTCAGAAATCAAAACCTTATCCTGAAGAACTTTTGTAGTTTACTGAACACGCTTCCTTACAAAGACTACGAAAAATCTAGCTTCTGTACTAAGCCATGAATGGTTGGAAGAATCAGAGCTTTGTTCTGAAGTGATTTGCCTAGATTCACCTTCCACTTCCATTCAATGCCAAATTAATCTGGAACCTTTCGAAGCTCTTTATAATCCTGTTGTGGGTGTCAACATCATGTCTGCATCTTTTGCTCACGATTTATTGAGTTACATGTCATTGACCCCAACAACAAAATTGTTAAAAAGCCCCTCAAGATATATTCTTCCTAGTTTGGGAATTTTATATGTCCTACCTATCGTGGTAGATGGAATTCTAGTGCATATGAGCTTTTATATCTATGACATCATTGAATTCAACCTCCTGATAGGTCAACCAATCCAAAGACTTCTTCTCGAAGGTCAAATAGGGAAATTAAATATTTGTCTTGGGAAAAATCTTCAAAGATCCATACCAATCATTCACTCCCTAAATACTGAGAGTGATCCATGTCCCGAGATAGATCCTATGGAAGAAATTAAGGAAGCATCCCTTGAAACTTTAGAACAACCTAAGCTTGAAGAAGATGCTGAATTCTTCATAGAGGAAGAAGATCATCCTTCTGTTCCTAATCCTTTAGACTTCCTCGAAGAACCACCTAAACCTCCCATAGAGTTAAAACCCCTACCTGTTGGCCTTAGATATGCTTTCTTAAACAATGATCCGAAATCTCCCATGATCATAAATGATAAACTTTCTCAAGAAGAGACATTTCGTCTGACCACTGTCTTAGAAAAGCATAGATCAGCTTTTGGCTATTCACTCCAAGATCTTAAGGGAATCAGCCCTGCTCTTTGCACCCATCGCATTCCTACTGATCCTAATGCTACACCTTCTAGAGAACCTCAACGAAGACTTAACAATGCGATGAGAGAGGTAGTAAAGAAAGAGATTTTGAAACTCTTGCACGCCGGGATTATTTATCATGTGCCACACAGTGAGTGTGTGAGCCCTGTTCAAGTTGTGCCTAAGAAGGGAGGCATGATTGTAGTTAAAAATGAGAAGAATGAGTTAATTCCACAAAGAACCATCACTGGTTGGAGAATGTGTATAGATTACAGCAAACTTAATAAGGCAACAAAGAAAGATCACTTTCCGCTGCCTTTCACTGATGAAATGTTAGAACGTTTAGCAAATCACTCTTTCTTTTGTTTTCTTGATGGGTACTCTGAATATCATCAGATTCCAATGCACCTAGATGATCAAAGCAAAACCACTTTTACATGTCCATACGGAACTTATGCTTACCGTAGAATGTCTTTTGGATTATGTAATGCACCTGCCTCTTTTCAATGATGTATGATGTCTATATTTTCTGATATGATCAAAGAAATTATGGAAGTTTTCATGGATGATTTTTCTGTCTATGGAAAAACTTTTGATGATTGTCTTGAAAATTTAGATAAGGTTTTGCAAAGATGTGAAGAAAAGCACTTAGTCCTTAATTGGGAAAAATGTCATTTCATGGTTAGAGAGGGAATAGTGCTGGGACACTTAATTTCTAAACGTGGAATTGAGGTAGATAAAGCTAAAATTGAAGTAATTAAACAACTACCTCCTCCTGTTAATGTCAAGGGGATTAGAAGTTTTCTAGGCCATGCTGGATTTTATCGTCAGTTTATTAAAAACTTTTCTTATATTGCAAGACCGCTTACAAATCTACTGGCTAAGGATGTACCCTTTGAATTTGATGATGCATGCTTGAAAGCTTTTGAAACTTTGAAACTCGCACTCACTTCTGCACCAATCATTCAACCACCGGATTGGTCATTGCCTTTTGAAATTATGTGTGATGCAAGTGATTATGTTATAGGAGCAGTGCTAGGACAATATAAAGATAAAAAGCATCATGCAATTGCTTATGCTAGCAAAACTTTGATAGGACCTCAACTTAATTATGCTACTACTGAAAAAGAACTCATGGCTGTTGTTTTTGCTATTGATAATTTTAGATCTTACTTGGTTGGAGCTAAGGTGATTATTTACACTGATCATGCTGCACTTAAATATTTGCTCACTAAGAAAGATGCTAAACCACCTTTGATTAGATGGATTTTACTACTCCAAGAATTTGACTTAGAAATAAAAGATAAGAAGGGAGTAGAAAATTCTGTTGTTGATCACTTGTCTAGAATGCAATTTAAAGATTCACAGGAATTGCCCATAAATGATTCACTAAGGGATGACATGCTCTTTCAAGTTAACAGATCTGACCCCTGGTATGCAGACATTGTCAATTTTATAGTTGTAGGTTATGTACCACCAGGAGGGAACAAAAAGAAGCTCATTTATGAAAGTCGCATTCACCTATGGGATGAGCCGTACCTCTTCATAGTATTCTCAGATGGGTTCCTCAGAAGGTGTGTACCAGTGGAAGAAGGACTCAAGATCATTGAACGCTGTCACTCATCACCATATGGAGGACATTATGGAGCATTCCGAACACATACAAAAATCTAGGAAAGTGGATTCTTCTGGCCAACCATGTACCAAGATACAAAGGACTTTGTTCGGAGGTGTGGATCATGTCAGAGGCACGGTAATATCAACATCAGAGATGCCATGCCACTCACCAACAACCTTCAGATTGAGCTCTTTGATGTCTAGGGAATCGATTACATGGGGCCGTTTCCGAAGTCAAGAAATTGCGAGTATATCTTGGTTGCGGTCGACTACGTCTCCAAATGGATAGAAGCCTTGCCATGTCATGCTGCGAATGCCAAGAACTCTAAGAAGATGTTTGAAGAAACCATATTTCTAAGATTTGGAGTACCCAGAATGGTAATTAGTGATGGAGGAACCCACTTCACTGATAAGAACTTTCGCAAGTATCTGTCAAAACATGGGATCCGTCACAACGTTGCTACTCCTTATCACCCCTAGATAGGTGGCCAGGCAGAAACATCGAATAAGCAAATTAAGAATATTCTACAGAAGGCAGTCAACGAGATGGGAACGATGTGGAAAGATAAGCTTCCTGATGCACTGTGGGCCTACCGCACAGCCTACAAGACACCATTAGGAATGTCCCCCTATCAAATCGTCTATGGAAAGACTTGTCACTTACCAGTAGAGCTTGAATTTAAGGCCCACTAGGCGATCAAGAGATGGAACATGGATTTAGAAGCCGCAAGAGTTAGAAGAAAAATCCAACTCTCAGAACTCGATGAATGGCGTGAACGAGCATACCACAATGCGAAGATTTAGAAAGAAAGAACCAAAAGGTGGCATGTCAAAAGAATCAAGAAGAAGAATTTCACTCCAGGAGACAAGGTACTACTTTTTAATTCCAGGGTAAAGCTATTCGGACATGGAAAGCTACGAAGCAAGTGGGAAGGACCTTTCACGGTGGTCGCAACTTCATCACATGGAGCAGTAACACTTCAAAATGACGAAGGTACGTTATTCAAGGTAAATGGACAACACCTTAAAATTTTTCTATAATTTGACAAAAGTCCTGAGGAGTTGGATGTCATCCAATTCCTCATTTTTCCTTAAATATTACATATCTGCCACCTCTGATACATTTCGTACACCGAGGGATAGTTTTTAGATGTTAGTTAAGAGTTATTAGGCGCCACGAGAAAGTTGGTCGCGGGATCTCCTGAGGACAGGCCGACCGGTCCCACCCCCATGCCGATCGGCCCCCTCTGGGCATGGTTCGCCCCACGTCGCCTCTTGAGTCCCTTCTTATCTTATCCTCTTGACAGTTATGCAGCCGTGATCTGTGAATTTTTTGTCCCTCGTACCGAAGCCATCCAATCTAGATTGAACCCTTCTGCAAGTTGATCCGGACTATAAAACTAGGCCCCTGCTTGCCACTAGACTCATAACTTTCCATCTACAAAGCCTCCAACCAGCAGTGAAGCTTTCTTCCTCCTCCAATGGCCATCCAACGCAGCAACAACTCCAATGAGCGCAACTCCAACAACAAATCAATGTCTCTCACCATTGTTCCACCAAAACCGCTCCCCGTTGTTCCGCCAAAGCCTCTTGCCACCATGCCATCAAAGGAGATCATCCTTGCATCCTCAGGAACTCAGCGGGAGCACCCTCCGCAACAATCTTTCTACACCCGCGAAGTTTCTACACTTAGGCTAGAGCCACCTCCTCCGCGCCACACTATCGCAAACAGATCTCGCCAGTTCAACGTGTCTAAAGAAATTGCTCTTCTTCCTCCCAAGCCCAATGAGACGCTGATGGGGTTGAAGACCAACAAATTTGGAGATGTAACCTGCGCCAAATACAAATCTACCACTCCTCGTCCTGCTTTCGAAGGAGTTAGAGCCAACCCAGATCAGATTCATGTCACTCCTCCTACGAAGAGATCTTCATCATCTTCTTCCTCTTCTCATGAACCTAAGCAGCCTAGAGTTACCACAGTGCAGCTGGAGAAGATGATAGAAGAGCAAGGGATGGAAATAGAAGATCAAAAAGAGAAGCTACAAGAACAGGAGAAGAGGATATATGATCAAGATAAGATGATAAACTCCTTAAATAGAAGGCTAGGTGAGCAGTGGCAACTGCTCACCCGATTGAGAGAATCTAGCTCTATGACTGATTAGACTGTCGAGCAGACTCGAGGCCTAATGGCTACGCTAGCTGACACGATAGGGAAGTCTAATGCTAGGATCGATAAGCTAGTCATCAGGCAGAAAAGCACTAAAACTCTTGCAAACACTCTATGCCGTAGACTTGATGAGTTAGAGAAAGATGAAGAATAGAGAGAGAATGAGTTAGTAGATTGATAAGGCACAGAGTCGTTTGAGTGTGAGAGTTTTATTAAAAGTGAGATTTATTATTTAGAGTTATCAAGTTGTTATAGTGTGAGAGTTCTATTATTAGCTAGATATGTAATAAGTGTCTTAAATGATATCAATAAAGTTTTATTAGAGTCAAGTGTTTTCTCTCTTTATTATTATTTGGAATATTTTGTCTTGTCTGCACATGTTGCGTTTAAAAGAAAATAGGAAATAAGTGCTGGGGAAGACCACGGGATTACCAGAGAAGATTCGGTCACGAAAATAAAAGAACACAGAAGCAAACGTCGCCAAGACCTCGCACGATGAAGCGGGCCTCGACTGGGCCCCAGGGCCAGGACGACCGGCCCCCTATCGCCATGCCTTGCCTCCTCCTTCGTCCACAGTTTTGTACACATTCCATACATTCTATTTTTCACTATTTAATCTTCTATTTCGAATTAAATTAAGAATTCCCTGAATAAACACATGATCTATTAATGCTGATTAAAGGAATAAATTACTTTGATATAATTTAAAGATAGACTCACACAACACTTTTCTTAGAAGTCTTGTTATTGTTGGGAACCTTTTTAGGGACCCCGCATTGCTTAAGTTGTTGTGGGATATGAGATAGTAGAATAAGAGAACCTAAATCTTTAAGTCTTGTCCTTGGAGAACTTTTATTTTTAAACTTGCAAAATTAATAGTTTCACTTCTCCTTTGTAGTTGAGTAATATCCTACCAAAGCCTTACATGATAAATTTTTAAGACCAGCTTATAAGCCTTTTATTTTTGTATTGAGTTTTGTCAAACCTTGTTGACCTGTGTCGAGAGATTTTTCATGCTCCCAAGATCAAGATCACTTACACTCCACATACATTTGCTATTCCTACACTGGGAGTACGCAAAAACATGCCTTACCATTCAAAAATATTTTATAGGTTGAATAAATGCTCCAAGTTCTTTGATCAATATCTCTATAAGTTTTTTGTTATAGGCAAAAAAAAAGACTTGGGCTATGCAAAAATAAAAGAAAAATAAAAAGATAGGCAAGTACTTAGAAAAAAAGAGAAAGAAGAAGAAAAACAACGATAGCCCATGATCTTAAAAGCCTCTGTATAATTTTTCAATTCTTCAAAACAGAGAGATATACACTCAAAGGAGCAAAGTAGAAATAAGTTAGCCACTATATACCGCACACATGCACATCTTGATCTAAGAGTATGACAATTCCCTCTATGGGTCCGAGTTTTGACCTAGCAATAAATGTAAGGTAAAAGCGCTACATCCTTGATCATACCTTTCACTCCAGATACAACTTTTAGAGATAGGATGTTTTAAGGCACCAATCATTTATGCCTTGGAGAGGATTCCATAAATACTACATATGAGTGACTTGAGTGAGCTACATAGGGAGAAGGTGAATTATGCTTTTATTTAAAACTTGTGCAAAAATCTCCAATTAACTTGACTGACAGGAAGAAGGTGATCAAATTCAAGTTTTTATGTTCTTCAACTACCCAAAGTGTTGTGGTAGACACATTGAATCCCGCAGTATAGGTATGACTGGGAGAGGTCTAGTGTTGATGTCTTATCTTAAAGTTATGTCTTGAGGTAATTCAACCTTTACTCGAGGACGAGTAAAGACTAAGTGTGGGGGAGTTGTTGACGGTAATTAACTATCATTATAAACCGTCAACTAACCATATAAAAAGGATAAAAATATGATTCCCACCTTAGAATAGGGGTTCTAATGACAATTTCCACGAGTTTTGGTGAATTATGATTTTTTAGGGATTAAACAGGAAAATACAGGAAAATGATATCTTCTATGAGAAGGAACCCACGCCTATCGGACTTATCTCCACGTCACGGCCACGCAAGGATATTCTAGAAGACACCAGAGGACTCCACAAGGCGGCCCACCTCGACCTGCTGCTAGATGGGGCCGATCGGCCCTAACCCTAGGACGGCCGGCCTCCCCCCACGCCGCCACGACTCCTTCCTTTGCAAGCTGCCTCTACCACCTCCTATGATGCATCTCAACCCTACGTGAAGGTCGGTTTCTTCCAAGGGCCACGGTTGATCCCCCAGGGCTATATAAAGCGGCCTCCAGACCCCCAGGCCTCATTCAATCTCTCCAGATCAGAACCTCCAACAGAATTAGAAATCATAGGAGAAGGATTGAAGAGCCAGCGATCAAGAAGAAGACTAGTTCTCCCTCTAGTTTAGGAATATAATCTAGTCTTGAATTAGAACTAGAAGAGAGAGAGAGATGTCACACCCGGTTTTAAGGACAAAACCAGACATACACTATATATGAAATAAAGGAGTCAAATCTCACATATAGCCACAGATAAGTGTAATATCAAGAGACAAATGCTTAATATACATAACACAATAGTATAAAATATACCTTAAAGAGCAACACAGCGGAAAGACAACTCTGAACACCGGGTGTAGACTTCACTCTAGGAACAAACTGACTGGTTGATCACAAGCCTAATAACTCCAGAGACTATCCTGAGGTGTGGGGGAATAGCAAGAGTGAGTCCATGTCGAACTTAGCAAATATATCATGGGGTTCATGAGGCTCAAAAGGTTAGGCGCTGGTTTACTACATTTAGCTTTTATTCATCATTTGATTAGCAAATTAAGTAGCAACAAGATAACCAAATTCCCATTATAAACCAATGATCAATTGTAATAAGAATAATGAAATAGCAATTTAACATAAGCATAATAATATCAACCATAATAAGCATGATGTAACAATGGTGAACATTTATTCTGTAAGAATCCCCAAGGCCGCCCGTGTCCGTGGGCACGGCTAGTATACCAGTTTTTAACTCTGCGCAGAGGTGTACACTTTCACTGTGAGTCATGATTTCCAAATGTGTGGGGAGATCAAACCCAAACACCGGAGAACCATATAAAGCCATTTAAAAGTTCGTCTAACAAGTTAGGGCCATTAAGGATTCTCAATTGGAAAGCATGAACTTCCCTCCAAGGGGCGACTTACAAAAGACTGCACCCACCTTGGCAGGCCAAGACCATACTAGACATGACCCCTCTTGCGCCTTTCGGTAACCACTAACAAGCTAGAAAAGGTCTCTTAAACAACTAGAGCCAGAGCCATATAGCCCTCACAGTTGTACTGTCAATCCGGTTATCACTTACAGATAAGTCCTTACGGAGAGAAACTAGAGCAACATAAAAACAACATAATGCTCTAGCACCCTTTAACAGTAATAGAGTCATCTTAATGGGTGATTGCACATTTCATTAGTCATATTACAAGATCATGGTTTATTATTAAGCACTAGCAACAGCTACCAATGCAAATCCCATAGGCAACAAGGAATCAGGGTATCAAAGCCTACTTTATAATCTATATATCATCAAGGAGGACACATGCATATGTATTATGATTATAGTGAATAGGATAACAAGGATGGTCCCATGCTATACTTGCCTTGATCAAAGCTTTCCTGATGATACTGCTGGTCTGGCTCAAAATAATACTCTTGATCGTCAAGAAACTGCTCACCGTCTATACTCGATCATCAAGCATCAACACACAATCATCCGAGCAATCATACACGAAGCAAACAAAGAGACATAATTAAAATAGTACACCAACAGTAGTAAAACAGTATAAAAAGTTTGTAAAACTCTTCTACACGTTACTACGATCACACGGACATAAAGATCACGAAATTCGGATTTAAAACGTGAAAGTTATGAATTTTCTAAGATTTCCTATAGATAAATAATTACTTTAATATAAACTCGAAAATTAAATTTTCCAAACCTACTGTATAGTACTAACAACATGTAGAGCTCGCAAATACGAACCTAACGCAATTTGAACGGGTCAAATCAGAGTTAAAACGTACTCCCTCTATCCCAAATTATAAGACGTTTGACTTTTTTGACACCAAGTTTGACCACTCGTCTTATTCAAAAAAATTGTGCAAAATATCAATTTTTTATCGTAGCTTGGTATATTAATAAAAGTTTTTCAAGAATGACTTAAATTTGACTATATTTGTACAAATTTTTTGAATAAGACGAGTGGTCAAACTTAGAGTAAAAAAAGTCAAACGTCTTATAATTTGGGATGGAGGGAGTAGAAGATAAGGCCTAAACAAGATAATGGCAGTTTTGTAAATACCTAGTTTCGAAAATAAATCAAAATCTAGTTTTTAATGTGATCTAGACGGTGAAATTCAAGTAAATACCTCTTCTTCTTCTTGGAGTAGAACGTCTGGTGGCTTCGTCGGACGGCGACAAGAGAAGGAGAAGAAAATATAATTTACTACACGAGAGATTTTCCAAATTAGGGGCTCCTCTACGGTAGTTTTGGTGTGCTTTGCCTAAGGGGTACGTACGTATATATAGGGAGGAAAACTCTCCACCTTCATGTCAACTAGCGATATGGTGCTAATTGACGTTGTACCATCCACCTCCGCTAATAGGCCTAGGTAATCATTTAAGCCCATTAGTAAATAAATGTATGGGCCTTTGAGATTTATTAGGATTATTGCACATGGTCTTTGAGCGTTGGAAAAAAAATGAGAAATTTATTATTTTCGAAATTAATTATTTTTGTGGATAAAATAATTCTAGAAAAGTCCAGAATTATTATTTAAGCCGCGAAAAATACTCCGAAAGCTCCGAAAATTCGGAGAAATTTTCTAGAGACATTATGGAACATGAGGAACCCAAATAAAGTATTTGGAGCTCATGATAAGATAATTTGGAGCATCTAAAAATTAGATTATGCTCACAGATAAGTGGAAACAAGCTATAGATAAGTCGGAAAAATTCTCAAAAAAGTTTATAGAGATTGATTGATGGACGAGAAATTGAAAGGAGTGATTTGGGTTACAAAGAAAATATTTTGGGAAGCTCTCAATGAAACTTGAGCTGAGAGACAAGGAATTTGACTGTAGAAAAAGAATAAAGGTATAGCAGAGAGGGAAAATTACCTACTAAACGCATTTTAATAAAAACAGTTTGAATTGATTTTGTACCTTGGTCAAAACTAAACAATGCAAAAACACAATGCATTAGCATGTATGCACAACAATGTTGCTACATCCTAAGATGAATTTTAATTTAACGAAAATTTTTATTTTCCTATGTTTTCATGAGCACAAAAATACATAATTAAATCATTTTAGCTCTATTTCAAAAGAAACAAATTTTTAGGGTGTTACAAGAGAAGAGGAGGAGATTTAGAAGGAGCTCCGACCTGTCGGATCTTCTTCAACATCTTGTACCTGTGGATTCAAGTTCTTCAAGATCTTGCATCTAGATCTCTCTGGTACTCAATGTCTATTTTCAAGTTGTTCTTATTGTTCATATTGTTCTTGAGGTTTGTGACTCATTTGAGTACTTTAATTCTAGTAGTGCTAGGATTAGAGGAGTTAGAGGGTGTAAGCGTGGTGCTTAGACTTGATAGCTCATAAATGTACCCTATATTCCGGATTTCAGTGGTAGTTCACAAGGGTGACTCTTATAGCCTTGTTGATTCTTCTATAGCCCACTATCCCGTTTGTAGGACTAGCAGGATAATTTATTGATAGGAGAATTCATACTCTGCTTATGACCTCCTATGACAATTTCCCCATCAAGAACACTATTAGCATTTCATACTTGAAGTAGAATTAGAAAGCCTTAGTGATCCCCTCTACCTTCAAAATTCTCAGTCCTTAATAGCTACTCGAAGATTAAAGCTTAAGACTTAAGAAGACCATACTCCGTTCCTTTGGGTTTGATATTAAAACTGGGTCATCATGGTGAAGTGCTACATCGGTAGACGTTATCTGTGTGCTTGCGGATAAAGTAGAGTGTGCATTAATTTATACCAACACTTCGTCATCAACTTGATGTACCACGCCAGCCTCGTCGACTCTGGGCGGGCTAGGCTAAGGGTTGGCCTCGGCTCCGGCTAGAAGAGGCCTCTCTGAGTCATCTGGGACCTCCGTCAATTGCGCAGTGGTCTAAGGTAAAGTGGTGCCCGTGCCTCCGTCTGCGGAGGTTCCTGCGACCGTCTCGCCCCGCATAGGGGTGGAGGATGTCTGTTGTTGTTGTTGTTGTTGTTGTTGTTGTTGTTGTTGTTGTTGTTATTGTTGTTGTTGTTGTTATTAGTTCTCCTTGCCCAACAGCCATTGGTTCAAGACTTGTGGTATGGTGGGGTCCCCACGAACGGTGCCAACTGTGGGGTCACTGCTGACCTCTCACCCTCGTTAAGGTTCACGCGAGCAGAGGCCGAGGGTTTGCCACAGGGAGGAAAGCAAACGAGTGGATGTAAATATGGGGACAAAGGTTCACCGAGATCGGGACTAGAAATAAATGCAGATTAATTGCTCATTAAATTGTCTGGAAAAATTCCCCTTCTTACATGGGCGCCCCAGGTATTTATAGGCCATACCCAGGGTCGAGGGGAGAAATTACATTGGGACCGGCCCTGATGGGTCGGCTATGACACAACGGCCAAGGGCAAGACGGTAAACTCCCTTCCCTTGGCCAACTACCCTAAACCCTAGGAGCCTTGGGTGGGGCCGCTGTCATCCTTGCGGCGGTCTTCCTTGACGGCCCGCGGTGGACCCTCGCTGCCTGGAGCGAGGGTTCTCCATCCGCCCGCGACGATGGTCTCACAGGAGTGACCTCCGATCCTAATGCCTAGCCTTCGCACATATTGCCTATCAACAGGGAATCGTCGAAGAGGGAAGAAACCCTCGCTGCAGGGGTCATGGCCTGCCATGAGGCTGGTTAGTTGTTTCGGAAGAGAGGTCGAGTGCCAGGGGGTGGCTGAGCCGGGTCTTTTCTCTAATAATGTCTATATATGTAACAAAAATAAAGCAGACTGCACATCACAACAACTATACAAATAGAAGCAGGTTAGCAGACTGACCTAGTATTAATGTTTGTTCACTACAGAGCTTCTGAACCATGACGACAAGCATTATGTGCAAGAGTTTTGTGGGTTCTACTTTATTATGAATATTATTTGTTTTCAATTAAGTATAAATTATTGTTTGCCATGCAATAATAGCAAGGTTTATATATACTGTGTACGTACTTGAAGAATTTAAATATAAATCCTCTAAAAAAAGAATTTAAATATAAATTAAAACTTATTCCATATTTTTCGACAGAATTCAAAAGTATTAATAACTAACACTATTTTATATTGTTGCTAATGGATGCAATATAGTTCTATTATTGGATGCAAACATAACTTTAGCATAATAGGCACTTTAGGCAGTAGTATCCATGTCCCAGATGACTTCTTCAATGTAAATCTTTTATTTTAGTATTCTCTTCGTTTTTTTGGTAAACATTCTGAAAAGCAATAATCCAAAAAGTTGAGATATCAAAATCAATATAATAAAAAGCGTTAACGAAAAAGGATAATCAAGGTATAAAATTGAACTTTTTTTTTTGAGGAACAGAATAAAATTGAACATTTTCATCTCCTAATCCATATATACAATGCAAAGAGCAACTGATCCAGCAGAAGAAATCAACGGTAAAAGCTTTGACAAAGTTGAATACCAAAAATTAGCTATCATATAAAATCAATCTATATATGTACAAGCCTTTGTTTCAAAGAAACACACACCCTCAAATCCGGACATATAAGAAGCATACGGCGGCGGCGGCGCGCTCTCGCGTAACATTTATTTGGCGGCAGACAACGTAGGACACAATGCAAGAGGCGGCCACACGAGCGCGCGCTGCGCCATGCAAATCACACGTATGTACTCGATCATACCAATCACAAACATACAATACATGCGCACGTACGCTGATACGGCGGCGGCAGGCAGACCTCCCAGCACCGGTTCCGACGAGCTAGGATGATGGCGCACAGCCGCAGGTATCTAGCGTCTCCACGAAGACCATCAGGCTGGGGCGGCGTCGCGGACCTCAAAGACGTTGCGGGTCTTGACGACGACGTCGTACATGTGGACGAGCTTGAGGCGGGCGAAGTCGCGGGGCACGGTGATGAGGTGCACGGTGGAGCGCTGGTGGAACTGGAGCAGGCAGGGGTCGTAGAGGTAGCGCTCCCAGCCGAGCTCGCGGAGCCGCCGCTCCAGCACGTCGTACGACGTCACCACCTCCCCGCTCGGCACGTGCACCAGCACCTTGTTCGGCCGCGACCCGCCGGCGGCGGCGCCGCTGGGCGGGTCGCTGTCCGCACGCCGAACGATCCCGTCCTCGAACACCCACACTCCCGACATCGTTTCTTTCTTGCTACAGGAGCTCGAGACTGTAAATATTATTCGGTATACAAGGAGCAGCAGGATGAGGCAGAGGTATATATACTGCGGAAAAGAGGGGAAGATGCTGACGTGAGCGGAGGCAACTGGCCCCACTGCTCGCCCACCTGTTCCATCGGCTAAGGTGGGTCCCGCCGGCTCACCATTCTCCATTGGAAGGAGTTGATGTGGGCCCGTGGAATCGTTGGAAGCTTAGCGAAGGCTGCCTCTGCGCCGCAACGATCCAGGAACGAGAGCCCCGATTTTAAGATTCCGATACTTTGCCTACTCAAAGCACGGGATAATCTGAGCCGTTAGGATGTGTTATCAAGATGGTGACAGTTACCTGTGTGAGTATTCTTCTGCTCATGGTAAAGTAGTGCGGGACTCTTATTACGACCCCCAAACTAATATAAATTAAAAGGGGTCTATTTATTTATGTATATATCTCGATGAGGAGCACGTGGCTCACGGATAAGGTTATGTGGTGAAAGCCCGCCCCTTCACCGATTTTTTCTATTTTTAATCATTTTTATTCAATATTTTAATAATGACTGTTCCTAAAAAAATTATAGATACGACTCTTTTGGTCCCGCCAGTATCGCTAGAGCGACAAAATGACGTTGTTGCATCACATGTATTGGCGCAGCAACATCTGTCACGTTATATGACGTTTCTAACATTAGACGGCATTTTCGATATGGAAAACCTCATCATGCCAATCCTGTTTGCATGATAGTATTGTTTTGTCACGTCACCGGAAATAGCATGACAAGAATGAATCTTAGAAAAAATTATAACTTTTCAACACGATATTGGATGAAGATAAATTTTATATGAAAATTATAGCTCTCGACGAGATGAACAACTTTCTAGATTTAAGTTTTTTCAGGTGAGAATGTTAAGATGCTCAAAAGAATAATATAAGATTTTAAGAGCATAATAATCGCATACCGGTGGTTGTCCTATTAGCAAAATAGTATTTTTTTTTTGTATGTTGTTAAATGAAGATACTCTTCACATCAAACTTGTAGCACTCAACGAGATCCAAACCTTTATAGTTTTGAGGTTTTACATTTTAGGTCATTAAAATGCTCAAAAAAATGATAAAATATTTCAGCAGCCTAATGTCGCATTAGAAAAATAATGTCTTTTTTTATGGTGTTAAATGAAGATATATTTTATATCAAAATTTGTAGCTGAGATATACAACTTTATAATTTTAAATTTTAATATTTAAAGTGGCTAACATACTCTAAAAAATAATATAAAGTTTTACCAGCATATTAATCATGCACTATGTCTTGTTGTCTTACTAAAAATCATAATTTTTCCCATATGTTGCGAAATAAAGATACCATTTATATTAAAGTTGTAGCTAACTGTGAGGTCAACAACTTTTTAGTTTTGAGGCCTTCCATTTGAGATAGGTAAGATACTCAACAAAATAATGCAAAATTTAAGGGGCTTGTTAACCGTGTGTCACACCCCCAAAATTTTTTATTTTGGGTTGTGCTCAGAAAACACTAAATAAAATAAATGATTTCAATATTTGAATAAATTTATTAGATAAGTTAAGTTGCTGCTAATTTAAATATAGAAAATTGTGGTTTTAAAATTTTTCATATTAATTTGATAATGTGGTGTTTGTGTGATGCTTGTCTTTGGTGTTGGTGAGTGCTATTATTTTTAAAATATCATAGGACGACATTTGCTTCTCACCGGAAAGTTTTTTGGTATTTTCTGAATTTAAATTTTCAATTTCCGTGAGCTTAATATTTTTCCTTGATCTCTTTATCAATCTTTTCATGCGCTCAAACTCATTTGGTTGAGTTCCTTATCTCTCCAAGAGTCTCCAGGATTTTTCCCGTGATTTTTCTGAGCTCCGGGCTATTTTTCGTGGCCAAAAGGTAATTCTAGATTTTCTGGAATTATTTTTATTCGCGGAATTAAAATAATCCCGAAATTAGGAAATTTCGAAAAGTTTCCAAACCCTACGACTATATATATGCCGGCGTAGCCCTTGACGCCCTGGTTTCAGAAGTACAACCCTTATCGCGAGCCGCCGCTCGTAGCTCCATCTACCTCTCGCCGAAGTTCTACATCTACAGCTTCCGTTCCGACGAACTTCCGACGAGCTTTTCCGGCCAAACCATCGCGTCCCGACGCCAGCCACCACCACCAAGAGGTAGCCCTCGTCGTTCTCTACACCGTGGTATATCCGTTTGCGTGAATCCATCACCGTTTCATCAAGTTCCCATCTCATCTTGCTTCTCTCCGGCAAGGTTCCACCATGGCTGACCGGAGCTCCTCCTAGCTCAAGGTATAAGATGATACTATTTACAGTTTTACCACTAAATTTGTTTAATCAAAAAATCCAGAAATTAGGAAATTCCGAAAAGTTTACAAACCCTACGACTATATATATGCCGGCGTAGCCCTTGACGCCATGGTTTCAGAAGTACAACCCTTATCGCGAGCCGCCGCTCGTAGCTCCCTTCACCTCTCGTCGAAGTTCTGCATCTACAGTTTGCGTTCTGACGAACTTCCGACGAGCTTTTCCGGCCAAACCGTCGCGTCCCGACGCCAGCCACCACCACCAAGAGGTAGCCCTCGTCGTTCTCTACACCGTGGTATATCCGTTTGCGTGAATCCATCACCGTTTCATCGAGTTCCCATCTCATCTTGCTTCTCTCCGGTGAGGTTCCACCATGGCTGACCGGAGCTCCTCCCAGCTCAAGGTAGAAGATGATACTATTTACAGTTTTACCACTAAACTTATTTTGATCATAAAATCTTCGTTTTAACTCCGATTTGACCCATTCAAGTTGCGTTAGGTTCGTATTTACGAGCTCTACATGTTAGTGTAGCTGTACAGTAGGTTTGGAAAATTTAATTTTTGAGATTATATTAAAGTAATTATTTATCTATAGGAAATCTTAGAAAATTCATAACTTTCACGTTTTAAATCCGAATTTCGTGATCTTTACGTCTGTGTGATCGGAGTAACGTGTAGAAGAGTTTTATAAACTTTTTATACTGTTTTACTACTGTTGGTGTACTGTTTTAATTATGTTTCTTTGTTTGCTTCGTGTATGATTGCTCGGATGATTGTGTGTTGATGCTTGATGATCGAGTATAGACGGTGAGCAGTTTCTTGACGATCAGAAGTATTATTTTGAGCCAGACCAGCAGTATCAATAGGGAAGCTTTGATCAAGGCAAGTATAACATAGGACTATCCTTGTTGTCCTATTCACTGAAATTATCATACATATGCATGTGTCTTCCTTGACAACCATAGAGATTATAACTTAGCTATTGATATCTCGTTTCCTTGTCACCTATGGATTGTGCATTTGGGTAGCTATTGCTAGTGCTTAATTATGAACAATGATCTTGTAATTTGATTAATGGATTAAGCAACCAACCATTAAGATGATTTTATTACTATTCAAAAGGGAGCTAGAGCATGTGGGTTATTTTGATGCTCTGGTTTCTCTCCATAAGGACTTATCTGTACGTGATCATCCGGGACATACAGTACAGCTGTGAGGGCTATATGGCTCTGGCTTTAGTTGTTTAAAGGACCTTTTCTAGCTTGTTAGTGGTTACCTTAAATGGCGTAAGAACGGCTTGCCACGTTGGGTGTAGGGCGAGCCCCTGTCCTTAGTGTGTATAGGCTGTGGTTGTTGTGCCACAGGGAAGGGGGATTCTACATCTGCCTGCCGAGTGAATCTAATGGCCCTAACTTGTTAGACGAACCTTTAAGTGGCTTTATATGATTTCTGGTGTTTTGGGACTAGCTACCCCATGCATTTGAAAATCATGACTCACAGTGAAATTGTACACCTCTGCGCAGAGTTAAAAACTGGTATACTAGCCGTGCTCACGGATACGAGCGGCCTTGGAACATTTACAGATAGATGATCACCATTGTTATATCATGCTTAATTACTGTTGTTATTATTATGCTCATGTTAATGCTATTCATTATCCTTATTACAATTGATTATTGGTTCATTAATGGGAATTGGAATACCTTGACGCTACTCAATTGCTAATTATATGATGAATAAAAGCTAAACGCAGTCAAACAGTGTCTAACCTTTTGTGCCTCATGAACCCTGTGTTATACTTGTTGAGTTCGACATAGACTCACTCTTGCTATTTCCCCCACACTCCAGTGTGTAGTAAGATGCTACTCGAAAGAAGGACAAAGGTGTAGTGGAGTTTCTAGAAGACTAGTAGAAGTGCTAGGCATATGTTACCCCCAGTCAGCCATCCCTGAGAAGAATGGAGCCTGAAGTTTAGTCACTGTTCCGCGATACTCTGATGTAAGTGTTAATATAGCTATGTATACATTATATAATAACATTGTTTCTGATACTTTTTCATTCTGGCATATGTGTGGACTTCCTGGGCACACATATGATTAGCTTGGTTTTGTTCTTTAGAAAATCGGGTGTGACAGAGTGGTATCAGAGCGGTGTTGACTGTAGGACGTATGCCAAGTAGCACTGGACGTATTCTGAAACTCATTTTTACTATAAAACTATTTTGTCATCCCTTGACTCATTGATTTTGACTATTTTCCTCTTCCTTGTCCTGTTGTATCCTCTTCTTGATAGCTTCCTTTGAGCTAATATTTCTTTCTCCCTTAGATTTTTTTTATGTTATTTTTAAAAGTTTTCTGATCTCATCTTGTTCTAAAGTTCGATGGCTTTTCATCATCTATAATCTACCATTTAGGATGACCACCATTGTTGAAGAAGCACGTGTAGTACCGATAATATGATGTGTGCTTGTTTTGCTTGATGTGTTGCTTGTGTGTTGCCTTGGTCTCGTGCTTCAAAGGTGGCTCGGAAGGTATAAGTCTTGAGGAGTAGCTCGATCCATGTTAAGTGGGATAGGTTTTACGTAATACTCCGCATGCTGATTTCTATAGCAGTTTGCAATGTTTCAGTCATATCTCAAGATATAGACATGAGAAATTTATGAAATTTTACTAAGAATAACTAGACTTCTGTATCTTTCCAAACCCACTGGACTTACCTTTTTATCTATTTTGAGCTATGAGATATACCTGTTCTAAGTTGAGGTTACTGCATAGTCTAGAATTCTAGAATAGTTTTGGCTAAGCTCTGTTTTTGATTAATTTGATGACAGAACCTGGGAAAGTGTTATTAATAAAAGTTGAAGATAATTTCATAAGCTTTCCAACCATATAAAGATCACTTCATTTGGATCTTTGTAGCTCGAGTTATGCTAGATTTACTGAACTGCTAAAATTGGAATTCGCCCAAAAATTTTCGGCATTACTTCCTTATCTTGTATAAGTGAATATATCATTGGATATCTTTGAATCTCATTGATTTGCATTGGAATCTTACATTAGAGATGATTATGGTTATCTAGTATAAAAGGAGATGCAAGTTACTTTGGTGTCCCCTAGTTTCTTTTTCTTAAGGGGGTAGCAAAGTTGTGAGTGTTGCAAGATGAAGGTTTCGTATGTCCTAGTGCTTCACTTGGAAGAAGTGGTTCTCTCTATGATTGGAAGTCTACTCATGTGCTAGTGTTGTTTGCTTGGGATCAGTGCATTGTTGGATCGTTTACAAGAAGCTCGGGTATTCATCAGGACTGGTCTTCACTTCAAGCTATCATTAGTTGGGAGTTCAACATTCAATTCAACATACTCTATACAAGTTACCATGGACGACATAGGAAGGAGATGTTGGAAGTCTATAGTTAGTTTCATAAAAACTTAGATGACATCACCCCCATATCAAGTATGTTTAGTAAGTTTTAAGTGAAGGGAGTTTTCTACTTGGATAGGTATTCTCTAGTGGAGTTACTATGAAGAAGAGCTCAAGAGAGTTGAATGTGGAAAGCTCTTAAGGCTCTAAGTGTGGCATTTATTGGGATTATAAGAGCGACATCTACGTGGATCACAAGAATCTGAGGGATATCTTCGCTATGTTGGTTTTGAACCTGTGGTATCATCGTCAGTTTGATCCTGATCAAGATTTTTATGAATTGCAAAGTGTTGCCTTCAATGACATTACCAGGTGGAATAAAATCTTTGTTAAGTGGGGTAGTGTCCGCTACCATCATTAATCTCAAGCGACGAGGTACGAAGAACTGAAGATCAAACTTTATTTTTCTTGTCATCTTTTGGCGATCTTCAATCCATGTCTTGTATATCATCAACACAAATCAAAGAAGAATGAAGATTTGAGTATTAGTGTTATCTATCTCTCTAATCTCTCTGAATCTCGTTTCTATCTTATCCTGTCTTTTTAGAACAATCTGTCCTCCTTAGCTTATATCTATATTTTTGGATGCCCAAAAATCATGGATAAATTCTGGACAACAGTAGACTTCAATATCTTTCTCTGGCTATAAGAACCACCCCAATAGCTATTATGGTTTGGGAGTTATGAAAATCACAAGGAGACGCATCTGTGCTGTCAGTAACCTAGAATAGTTTCTGTTGTGCACAGTTTTCGACTACCTTAACTGTAGAATCTGAAGAAGTGTTCTATAAGGAAGTTGTAGTAAATTTGATAAGCTTTCCAACGGTATAAGCTACAACATCATTGGATTCGTAGAACTCGAGTTATAACTGTATTTCTACACTGCCATTTTTCTGCTCACGAGGAAGTGTAGGTTACTTGTTCTTGCATATGCTCATGAATCTCTTTGGGATGCCAGAAGGACATGATGATAGTCATTACCCAAAAACAAATGCAAGTTATCCTTTGGTGTTCTCTAGTTGATCTCTTCTTAAGGGAGTTTGATGAACTAAAGACGATATAAGATGGTGGTTTTATACGTTCTATTTCGTCACTTGGAAGCATCAGCTATCTACATGGTTGCAAAGTCATTATCAAGCGTAGGTATCTTTTCTCAGAGTGGTAACCTGTTAGAACCATCTACAAGAATCGTAAGGGTCTAAAGGAGACATTTACCAAGTTGGTTTTGAATTTGTGGCATCATCATTGGATAGGAGTTCATGAAGGAAAAGTGAAAACTTGCAGATCAACTTTATCTTTCTCCCTGGTCTCTCTGAATCTCGGGACAAGATTCCTGTTAAGTGGGGTAGAATTGTCACACCCCCAAAATTTTTAATTTTGGGTTGTGCTTAGAAAACACTAAATAAAATAAATGATTTCAATATTTGAATAAATTTATTAGGTAAGTTAAGTTGCTGCTAATTTAAATATAGAAAATTGTGGTTTTAAACTTTTTTATATTAATTTGATAATGTGGTGTTTGTGTGATGCTTGTCTTTGGTGTTGGTGAGTGCTATTATTTTTAAAATATCATAGGACGACGTTTGCTTCTCACCGGAAATTTTTTTGGTATTTTCTGGATTTAAATTTTCAATTTCCGTGAGCTTAATATTTTTCCTTGATCTCTTTATCAATCTTTTCATGCGCTCAAACTCATTTGGTTGAGTTCCTTATCTCTGCAAGAGTCTCCAGGATTTTTCCCGTGATTTTTCTGAGCTCCAGGCTATTTTTCGTGGCCAAAAAGGTAATTCTAGATTGTCTGAAATTATTTTTATTCGCGGAATTAAAATAATCCCGAAATTAGGAAATTCCGAAAAGTTTCCAAACCCTACGACTATATATATGCCGGCGTAGCCCTTGACGCCCTGGTTTCTGAAGTACAACCCTTATCGCGAGCCGCCGCTCGTAGCTCCCTCCACCTCTCGCCGAAGTTCTGCATTTACAGCTTGCGTTCCGACAAACTTCCGACGAGCTTTTCCGGCCAAACCGTCGCGTCCCGACGCCAGCCACCACCACCAAGAGGTAGCTCTCGTCATTCCCTACACCGTGGTATATCCGTTTGCGTGAATCTATCACCATTTCATCGAGTTCCCATCTCATCTTGCTTCTCTCCGGCGAAGTTCCACTATGGCTGACCGGAGCTCCTCCCAGCTCAAGGTAGAAGATGATATTATTTACAGTTTTACCACTAAACTTGTTTTGATCATAAAATCTTCGTTTTAACTCCGATTTGACCCGTTTAAGTTGCGTTAGGTTCGTATTTACGAGCTCTACATGTTAGTGTAGCTGTACAGTAGGTTTGGAAAATTTAATTTTCGAAATTATATTAAAGTAATTATTTATCTATAGGAAATCTTAGAAAATTCATAACTTTCACGTTTTAAATCCGAATTTCGTGATCTTTACGTCTACGTAATCGGAGTAACGTGTAGAAGAGTTTTATAAACTTTTTTATACTGTTTTACTACTGTTGGTGTACTGTTTTAATTATGTTTCTTTGTTTGCTTCGTGTATGATTGCTCGGATGATTGTGTGTTGATGCTTGATGATCGAGTATAGACGGTGAGCAGTTTCTTGACGATCAGGAGTATTATTTTGAGCCAGACCAGCAGTATCAACAGGGAAGCTTTGATCAAGGCAAGTATAACATGGGACCATCCTTGTTGTCCTATTGACTGAAATTATCATACATATGCATGTGTCTTCCTTGACAACCATAGAGATTATAACTTAGCTATTGATATCTCGTTTCCTTGTCACCTATGGGTTGTGTATTTGGGTAGCTATTGCTAGTGCTTAATTATGAACAATGATCTTGTAATTTGATTAATGGATAAAGCAACCAACCATTAAGATGATTTTATTACTGTTCAAAAGGGAGCTAGAGCATGTGGGTTATTTTGATGCTCTGGTTTCTCTCCATAAGGACTTATCTGTACGTGATCATCCGGGACATACAGTACAACTGTGAGGGCTATATGGCTCTGGCTTTAGTTGCTTAAAGGACCTTTCTAGCTTGTTAGTGGTTACCTTAAATGGCGTAAGAACGGCTTGCCACGTTAGGTGTAGGGCGAGCCCCTGTCCTTAGTGTGTATAGGCTGTGGCTGTTGTGCCACTGGGAAGGGGGTTCTACATCTGCCTGCCGAGTGAATCTAATGGCCCTAACTTGTTAGACGAACCTTTAAGTGGCTTTATATGATTTCTGGTGTTTTGGGACTAGCTATCCCATGCATTTGAAAATCATGACTCACAGTGAAATTGTACACCTCTGCGCAGAGTTAAAAACTGGTATACTAGCCGTGCTCACGGATACGAGCGGCCTTGGAACATTTACAGATAGATGATCACCATTGTTATATCATGCTTAATTACTGTTGTTATTATTATGCTCATGTTAATGCTATTCATTATCCTTATTACAATTGATTATTGGTTCATTAATGGGAATTGGAATACCTTGATGCTACTCAATTGCTAATTATATGATGAATAAAAGCTAAACGCAGTCAAACAGTGTCTAGCCTTTTGTGCCTCATGAACCCTGTGTTATACTTGTTGAGTTCGACATAGACTCACTCTTGCTATTTCCCCCACACTCCAGTGTGTAGTAAGATGCTACTCGAAAGAAGGACAAAGGTGCAGTGGAGTTTCTAGAAGACTAGTAGAAGTGCTAGGCATATGTTACCCCCAGTCAGCCGTCCCTGAGAAGAATGGAGCCTGAAGTTTAGTCACTGTTCCGCGATACTCTGATGTAAGTGTTAATATAGCTATGTATACGTTATATAATAACATTGTTTCTGATACTTTTTTATTCTGGCATATGTGTAGACTTTCTGGGCACACATATGATTAGCCTGGTTTTGTTCTTTAGAAAACCGGGTGTGACACCGTGTATATCAAAGCTTATCTTTTTAGAAAAATCATATATTTCTTATTTGACATTGCATAAAAATACTTTTTAAATGAAAGTTTTAAATCTCAATAAGAGCTACAACTTTGATATTATTTTTCTAATGCAACAAGTGCTAGTACGTGATTATTATGATCCTGAAACTTATATTATTTTTAGGAGCTTCTTAACGATCTCAAATATAAAAACCCAAAACTATAAAGTTATAGATATTATTGAGAGCCACAACTTTGATGCAAAGATTATCTTCATTTGACACCATACAGAAAAGATATTATTTTGCTAACGCAACAAGCACCGGTACGCAATTATTATGCTCTTGAAATTTTATATTTTTTTGAGCAGCTTAATGTTTTAAAAAATGAAAAAAATTCAAAACTAGAAAGTTGTAGATATTATCGAGAGCTATAATTTTCATATACAATTCATCTTCATCCGAAGTATTGAAAAATTATGATTTTTCTAAGATTCAGTCTTGTTATGCCATTCTCGATAGCACGACAAAACAATACTGCCACACCCACAGGAGTGGCGTGATAAGGTTTTCTTCATCAGAAACGCATTCTAATGTGGCAGATGTTGCTGCGCCAATGTATGTGGTGCGACAACATTATTTTATCACGCTAGTGGCACTATCGCAACCAAAAGGGTCCTATCTTAAAAAAATTTAAGAGCAGTTATTATTAAAATATCAAATAAAAATGATTAAAAATAGAAAAAATCCTCCTTCACTGGGTGTTGACAAACTATATTATCACTTCTTATCAAGTAGAGGGCTTGTGCCTCGACAAGTATTTCAATAATGCTGCTATGAGACAGCCCATGTGGCGTGGGTTATACATCACCAAGCTAGTGGCAAGCGATCAGTAACGAGGCAAAAAACCAAAAAGAAAAATGGAGTAGCGATGGGAAGGACCCACAACCCAAAACTCTAATAGCTTGAACCTACGAGAAGAAGATAAATCAACAGAAAGGTCACCTACAGTGGGGACCAAGCCATGGTGGCAAAGCATCTCTATAAAGTAGACAATACGAACAACCAACAATAACGGCGGTGAAGCATCTGCGCTTGCCATTTTCTATCTTCCAGATGCCTAGGCCCACTGTCAAACCATATACGTCTACATATCTCCCGTATCTCTCTCCCTCCACTCGCTGATGTGTGGGCCCACACATTAGCTTCACGTTCAACCTCCAGAATACATGTTGGCGGAACTTATTGCATAATTTATGCCACCAATTAGTATATAAAAACCATACCAAACTTAGTGAATAGGGCTTTACGCTAACGATTTTCACGAGTTTTGGTGTTTCACTTGTTTTGCAGGGCTTACATGGAAATATACCTAAAATGGGCCAAAAGTAGAGAAATAACTAAACCTATTTTGGCCCATAGCAAATCAAGAAGAAGAAGGAGAGAAGCCCAATCCAACTTACACAATCAGGCTGATGCACCCTGGGAACATGGACTAGGCCCGACGGGGAGATGACCACGCAAAAGACTCAAGGCGAGCCAGGCGGCGCGCGTGCGCCCAAGGCATGGCCGCGCCAGAGGTGCCTTCCCTTGGGCCAAACCTTGGCCGGTGGCTCGTGCCGACAGCCTCAAGGCGGTTCCACGCTGCGTCAGTACAATTAATGCGCTGGCTGGCGGTTTGGGGAGTAAGTGAGGGAATATTCTAAGGAATTATCACCCTCTTCTCTCCTATAAATAGAGGCCCCCTCTCCCTCATTCCACAGACCAACCAAGGGAGCAAAGAACACCTCAAGGGAGCAAGAGCTCCACACTTGAGCCACATTCCAAAAGGGCTATGTCCTAGTAGCTAGCTAGAGTGAGAAAGTGAGATGTGAGGGAGAGAGCGGAGAAGAGCCAGACTTGTCGGCGTCTCCCCAGGCTTGTACTTGGGAGCCGGGCTTGATGGAGCTTCTCCAAACTTGCACTTCTACAAGTATTTGCTTGGCTCCTTCACGAGATCTTGGCTAAGTAAGTATTCGTGGTTCTTATAGTTTTTTATGTCTTTTTTAGTTGAGCTTTATCTTCTCTTGTTTACGGGTACGTCATCTGTCCCTTTGGCAGATGCTCTAGTAGAGGGTCCCTGATAAAGATGAATAGCCTTGTACGACACTAGAGTAGTAGCAATAGCATAGACGTGGTGTCTAGGCTAGAGGCTACCTTCGTTTACCTCGTACTCCATAGTCGAGGGGTAGGTAGCAGGTGGTGACAGCCCTGTCCATCCATTGAACTGCCCCACATTCGAGTACAGTGTTGAGCTATAGGCCGACATCGCTTGGCAGACCAGGTGATATCCGGTGCCCGAAGTAAACTACTAGAAGTAGAGTATCGCAACTCTTAGGACCTAAGAGCTATAGGAGTCCATCTCTACCCCGCTTTCTATCTCTACCCTTAGGTTGTTCTTGGACGAACTAGCTAGAAGAAAGTAGCTCTATTTCTTGAGGAAAATACGATACCCTGAATACTTTCGGGTGAAGGCTACAACGGTAATTCCGTACGCTTGCGGATTCTTCCGTATTCATTAAGAAATACCAACAAGCTTTCCAACGCCGTTGCCGGGGAATGGTTGTGTCACACCCCAAAATTTCTATTTTGGGATGTGACTTAGAAAACACTAAATGACATAAAATGATTTTATTATTTTATTAAAATATTCCCAACTTTTGTTTAGTTGTTGACATTTTAGATATGGAAAAATGTGGGTTTCTAAAATTTTTGCAATTTAATCTAAAGGTTTGTTGCATTCATGCCTTTGCATTGTGTTTATGTGTGGAAAATGAATTTATATGTTTCCAAATACGCCTAGGGTTTGACCCCAACTTCATCTCCCCAAATACCAAATCAAAATCTAAAAACTCCAATCAAGTCTTTTGCCCACATCCTACCAAAAATCTAGCAAGAGCCATTCTCTTTTTCCCTCTTGATTTTCTTCCTCTCAACTCCTGGCAGCCCCTATCACTCTCTTAACATGAATATGGAGCCCTCTCTCATGGTGTAGCATTTCTTCTTCTCATCATTCAAGAATAACAAAAGCATCTTTTCTTAATCACACCCTTGTTAATACTTTCAATTTCTCTCCATTAGTTCACATGAAAACAAAAGTGCTACTCACATCCTACTGCAAAGCTCTCACGCCTCTTCTCTTTCCCTCTCATGCAAATAAAAGCAACACTTAATCTCTTGGCAAACCTCCTTTGCATTCCTCTCCTTACACTCTCCATCAAAGCGTTTACTCATTTGATGGCAGTAGAAACAGCCGTGTCTCCTCTAAATCTCTCCCATGCAACCATGCATTTTCACTCAGATCCCATGTGCACTCATCTACTCTGATGCTACACACTCTTTCCATTTATTCTCATGCAAAAATATTTGTAGCACATAATTCGTTCTCTCTTAATTTTTCTTTCATCACACATTTTTATAATCCACTCTTAATACCATCCTTTCACTCCCTTAGTTTCCTCCATCTCGTGAAATACAGCAGCAGCCCCTCTCTCATGCAGAAAAAAATAAATGGATGCCACAATTCCTTCCTTTTATTTTAGAGTAAAGTGCACCAGCGGTCCCTAAACTTGCGTTGCTGTGTCATCCCGGTCCCTAAACTCGCAAATCGACCATTTAGGTCCTCAAACTTATTCATCTGTGTCATCTCGGTCCCTAAACTTATTCGGCTGTGTCATCTCGGTCCCTAAACTTGCAAATCGACCGTTTAGGTCCTCAAACTTGTTCAGTTGTGTCATCCCGCTCCCTAAACTTGGTTTTGGGTCTCATTTGGGTCCAAACTGGGCGATCTAAAAACTTGATATCAAACAATAATTCATAACTTTTTCATATGAACTCAAATGAGGACAAACTTTATATCAAAATTGTAGCCCTCGACGCGATCTACAACTTTTTAGTTGAAATTTTTTTGAATTAAAACTGTTTAGAGTTCCAAAATATTGTTGTATGTTTATAAATTTTGAAATTTCAAATTTCAAATTATCAAACAATCTTGGATATTAATATGGTCTATATGAAAGTTGTAGTTCTCAATATTATCTACAACTTTGTAGGTGAAAAGTTTTTTATTTGAAGTCGTTTAGTATTCTAAAATATTATTGTAAGTTTTTTATTTAAATTTTAAATTTCAAAATCTGTAAACTTACAATAATATTTTAGAATACTAAACGACTTCAAATAAAAAACTTTTCAACTACAAAGTTGTAGATAATATTGAGAACTATAACTTTCATATAGACCATATCAATATCCAAGATTGTTTGATAATTTGAAATTTGAAATTTTAAAATCTATAAACATACAACATTATTTTGGGACTCTAAACAGTTTTAATTCAAAAACTTTTCAACTACAAAGTTGTAGATCGCATCGAGGGCTATAATTTTGATATAAAGTTTGTCCTCATTTGAGTTCATATGAAAAGTTATGAATTATTGTTTGATATCAAGTTTTTAAATCGTCCAGTTTGGACCCAGATGAGATCCAAAACCAAGTTTAGGGACCGGGATGACACAACTGAACAAGTTTGAGGACCTAAATTGTCGATTTGCAAGTTTAGGGACCGGGATGACATAGCCGAATAAGTTTAGAGACAGAGATGACACAGATGAACAAGTTTGAGGACCTGAATGGTTGATTTGCGAGCAGTGCAAGTTTAGGGACCGCTGGTGCACTTTACTCTTTATTTTACTAGGTAGTGTGCCCATGCGTTGCTACAGGACAACTAAACTTTTGTACTAAAAACACACGGATCGCACGATAAGATAACAATTCCTCATTGAAATTTTTATATGCCCATACATTGCAACAAAATAAAATAACACCACAACAATTAAGTTTTTGGAGCAGGATCTAACATTATGTTTAGCCAAAACTATTACTCATCACGCATGAACAATTAGCACAACTGTTGAGGTAACTAATGATTACAAAGAAAAAAAGATGATGGCCTTCAGAAAATTAGTGCGCAACAAGGATCGATGAATATTTGGCTCCAAATCTTGAGGCTGTGGCTTGGTTTTCTTCTTTGCTTGCCATCGTATGGGACCTAGGGAGCCCACAGCCAACATCCCTTCCTGGAAGTTGCCCACATCCCTTTTCAGTTAATAAAGCTTCTATTTCAACAACATTGTTGACCAGCTCCAAACTCCAGACTGATCGAGCCCAGGTCCTCCTTGAAGCTGTCAAACCTCACCATTACAACTGGAAGCTGATAACTTGCAATGCTCTAAACATAAGCAAAGTGACATAAAACAAGTGCTTACCTCGTAGAAGCGTTGCGGCCATAGCAAATGCAGGTAAGCAACTGACCTAGATAACCTTATCTAACAATTAAGAAGATGCCAAGAGAGAAAAATATATCCATCACTCCAGCCTTCTTAGGGGGAAACATAAACAAGCTATTATTATAACAGATATTTAGATATGCTATTATTATTAGCATCAGCCTGGCCTTCTTATGGTTAACAGATATGAGACATCTACCAGTAACTTGTAAATACTGTACATAATGCTATTTAAATAGTGTAGAAACAAATATAGCCATTTTAGACCATGTTAGCATGTGTCCAAACATTATTAATACAACATACATTCTTATCTGTTAAATGAACATAGCAGTTTGTTGCTGGTTAATATAGCTGCAAACAACCCAATAACATAAATTATTGTGATTGGTGAAGCATATTTATACAACTAACTAAAAGAAAAAATTACACCAGAGAAATTCCTGTCCATGGATCCTTATTCTTTGGTCTCAGTAGCTAATTAGAAATATATTGCAGAGTAATATGATATCTACTGATCTTGAATACAAGTTCCCCTTTGACCAACTTGTCCAATTGTAAGTGCTGAAGCAACTTGGTGACCTTGCTCCTGCATTTCCCACCATTTCTTGTCTAGTATCTGATTCCTATCATCTTTCATGAATCAAAATGTCTAATAGATGAGACCTCAAAGGAATTGAAATTGTCTAAAAAAACTTCTCATAGATAAATCTACATTGTTATTGATTAGTTTTGTTTTACGACCAGATTGTTACTGTGGTGAGGTGTCTAGGGAATAAAGAACCATATGCTGGACATACACCAAAAAAATGATCTATAACCACTAAACCAAATCGAATAAGCACCAGCAGCCTCTCTCAGCAGTAACCTGCTTGCAGCCTGCTCTTCCGCTCTGCCTCATCGACTCGAGCTGCCTCTGCCCACATGTGATAGCTCACCTCCTCTCCCTCCTTCACCATCTTCTCTCTCATCTTCTCAAGGTTTGCACATACCTGCAGGTCAAGAAACACAGGAAACAATTAAACCAAGAGCTTGAAGAATTTGACATTCTCTATTGTAATGTAATTCACCAGTAAAGATAGCAATTCAGTTGGCCAAAAATTAAGGGGGTTAAGTTACCTATAGAACATCACGGCTGAGCTTTATAATCATCCTCAATGAATGGCAATTTTGTTCTCTTCCCACACAACATGAAAATAAGTGAGGTGACTCCTCCCTGCAAGGATTCTGTGTAAAAATAAATGATACATGTTTTTGTCTTTCTTTGGCACTAAGAATGGTCCAAGCCTAATAGTGTTTCCAGTTTTGTACTTCAAGGTACAAATCAGTACTATATAATTCTGTCCTCGTACTAAGATCAGTGTTTCCAGTGTTATGTCGGAGAAAAAACAATAATGAGGTTAATATTTGCAACATTTCATTTGTAGGCAATCACTAATATTACATGGGTTTCAGTTCACATGTACATCTATTTTGGTGTGAAAAAAAATCTTAGATGCACAAATAAAAATACACATCAATCTTCTTTAGTGTATCATTCCATCTACTTGTGGTACTACAATTTTCTTTGAGCTTCTATCATGTACTCACATTGTTTCACTCCTTCTATCATGTACTCCCGTTGTTTCACTCCTTCCTGGTAGTCTTGCCAATCTACAAGAAATCAATATTAGAAAAAACAAAACACACCCATTGACACTACCTGAATAATAGAAAATTACCACCTGACACATTATTATTCTCTAACAGTGTGGCATGAGGGGTCCTTGTCTTCAAACAGATAGGAAAAGGTTGAAATGTACAAGTTAGCCCAAACATGTGATCAAACAACCATGATTTCCATCAATTATTATGCCACTGTGCACATCTTCATTAGAGTGGTCAGAGATCATGATAAAGTAAATAGTCGATGCACGAGATTAGTTTCTTGGTCCAATGTCCTTCAGCACACAAATCTGCTCCTCCCCTGTCATAGCGTGCAATCAGTTTCGTAGTAAATTGGCTACATCAATGTATTTACTTAAGAATTTATAGCATAAGTGATCTCGCCCTCAAGAATTCAACCAATAAACTGGGAGGCATCAAGAAGCAAATACTTGAATGCACACAAAATATACAGTAGCACAAAGACACCATTATTGATCATCTATTGAGTTCACATAGTGGACATGCCAAAATCCCATGGTGACAATGGGTGAGCGGAGTCAACCAGGGTCGACCACACAGGATGGGACAAAATCAAATGAGGGCCTTTGAGATGGTAAGGCTAAGAACACATGATCATCATTCTTTTGTTCCTGCCGGCATATGAGCTACAATCAATTCCAACTTTAGATTACACAAGTTCTAGAGAAGCTAAATAAATCGAACAAAAGTGGCTTGGGATTTTATTCCATGAGAAGTTCTAGATGAAAGCATCTAGGCCCCAAGGTTTGGTTACGGCAATTGATGACAACGCTTTATTACCATGACTAACGTGTGTTTTGCAGAAACTTTGGTAAGTTAGGTCATGGAGGTTATAACTGCTTTGGGCACCATGGTATTCATGTCCCTTGATGGAAATCGTTTCGGTTTTCAAAAGAGTGACGTCAAGATTAAGGACGGTTAGTTCCGGATGTCGAGGTGTTGAGATACATTCGGAATAGTCGTTAGGATCTTCGTTTTTCTCTTTTGGTCGTACTATAAAGGGGGGCATGAGCGGGTAGCTTGACCTAGGCGAGTCCTATGTTTAGGTGTGGTGCACACTTGTTAAACTTGGCGCTAGGCAGCCCTAGAATAGCTCAAAGTTCAGTTGGAAGCAACTTGGTTCAAGTTGCGACGCGTTTCAGAAAGTTTCGGGCTGTTTTCCCCTGACCGGACGCGGTCTTCGGCATGACCGGACGCCTCCGGTCAGTACTTAACCGCGACTAGGGTTTCGGCCCTGACGACCGGACGCGGTCCTCGCGAGGACCGAACGCGGTGGTCAGTGGCCGACACGTGCCACTTGAGGGAACACCCGATCGGACGCGACCTGGGTGTGATCGGCGCGTCCGGTCACAGTCCAGTAAGGTCCAGAGACGACTGGACGCGTCCGGTCATCACCGATCAGACGCGGCCTCGCGTCCGGTGCGAGTACAGTATGCTCCCTCACGATCGGACGTGTCCGGTCACCCCTGACCGGCGCGTCCGGTCACTCAGTTCGATTTTCGAATTTCGACCGTTACAGGCGACCGGCGCGTCTGGTCACTTCGACCGGCGCGTCCGGTCAGCCCGTGTTTTGCTGAGTCACAGGGTAACGGTTCGTTTTGTTTGAGGGGTGTATAAATACATCCCCTCCACCTCTTTTAGAGGTCTCTTGCTCATTTGATCAGCTGAGAAAACCCTTTAGAGTGCAAGGGAGTGCAAGAGCTCTAGTGAGGATAGAGATTTGAGAATCAAAGCTTGAGAGCTCCTCACTAGCAATTAGAGAGTAGCAAGTGTGCATCCACCTTCTCATTTGGGCTCGTTGTGGTCAAGTGAGAGTTCTAGCTTGTTACTCTTGGTGATCGCCATCACCTAGACGGCTTGGTGGTGATTGGGAGTTTGGTGATCATCCGGCGGAGCTTGTGGATGACCCAACTCATGTTGTGAGCGGTTTTGGGTGATTCACCGCGACGGAGTGTCAAAGAATCAGCCCGTAGAGAGCACTTGATCCTTGCGCGGATCATGGGGGAGCTACACCCTTGCACGGGTGCTCCAACGAGGACTAGTGGGGAGTGGCGACTCTCCGATACCTCGGAAAAACATCGCCGTGTTCCTTGCCCTTTACATTCAAGCATTTACATTCTCGTATTTACTTTCATTGCTTGATTTACATTCCTAGAATTGCCATGCTAGACTAGGATTGGAAACTAGGGTGCAAAACTTTTATCGGTAGACTCTCTAGGAACACAAGTAGGCACTAGGGGTGAATTCCGGATTGTAGGATTTAATTCTTGCAATTAATTTTTAGAAAAGCCCAATTCACCCCCCCTCTTGGGCATCTTGATCCTTTCAATTGGTATCGGAGCCGTGTTGCTCCTAATTTAGGCTTTACCGCCTAGAGCAAGATGTCTAACGGGGAAGGACCACCTCCCACCTTTGAGGGGGATGATTTTCCATATTGGAAAATCCGCATGGAGGCGTATCTCGAAGCCATAGATGTTGGGTGTCTTAGAGCCGCAACCCAAGGGCTTCCCGCTATCAAGGATCCCGCAAACCCCATTGGTGACGAGGAGAAGTACGACCGGTGGAATGCAAAGGCCAAAAATGCACTCTACCGGGGCTTAGGCAAAGATATCTTCAATCGTGTGCGTAATGCAAAGAACGCTCATGAATTGTGGGAAAATCTTTGTGCTCTCCATGAGGGAACTAAGAGTGAGCGTGAGGAACGCTATCATATTGCTTTAAAGAAAATTAATTCTTTTGAGATGCTTCCTAAAGAAAGTGCTAATGACATGTACACTCGCTTGAATGTTCTTGTAGAGGACCTCAATTCTCTTGGGCTCACTCAAATGAGCCAATCGGATGTTGCAAGGAAGATCTTAAGTGTTCTTCCCGTTGAGAAGTATGGTCACATTGTCACCGTGCTTCACCAAAGTGATCTCTCCACCGCAACACCGACACAAGTATTGGGGAAGATCAATGCTCATGAGATGTACATGCACATCACTCCGGAAGAGGGCTCATCATCTTCCAAGAAGAAAGACTTGGCTTTCAAAGCTAGCCATGACAAGAAGAAGAAGAAGGGCCAAGCCATGATGGTGCAAGAAAGCTCAAGTGAAAGTGATGTCGATGATGAATCACTTGCACTCATGGTGAGAAAGACCACCAAGATGCTAAAGAAGCTCAACAAGAGTGGCATCAAGTTCGATGGTAAGAAAAAGAAATTCTTCACAAGTAGCAAGAGAAAGCCCATCTCGGAGATGGATTGCTACAATTGTGGTGAACTTGGCCACTTAGCTCATCAATGCCCTAGACCACCAAAAGACAAGTTCAAGAACAAGAACAAGGGCAAGAAAAATGATTCAAGTGATGAAGAAGATGAGAAGAGGAAGAACAAGCCATACAAGAAGAAGGATGGCAAGAAGAAGGAGTTCTACAAGAAGAAGAAGGGAGGAAAGGCATACATTGTTGGTGATTGGCTCACCGACATTGAATCATCTTGTGAGTCCTCCGAAGATGAGAGCAATGATGAGAAAGAGAAGGTTGCCGCCTTTGTGATGGGGCCATCATCTTCACCGACATCTTCACCACCACCTTCACCGCCTCCTTCACCATCATCGTCCACTACTCACCTATGCCTTATGGCCAAGGGTGAACGAAAGGTACAAAACCATGATAGTGATGATGATAGTGATAGTGATGATGAATATGACGCACCTTCTTATGATGAACTTGTAAAATTGCTAAATAAATACACTAAGATCATAAGAAGGACAAGAAATGAAAATGATGAACTTCAAAATGAAAATGAATCACTCTCATCAAAGCTTGAAAATGCTCAAAAGACTAGTGGTGAGCTTAGAGATCAAAATGAAGTTATGTCTTCCACTCTCAAGGAGCTCAAAACCTCCAATAAAGAGCTTAAAGATCAACATGATAAACTTGAGAAGAAGCATGATGAGCTCATCACTAGACATAACTCTTTGAAAGACAAATACACCACATTAAAAATTGACTATGATAGTCTTGTGGTTGCTAATGATTGCTCTTGAGACACATGATGCTACTAACAATGTTGTTAAGTGTGATATAGCTACATCATGTGATGACTTGATCATTGAAAGTATTGAGCAAGGTTCTAGTAGCAAAGGCAAGAGTGTGGTTGAGTCAAGCAACTATGATGATTATGCCAAGATCAAGTGTGAGAATGAGAAGCTTGCAAATGAGAACAAGAAGCTTAAAGGTTTGATGGCTCTTGAGAAGCAAACAACAAATGAGTCACTCATTGAAGAGAACAAAAAGCTCAAGCAAGAAAAAGAGCATCTCAAGACCGGTCTAAGCAAGTTCACAAGAGGTCAATATTTGCAAAGTGAGCTCCTCATGAACACCGTAATGAAGATGGATAGAAGTGGTATTGGGTACTTGGCAAATCAAGAGAAGAAGGCAAAAGCTCAACAACAACAAAGCAAGTCAAAGCCCAAGCCAAAGAGATGTGTTGAGTGTGGTCAAGAAGGTCACTTTGCTCATGAATGCAAAACTCCACCACCACAACCCTTGCCCAAGCATGCTAGACATTTTGCCTTCAATGCTCATTACATGCTAAGAAAAGATTCAAATGGAAAGATGAAAGTTATGTTTTTGGGTTCCCCAAACAAGAATAGGCCAAAGAAAATATGGGTTGCCAAGTCACTAGTTGAGAAAGTCAAGGGCCCCTCTCAAGTTTGGGTCCCTAAACAAAAAGCTTGATCTCTTGTGTGTAGGTGAACTACAAGACCGGTGGATCTCATTGGGTTATTGATAGTGGTTGCACTCAACATATGACCGGTGATCCTCGTATGTTCACCTCTATTGAAGAGAATGGGATATGTCAAGAGAAGATCACATTTGGGGATAATTCAAAGAGCAAAGTCAAGGGTATAGGCAAGATTGCAATATCAAATGATCACTCACTCTCAAATGTGCTCTATGTTGCTTCATTGAGTTTCAACTTATTATCCGTCGGGCAACTTTGTGACCTTGGCTTCCAATGCTTGTTCACACCAAATGAACTGGAAGTTTCAAAGATAGATGACAAGCAAGTGATATTCAAAGGCTTTAGATACAACAATCTTTATCATGTTGACTTCACCTCCGAAGATGCAAATTTGATGACATGTTTGTTCACCAAGACCTCACTTGGTTGGCTTTGGCATAGGAGGCTTGCACATGTTGGAATGAGCACTCTCAACAAGCTATTGAAGAAAGAACTAGTGAGAGGATTGAAGGATGTGAAGTTTGAAAAGGACAAACCTTGTAGTGCATGTCAAGCGGGCAAACAAGTTGCAAACACTCATCCAACCAAAGCTTTCATGTCAACTTCAAGAGTGCTAGAACTTCTACACATGGATTTGTTTGGGCCTACAACATACAAGAGCTTGGGTGGTAATCTCTATTGTCTTGTGATAGTGGATGACTACTCAAGATATACATGGACCTTCTTCCTTCATGACAAAACTGAAGTGGCAAATTGCTTCAAGAAGTTTGCAAAGAGAGCTCAAAATGAATTTGAAGTCAAGATAAAGAAGATTAGAAGTGACAATGGCAAAGAGTTTGACAACACCAACATTGAAGCTTATTGTGATGAAATTGGAATCAAGCATGAGGTCTCTTCAACCTACACTCCTCAACAAAATGGTGTAGTTGAGAGAAAGAACCGGACTTTGATCACCCTTGCAAGAACAATGCTAGATGAGTACAACACTCCGGAAAAGTTTTGGGCCGAGGCAATCAACACCGCATGCTATGCTTCAAATCGCCTCTTCCTACAAAAGTTTCTTGGCAAGACCCCCTATGAGTTGCTTAATGGGAAGAAGCCGGACGTCTCATTCTTCCGGGTGTTTGGTTGCAAATGCTACATCTACAAGAAGCGTCAACACCTAGGGAAGTTTCAAAGACGTTGTGATATTGGTTTTCTTGTTGGTTACTCATCAAAGTCCAAAGCATATAGAGTATTTAACCATACCACCGGTTTGGTTGAAGAAACATATGATGTGGAATTTGATGAATCTAACGGCTCCCAAGGAGCAATTGAGAATTGTGATGATGTAGGTGATGAACCCTTGAGGGAGGCCATGAAGAATATGCCCGTGGGAGACATCAAGCCAAAAGATGATGAAGACGATGTACAAATCATTGATCCACCATCTTCATCACGTGTGCCTCAAGATGATGACAAGAATGAGAGAGTTGAAAATGAAGACACTTATATCTCTCATGAACAAGCCGAGGCACAAGCTCAAGATGTTGATGCTCCCCATCCACCTCCTCAAGTGGTTGATAGAAGAAATTCACCTCTACTTCAAGCACATCCACAAGAACTCATCATAGGGAGTCCTACTAAGGGAGTGATGACTCGATCTCAAAAGCTTGCTTCCTTTGTTGAACATCACTCTTTTGTCTCTTGTGTTGAACCTAAAAATGTAGAAGAAGCTCTTCAAGATCCGGATTGGGTGAATGCCATGCATGAAGAATTGAACAACTTCACCCGCAATCAAGTGCGGACACTTGAAGAGCATCCTAAAGGTGCAAGAGTCATTGGAACCAAGTGGGTGTTCCGAAACAAGCAAGATGACCAAGGCATAGTAGTGAGGAACAAGGCAAGACTAGTTGCAAAGGGGTTCTCTCAAGTTGAAGGCCTTGATTTTGGAGAGACCTTTGCACCCGTTGCAAGACTTGAAGCCATTCGTATCCTTCTTGCATATGCATCACATCATGATATGAAACTATATCAAATGGATGTGAAAAGTGCATTTTTAAATGGCTTTATAAATGAACTAGTCTATGTTAATCAACCTCCCGGGTTTGAAGACCCTAGATATCCTAATCATGTTTATAGGTTGTCCAAGGCGCTATATGGGCTCAAGCAAGCCCCTAGAGCGTGGTATGAGTGCCTCCGAGACTTCCTCATTGAGAAGGGTTTCACCATTGGAAAGGTCGACACCACACTATTCACCAAGAAGCTTAATGGGGAGATCTTCATTTGTCAAGTGTATGTTGATGATATCATCTTCGGGTCAACAAATAAAGATTATTGCAAGGAATTTGGTGAATTGATGTCGAAGGAGTTCGAGATGTCAATGATTGGTGAGCTCACATTCTTCCTTGGTTTTCAAGTCAAGCAAATGAGAGAAGGGATTTTCATCTCTCAAGAAAAGTATACCAAGGATCTTCTCAAAAGATTCAAGATGGAAGAATGCAAACCAATCAAGACCCCAATGCCATCAAATGGACATCTCGACCTAGATGAGGGAGGTAAACCGGTTGATCAAACTCTCTACCGTTCTATGATTGGTAGCTTGTTGTACCTTACCGCATCTAGGCCCGATATCATGTTTAGTGTGTGCATGTGTGCTCGCTTTCAAGCGTGCCCTAAAGAACCTCACTTAAGTGCCGTAAAAAGAATCCTAAGATATCTTAAGCACACCCCAAGCATTGGTCTTTGGTATCCCAAAGGAGCTAGATTCCAACTAGTTGGCTATTCCGATTCGGATTATGCCGTTTGCAAAATTGATAGAAAAAGCACATCCGGAGGGTGCCATTTGCTTGGGAGATCCTTAGTATCTTGGTCATCTAAAAAGCAAAATAGTGTGGCTTTGTCCACCGCCGAGGCGGAATACATTGCCGCGGGGGCTTGTTGTGCACAAATCTTATATATGAAACAAACCCTCCTAGACTATGAAATTGTTCTTGAAAAGGTGCCACTTTTATGTGACAATGAAAGTGCCGTTAAAATTGCTAACAATCCGGTACAACACTCTCGCACCAAGCACATTGATATCCGCCATCACTTTCTAAGAGATCACGTTGCTAAAAATGACATATCACTAGAAGGTGTAAGAAGTGAAAATCAATTAGCGGATATCTTCACTAAACCTTTGGATGAGGCCACCTTTTGTAGGCTAAGAAGTGAACTTAATGTGCTTGATTCAAGCAACTTTAAAAAATGAGCGTGTGTTGTCCCTTGCATTGCATTGTATTATATGCCATGTTTACTTTATCGCAATGCATTTAGGGCTTGGCTAACACGGTTACGATAACCCTCCTTTGGAGGAGTGAAGAAGCCTAACCGTGGATCAAACTTGACAAGCAACCTAGCTTTACTTTCGTGTATTGCATTGCATGTGCATGGTTGTTTGTTTGTCGTTTCTTTTCGGTTTAGCTTTGAGCAACCTCTGTGTTCGTCCATGGATAGAGAGAGCATTTTGACGCCCCCAAAGGTCCAAAACTCTATTGCATGGCCATACGTTGCTCCTCGGGTGTTTATTGCCTATTTTCTTAGAAATAATACTAGCCTAAGGCAAACTATTTTGAAAAATTTGAGGGTTTGAGTGAGGTCACTCATATCAGGTTCCAATTGGTGTTTATTTGTGTCTCTTTGAATTGGAACTTGATTGGAAGAAGTCACGTCGGAGTTTGGAACAAAGAAGGGCGAAGAACAGCGACCGGACGCTGGACCGGACGCTGCACCGGACGCAGTGTTGCTTCACCACCGCGTCCGGTCCCGGCGTCCACCAGCGCGTCCGGTCATCCAGAAGACCAACTCCAGACTTAGTGACCGGACGCTGCACCGGACGCGCCTCTGTTGACCACCGCGTCCGGTCCCGGTTACCACCACCGCGTCCGGTCATCCGCGATGAATTCCCGAGCTCCCATCGATCGGACTCTGACCGCGTCCGGTCAGTCCTCACCGGACACGTCCGGTCACTCCAGGAGCTTACTGAAGTGTGACCGGACGCTGCACCACCGCGTCCGGTCATAACGACCACCGCGTCCGGTCATCGCGCGTCGGGCGGATCTAAGTCCTTCATAAAACCATTCGCGCTCGGCCGTGTTCTTTCACCGTACGATTTTTTCCGCCGCCACCGCGAACCCTAGCCGCCGACTCGCCATGTCGCCGGTTCTCGCGCCCTCGCCGTCTTCCTCACCGCCGGCGACCTCGCCCGTGCTCCCAGCCGCGCGCCTCCTCTCCTTCCTGCCCGTGCGCGCGCTCTCTGCCGCCCGTGCTCGCAGCCGCGCGCCACCGCCGCCTTCAGCCGTGCCGCCGCCTTTTCCCGCCACCGGCAAGCCACCTCCACCGCCGTGGGCCTCACCAGCAGCAGCCGTAGCTCCCCCGTGCCAGCTCGAGCTCCTCCTCCGACCTTTGGCCGAGCCTTCTCTAGGGTTTTGCCCAAACCCTAGCCTAGGGTTTTGCCCTAACCCTGCTCGAGGTGACGATCTTGTTCGATCTCGCTCAATTTCATTCAATTTTGTCGCTAGGGCTAACCTTGACCGTAACTCTCCGTTGTTTATCTCGACTCGGTCCTTTCAGAGCTCGTTCGTCGATTTCGGGGAATCTCGCGACCTAGGTCATCTCATCTTGTCACCGTCGTCTCGCCGATCCGAGGTAGCTTCGCGTCTCGATTCACTTCATATCTCATATGCTTGCTATCTCTAGGGTTTCGTATCTTTTAGTTATATATGTGCTTATAGTAGATCTCTCTATTCCGTCGTTGCAGCGAGTCAGTCGGTGTGTCAGGGTCATATCTGTTTGCTGAATCCGAGGCCAAGCCTGCGGATACAGATTGAGGCCAAGCCTCTCGAGTGACAGTTCACCATCTTACAGAGGTTCTCAATCAGTTTGTTAGCATGGTGCGTTGCAAGAACGCCGGTGGTGCTCCTGGTGACGGGGACGACAGTCCTCCTCGTTGTGCTGAGATTGCGCGTGGAAAGCGCATCAAGATAATGGCCAGAAAGAAGAAGAAGACGCTTACAGAGGCAGAGATTGCTCAGGCCGTGGCAGATGTAGCAGAGCAGGCAGAGAGAGGTGGCAGGAGCAGTGGCATACGCATAGGCAAGCGTCGCTTTCATCTTGAAGGTCGACAGCTCGGCACTGAGGCCACTGAGGGTACCGAGGATACTGGAGCTACAGAGGGGATGTCAGTTGATCCACCTACAGAGCCTACAGAGGCTACAGAGGCTCCAGAGGCTCCAAAGGCTACAGAGGATATAGAGGAGCAGCCAGCTCAGTCTCCACCATGTCGCCGCTCCACACGTGCACGTACTCAGGTGACTCCTAGGCCAGAGGGCCAGCGTCATGGAGCACGTCCTCCTCCCAGAGCTAGAGGTTCACCCCCGGTCGAGCACTTTGACCTAAGGGGTGCTACAGCACGTCAGGTGCAGGGGTTGAGGTTCGTGGAGGTCAGTCGATGGTTTCCACCTGTCAGGGATCACAGAGCTTCAGAGGGTTTCTATACCCCACTTTAGGAGGATTTCTACAGGGCTCTAGTTGACAGCGGTATAGCTTTTCGACCACAGAGAGTCTGTCGGCTTGAGGCACTAGTTGAGGTTGTGGGAGAGCAGCTTTGTCCGCACCTGTCCTATCTACCTGGCTTGTCAGATCTTCTTGGACGGATAGGTGCATACTGCGGCACATGGGTCAGAGAGTTTTATGCTTCACTGTGGATTGATCTTGCCCATGAGTTCATTCACTTTGCATTCCGAGGCCGCGATCACAGACTTTACAGCTCCAGAGTGAGAGAGATGCTCAGACTCCCAGCTTCTGACACGAGGATCCATCAGTTGTGTTATGGTCAGACTCCTCCACCCAGACGCCCTCACGGCGGAGCAGTGCCACCTACAGACTTAGTTCGACCCTGCTTTCGTGAGCCTTTTGGCGAAGGGTCTCGTCGTACGCCTGCCAGCCTGACACCACTTGCCAGAGTTTTGGATGCTATTATCAGACACACTCTTCTTCCCAGACTTGGCTACAGAGAGGGACTGACACGTATGCAGCTATGGGTTGTTCACCACCTCCTCTCACAGACACAGTTTGACATTTGGGATCTTATAATTAGTGAGATGGAGGACACCATTGCTGAGGGCTTCAAGGGAAATCGTCAGCTTCCCTATGCACACTGGATCTGCTTCATTATTAGATCTTCTATTCAGATGCCACCAGAGATCAGGGCGGAGATATCAGACACTACCACTGCCTTCCCTGAGTACGATATCCGTCAGCTTTGGGCCTCAGTTACTAGAGATCAGGCCCTAGTGCCAGGACAGCGTGAGCGCCCAGAGGTTCGTGAGACAGCAGCAGAGCAGGACGCTACAGTGGACGAGCTTGCAGAGGCAGAGCTTGCGGACCTTGACGCTCAGACTGCTGATATACCTGAGGATGCGACTTCTGACAGCACCGATGAGGACTACCAGCCCATCCCCAGGTACCAGTCTCCTCGGTCTCACGACCACGAGGCCGGTGGCTCTGGCTCAGCCTCCCGCTCAGAGACGGCCATGGTGGCTATACTTGAGAGGCTGACCCAGGCTCAGGAGCAGCAGCAGCAGCAGATTCAGCGACAGGCACAGGACACAGCTGCAGCACTTGCACAGATGCAGGCACGCCAGGACGAGTTTCAGCGACAGCAGCTTGAGATTCAGAGGCAGCAGGTTGAGATGCAGTGACAGCAATATGAGATTCAGCGTCAGAGTGCAGCTAGTCAGCAGCAGTACTTGGATCTCCTGCGCCACCTTGTCACAGTCGGGGTTCCTCCGCCTGCGTCTATCATGACTCATGCCTTACAGTCCAGCGGTCCATCGAGTCAGGGACAACCGAGCTTCCAGTTTACATCTCCACAGCAGCAGGTTCCCCAGTCATTTCAATCCCCGAGCTTCACTCCTATTCATACGGGGTTTACACCGTCAGACCAGCCTCGCCCGCACCTCCTGACAGGCACACCTATCGGTGATTTCAGTGCTACCTACAGTGAGTTGACTGGTCAGCCGACACCATCGCATACTACTACATTTCATACTTCTTCCGGGTTGTCAGCTCCCGAGGCAGCTATTCCTCCAGTGACAGGGACCGGGACTACAGAGACTATCCCTTCGTTAGTTGCCTCAACAGATCCCCCTGCTATTGGCTCACTACAGGCTCAGGTCACTCAGACGGATCCTCTTGTTGCTACCACGTCAGTACCTGTTCCTGCTCAGACCCAGACCACTTCACAGCCACGTGCTTCTTCAGAGGGTCAGCCAGATAGCTCAGATTCCGAGGGTGATTCGCTACACTTCGTGATTACTCCACACACCTCGGCACCTGACACGACTCCGTCTGTCCCCCCGTCAGATCATTAGATTAGTTTTTGGCGCTTGATGCCAAAGGGGGAGAGAGAGTAGTTTCAGGGGGAGTTTTGATAGAGGGTTTTCGTTCTTTGTGTGCTACATTCATGCATCATGTTTACTTTTCAGCATTGCATTCGTGTGACATGTCGTCGTGTGTGATAAACTTTGAGTCTTAATGTGTTATCTAGTCACAGTGTTAATAAATGTCACCGTTTTAGTTATAGCTCTAAGGTTGTGCTTCGGTGCCTTACTCTGATTTCTTATGAGCTATATCTTTTGTGTACTAACGCTTTTTGTCTTATCTTATGAGTACACTCTTTTGGCTTGGGGCACATAAGCAATTTCTAACCCCTTGTGCTTATTGCCTTTTGCTTATGTGAACCAAGCATGCTCGAAAACCTCCACTCCAATCTTTTGAATCTTAGTGTTGTCATCAATCACCAAAAAGGGGGAGATTGAAAGCATCTAGGCCCCAAGGTTTGGTTATGGCAATTGATGACAACGCTTTATTACCATGACTAACGTGTGTTTTGCAGAAACTTTGGTAAGTTAGGTCATGGAGGTTATAACTGCTTTGGGCACCATGGTATTCATGTCCCTTGATGGAAATCGTTTCGGTTTTCAAAAGAGTGACGTCAAGATTAAGGACGGTTAGTTCTGGATGTCGAGGTGTTGAGATACATTCGGAATAGTCGTTAGGATCTTCGTTTTTCTCTTTTGGCCGTACTATAAAGGGGGCATGAGCGGGTAGCTTGACCTAGGCGAGTCCTATGTTTAGGTGTGGTGCACACTTGTTAAACTTGGCGCTAGGCAGCCCTAGAATAGCTCAAAGTTCAGTTGGAAGCAACTTGGTTCAAGTTGCGACGCGTTTCAGAAAGTTTCGGGCTGTTTTCCCCTGACCGGACGCGGTCTTCGGCATGACCGGACGCGTCCGGTCAGTACTTAACCGTGACTAGGGTTTCGGCCCTGATGACCGGACGTGGTCCTCGCGAGGACCGGACGTGGTGGTCAGTGGCCAACACGTGTCACTTGAGGGAACACCCGATCGGACGCGACCTGGGTGTGATCGGCGCGTCCGGTCACAGTCCAGTAAGGTCCAGAGACGACCGGACGCGTCCGGTCATCACCGATCGGACGCGGCCTCGCGTCCGGTGCGAGTACAGTATGCTCCCTGCATGATCGAACGCGTCCGGTCACCCCTGACCGGCGCGTCCGGTCACTCAGTTCGATTTTCGGATTTCGACCGTTACAGGCGACCGGCGCGTCCGGTTACTTCGACCGGCGCGTCCGGTCAGCCCGTGTTTTGCTGAGTCACAGGGTAACAGTTCGTTTTGTTTGAGGGGTGTATAAATACATCCCCTCCACCTCTTTTAGAGGTCTCTTGCTCATTTGATCAGCTGAGAAAACCCTTTAGAGTGCAAGGGAGTGCAAGAGCTCTAGTGAGGATAGAGATTTGAGAATCAAAGCTTGAGAGCTCCTCACTAGCAATTAGAGAGTAGCAAGTGTGCATCCACCTTCTCATTTGGGCTAGTTGTGGTCAAGTGAGAGTTCTAGCTTGTTACTCTTGGTGATCGCCATCACCTAGACGGCTTGGTGGTGATTGGGAGTTTGGTGATCATCCGACGGAGCTTGTGGATGACCCAACTCATGTTGTGAGCGGTTTTGGGTGATTCACCGCGACGGAGTGTCGAAGAATCAGCCCGTAGAGAGCACTTGATCCTTGCGCGGATCAATGGGGAGCTACACCCTTGCGCGGGTGCTCCAACGAGGACTAGTGGGGAGTGGCGACTCTCTGATACCTCGGAAAAACATCGCCGTGTTCCTTGCCCTTTACATTCAAGCATTTACATGCTCGTATTTACTTTCATTGCTTGATTTACATTCCTAGAATTGCCATGCTAGACTAGGATTGGAAACTAGGGTGCAAAACTTTTATCGGTAGACTCTCTAGGAACACAAGTAGGCACTAGGGGTGAATTCCGGATTGTAGGATTTAATTCTTGCAATTAATTTTTAGAAAAGCCCAATTCACCCCCCCCTCTTGGGCATCTTGATCCTTTCACTAGAGAACCATATATTGACATTCTAATCTAGTGCAGCTTATATCCTTAATCATCGAGCATTTACAGCTAAAAAGACCTTGTATTCTATCCCTATTTTTGGGCACGGCTTGTCTCCAGTAATAAGGACTAAACTCAAATACAATTTTACACAGCTAGTAACAAACACATGAGAACACTGGTCAGTACCTCTCTGTGGTCATTAGGCGCCTCCACATCCAGCTTTGCAGTCGCTTCCTAATAGGCCTCAAAACTAATTGGAGCAACAAAATTTGGCATGACGAAATATCCATCGTATTTTTCTCGTCGCTCAAGAAGGCATCCCCAAGGCGGCTCTCCCTCACAAGCAGGTCCTGAAAAGACATTGTTGGGCATTCTTAACGTCATTACCAAAAGTAGACTTAGTTTTCTAATTCTGATAACGGCGCCAAAAATGCCGAACCTATCCCTCATGCCACTTAAGCCAAGTTGTCATCCCCAGCATGACATGAGAGACGCGGTATTGAAATATGCAACTGCTCTTCTAAATAAATAATAAATAAGATCTGCAAGCGCACAGATTAATACCGATGTAGCATTTTAACCGGGAAGTATTCCAGGTATCGTTATTTATATTTTTACCACTGGGAAGGGATTACTAACATCAATGTTGATTATGGAATGGAATATAGGAATGAGTATCAATCATTGCATGTATAAGTGAGAGCATTCATCTATCTCTTGCATATAGGGGTAAGTGTCACATAAAATATAGATAAAGTATGAATGGTGACAAAGATAATTAATCTGATCAGCTAGCCACATATAATAATGATAAGCACCTCAACAGATATTCTAGCAAGTCATTAGCATGGTATTAGGACGAACTACAAGGATATTTCCTAAGTTATTCTTAACTATAAAGTCTAGCATATCATAGTTAGTGCAAGTACACTTGGCAATCATTGCGAGAAAGGACTACGCCCATGCATAGTGATATTATCAAGGAAGATGAGAAACATAGCAATCACTCCCCCGTAATAATGTTGCTCTGCCTGCCTTACACACGGGAGGGGGACTATATAAGAACCAACGAAGCTGTCACTATCGCGGACCACCCCACGATCCGGCATATAAGGTGCAATCGCAGATAAATATGGTCTAAGCACCACGCCTACACAATATTTATCATTTACCCATGGATCCGATGGATAAACGCTATACGATCCTAAACATGTATATAATTCCAATCTAACTAAGCCAAGCGTATAACTACAATAAACTAAGAACAATATAATCGCAAACATAAACAAGTAGAGCATAGTCATAATCAATATATTGAAATAGAACAAAGTTGTATTCATAATATTGAAGAACAAAGATGAACAATGAAGAACAGTAAAGGAATTACCAAGAATCCTCTTGACAGATCCGGAAATCAATCGAAGATTGACTCCTTCTAGTTCTAATCCTATGTAGCTATGCTATACTAGAGATCTAGTTGATGTGGTGGCTCTAGGGCTTGATCAGAGACTCTCCTCCTGAGATTAGGGTTTGAGGAATTGAGAATGAGGGAGTGCCTCCTTCAGGGGCCAGGGGTCCTGCTTATATAGCCCCCTCAAGTGAACGTGGGCCGTCGGATCAAACCGACATTAATCGCACGGTTTTCCTTGATCCCTTAGGTCGGTGGAGCATAATCCGCGAGACGGAGCCTGATTGGCTCTCAGGCCAGGGCGGGCACCCTAGGGAGCAGGGCGGGCGCCCTGCCTCCGGGCCCGTTCGGCCTCCCATTCGATCTCGTGGCTTCTGGAGTCTTCTAGATGATTGAAAATCGGTGAACACGTTATTATCTCTATGTAAACCCGACGTGTGGGCCTTTCCTCCGTATTTTCTGATAACCCCCTGCAGAAACAGACAAACACCAAAACTCGTGGAATTCTGTCAGATAAAACCCTAAGTCTAGGTGTTGGTTGCATTTGGATCCTTTTCTTTATTTATTTGATAACTATATTTGGTACTTAAGGACCATCAACAGACATCAAGCAAAAGGATCAAACATTTGGGATCAGAATGTACCATGTCATTCATCCAAGCATGTATTACGTACTGAAATTGATTAGAACAGACACAGATCAATCTCCAGTTAGCAAGATCAATCCGGCCAAAACCTTGGGCATCAAACACAGGCTCGATCTGGATCTAGATAGCAAACCCCAGTATAGATCTATTGAATCCAGAGCACCATGGTTTTACTACTACTACAGCAGGCAAGGGCGAGGATGAACATGGATCGATCTGATGCACAATCAGTCGAAGAGGCTGACGTCCTCCTCCTCCTCTTCCTCCTCCTCCTTGGCCTCCTCCTCGGCCTCAGTAGCAGCGGCGGCTCCAGAGCACGCGTAGGCTCCAGAGCATAATCCGCGAGACGGAGCCTGATTGGCTCTCAGGCCAGGGCGGGCGCCCTAGGGAGCAGGGCAGGCGCCCTGCCTCCGGGCCCGTTCGGCCTCCCGTTCGATCTCGTGGCTTCTGGAGTCTTCTAGATGATAGAAAATCGGTGAACACGTTATTATCTCTATGTAAACCCGACGTGTGGGCCTTTTCTCCATATTTTCTGATAACCCCCTGCAGAAACAGACAAACACCAAAACTCGTGGAATTCTGTCAGATAAAACCCTAAGTCTAGGTGTTGGTTGCATTTGGATCCTTTTCTTTATTTATTTGATAACTATATTTGGTACTTAAGGACCGTCAACAAACTCCCCCAAGCTTACCTCTTGCTCGTCCCTGAGCAAGGATAGACTCATTATAGATCAGAAGTTGCTGCAACGCCTTTGAACGTTGACGGTACATATGCTTTCAAATAAGGTCTCATCCCTGAGTTAGAGTAAACTGTCAAGACTTAAAACTTACTCATTTTACCTTTCACCATGGGGCTTGCAACCGTCACCTGCATCTTGAGTGGTTAAAAGATAGAACAGTCTAGTCAAATGCCATGTCTCTTATTCTTGATCAGCTATAGCTCTGGAGTTTTTTTTGCAGATTTTCAAATAAAACTCAGAGATTCCTTGTATGACTTTCTCGGGTCTCTCTTTTGTGGTATTTCTGGATCCTTACCAAGGCAGTAATGGTATATTCCTTCTCTCTCAAAGTATGTGGTATTTATGGTATAAGGCGTAGTGACATTGCCTTCTCTCTCACCCTACTCTAATAAGGCTTTGATATCTGGAGCTCATAGGTGGGAGATACAGTATACATACTCATAGAACATTTATTGCATAGTCAAACCATGGATCCAGAGAAACAAGTCAATAAGTCAAATCAAGATGTGCATGTGTGGTGAATGAGTGGTGTATGGTGATGATGGTGATAACAAAAGTCTAATGCTCTTTTTGAGGGAATACATACCTTTCTTGCTTTTTAAAACTTTTGAGGGGAATGAGATGCTCTATTTTTTTTCTTTTTTTTCTCTCAGGTGGGTATCTTGTACCCCTAATTCTACTGTCGGACACTTGTCCATTTTTACCTCTCGTCTCACTTTTTCTTTCTTCGAGGTTCCGAGCACTTGCTCCTTTTTATTTCCTCGTATTTATATTTTTTTTAGAGCAATCTCCCTCTTTTGAAAATATAGCAAGTGGTAGTAGAAATGACTTGAGCATTAACTTCACAGGGAATAACAGGAATGGGATAATGTTTTTGGCTATTCTCTCTCGGGTCAGGAGTAGAATAATTTTGGGTGAATCTGGAGATGGAAATGAGTGGATATATGTGGATGCGTACTTCCGGAGTAGAAGCAGCATGTATGAGTGAACGTGCAAGTGAATCTTGATTTTAACCACATGACAAGTTCCTAAGGGTCTACACAGCTTGACCACACTCAATGCCCATAAGCAGTAAGTAGTAAAAGTGCGGCTCTTAATCTAACAAGCATGTATATATGGCTGTGGTAGGAATTTAAACTCTCATCATACAGGAACTCATCATGCAACATTTTAAAGATTTTCAAAGATAAAATTCTCCAGAATTCTAGCATCTCTAGGAACAGATAAACAGCAGCTCAACCTTCCCATATCATATCCGCTAACAACTTAGACTTCAGATCAAGTTCTCTTCCCACTAGTTCAGGTTTAGAGCCAGTTTTAAATTATAACAGTTATGTCTAAACTAGAGAGAGAACAAATTTGAAAATTAGGCAGAGCAACTATTCATCATATCCATGCTAGATTTTTATTTTCAAGATTCAGTTTAGCATAGCTACTTTATTTATTTATTAAACTAAGCAAATATATATAAACACAAAATATTTATTTGGGTTTTCATGATTATGCATCTTTTTATTTTAATAAAGCATAGGTATAAATGTAGATAAAAATACTGATCGGGATAAATGGGGGTGCTCTCCCCCAAGCTGGATCTTGACGTAATTTCTTCTGATGTAGCTAGGTGCAGAGGTGTATTTGAATGTCGGCAGCACCCTGACAGCGATTAGGATATCCTCCGTCTGCTAGTCTTCCTGAATTCTGTGGAGCTCAAATAGACAACAAAGCTTCGTGGAACTTGATTAAGCGTTAGCATAAATATCTAGCCTTTATCATGTTTGAGCTTCCTTGATAAATGTCACTCTCTATTTTTATTTTCATTTTTATAGAACAGAAAAAATATATATTATTATTATTATATTTTTTTATGCCACCACAGTGAATGTACTTATGGGTTTTATGCCACTCGCATACTCACATGGGGCTTACTGTTTTCAACATTTTTTTAGACAGAATGAACATGATTAACTGAGCAATAATTAAAGGGAAAATGATAACTACCAAGTTTACCTCTTGGCACGGCGTTCGGTGTTTTTAAGTCCTCCGAACAGGACTTCTTTTCTTCTTAGTTGTCCTGGGATTTGGGTGGCGTAGACGGTGGTTCCGGCAGCGCCTCCTCTTCTTGTGTAACTGTCTTCACTTTCCATACCCGACTTGGTGCTTCGGTCTCCTGTTGTGTATCCTCGGGCCTTATGACCTCTCCTTCATAGTCTGCCCATACGTCCTTGATGGTTTGCCTCCTTTGGTTACGGTTACGTCGCCTTCTTCTTGTCCTGACCTGCTTAGAATCTTTAACTATATAGTTAGGGTCATTAAAGTAGCGGCGTACCTTCTCAGAGGGGAAATGCATATGGACTTCTCCGGTTCCAATGTAGATGATTGCTTTGACGGTGCCTAGGAACGGTCTTCCTAGGATGATGGGTGGATCATACTCGTCGTCTCCCATGTCAATGACCTGAAAGTCTGTATGGACAAAATGATCGTTAATTTTAACAGGGACATCGGTTACTATACCTTCGACCTTTCGGGATGTCTGATCTGCCATCTGGAGCTGAGTGTATGTTGGTTTTAAGGGCATGGTCCCGTACAAGAGCTGATAGGTGACTGTGGCCATTATGTTGACGCCTGATCCAGTGTCGCAGAGCACCTTCTGAAAGGAGTATCCATTGATTGAGCACTCAATGCTTGGCATACCTGGGTCATCCTTCTTGTTCAGGAAGGGCGACTTGAGTCGACCATCTTGACCTCCTTGAACTGCAGTGACCATCTTAGCTGATTCGGTCCATCCTTGGTTGTTCTTGTTCTGCTTGTTCCTCCTGTTGGTCCTCTTCCTTGGTTCATGTTGGGGTTGCTCTGGGATTTGTGTAATCTTGTTCTTGAAGGAAAACGTCTCCTTCCTCCCCTTGATGTTGAAGTTGATCTTCGCAGCGCTGGCGTAGATGACAGCTCCCGAGGTGTTCAGGAATGGCCTTCCCAGAATAACTGGTGACCTCTCATCGGACCCGGTCTCTATCACCACGAAGTCAGCTGGAGCATACGAGGTACCAACTCGGACACACATGTTCTTTAATATTCCTTTAGGAAAGCTTAGTGTCCGATCTGCAAGCTGCAAACACATAGTTGTTTCTGATAAAGGATATGTAAAGAATTTTTCATAGAGTACCCTGGGCATAATGTTGACGCTAGAGCCAAAGTCACAGAGTGCTTCTGGGAAGTCCACCATGCCGATGGAGATCGGGATGACGGGGCGTCCTGGATCGCCTCTCTTGACTGGCAGAAGGCCATTATGTACTCCGACAGCGGGATTACTCCAATAGTTACCTGCATCAAACATGTCTACAAGATTTGCAGATTCTAATCCTTCCGGTTGTGATGGTATACCGGGGTTAGTAGCAGGAACAGCAGCAGCTATTTGATTTAACTGAGATTCAATCATTTTATTAAAGCTAATTTGGTTTTTGATGGCAGTAGAGAAATTATCCATTCTATTATTTATGTTTTCTAGTATTTTATCATTGGATGCCAATTTCTTAGACAAGTTATCCATTAGCTTTCCTTGATTAGACACTAACTCTCTCATGGGTGGAAAATTATTATTGTTGTTGTAAGAGTTATTACCTTGATAATTACCTGAGTAGTTACCTGAGTAGTTAGGCCTCTGTTGATTCCAACCTTGATTTTGTTGAGGACGGTTGCAGTTGTTGTTGTTGATGTACCTTGCATCCTCAAGCATCTCAGGGTAGTGATTGCCTGAGTGTCCAGTGTCTCCACATTCCTCACAAGTCATGTGAGAGTCGTAGACGTTCATGACTTCTCTTTTGTCTCCAGCTTTGTCATCGAGCTTTTTCATGAGTAGGTCTAACTTTGCAGACAGCATGTCTACCTCCTTGAGCTGGTGCATACCTCCACCCTTCTTGCGTGTTTGAGTCCTCTCTTCGTTCCAACCTTGGTTGGACGCCATCTTCTCCACAAGGGCTGTAGCTTGTGGTATGGTGAGTGATAGAAATGCGCCTCCAGCTGCAGCATCCATGGTCTCATGAGCACTAGTGATGAGCCCATGATAGAAAGTCTGCATAAGTAGCCAGCTTTCCATTCCATGATGGGGACATTCTAGGATGTAATCTTGAAAGCGCTCCCATGCTTCTGGAACGGATTCATCATGTTGTTGCTGAAAACTTGTAATCTTCCCACGGAGAGCATTGGTCTTGCCCATGGGAAAGAACTTAGCTAGAAAGTTCGTAGCGCAGAGTGCCCACGTAGTGTTCTTATCCTTCGTCGCGTAGAACCACTGCTTCGCTCTCCCCAATAGTGAGAATGGGAAAAGGCGAAGTAGTATGGCGTCTCTGGGAACATCTAATAAAGTGAATGTGCTGCAAATCTCCAGGAAGTGTTGGAGATGAGCACTTGCATCTTCGTGCGGCTTCCCACAAAACTGGTTGGCTTGTACCATGTTGATGAGCCCTGGCTTGAGCTCAAAGTTGTTGTCGATGGCCGCGGCAGGTCCAGTGCGGATGTTGTCCGTAGTGGGAGCTGAGAACTCGCGGATCGTCTTGTTCGCCATGGCTGTGAACTCTGTTGACAAATTCCAGATGAAACTTCGGCGGTCTTCTGGATTGGATGAAGTGTTGCGTCGAAGTGTTGACTTCTTGAGCTTGGCTCTTGCCCCTCTGATTAATGCTTCGGGGTTGTCAACAAAATTTTCTGGAAGATGTCCTCTATTCATACATCACCCTGCAAAACAATAAGAATGGAAAAATACAGGGGTAAATCTGTATGGGAGAATTGATGATCTCAATCACTTAATGATGCGAATGATGACTCAAATTCCGTATTCATTCCTTGTTAGTAAATCAACCTTCCCCGGCAATGGCGCCAAAAATGCTTGTTGGGCATTCTTAACGTCATTACCAAAAGTAGACTTAGTTTTCTAATTCTGATAACGGCGCCAAAAATGCCGAACCTATCCCTCATGCCACTTAAGCCAAGTTGTCATCCCCAGCATGACATGAGAGACGCGGTATTGAAATATGCAACTGCTCTTCTAAATAAATAATAAATAAGATCTGCAAGCGCACAGATTAATACCGATGTAGCATTTTAACCGGGAAGTATTCCAGGTATCGTTATTTATATTTTTACCACTGGGAAGGGATTACTAACATCAATGTTGATTATGGAATGGAATATAGGAATGAGTATCAATCATTGCATGTATAAGTGAGAGCATTCATCTATCTCTTGCATACAGGGGTAAGTGTCACATAAAATATAGATAAAGTATGAATGGTGACAAAGATAATTAATCTGATCAGCTAGCCACATATAATAATGATAAGCACCTCAACAGATATTCTAGCAAGTCATTAGCATGGTATTAGGACGAACTACAAGGATATTTCCTAAGTTATTCTTAACTATAAAGTCTAGCATATCATAGTTAGTGCAAGTACACTTGGCAATCATTGCGAGAAAGGACTACGCCCATGCATAGTGATATTATCAAGGAAGATGAGAAACATAGCAATCACTCCCCCGTAATAATGTTGCTCTGCCTGCCTTACACACGGGAGGGGGACTATATAAGAACCAACGAAGCTGTCACTATCGCGGACCACCCCACGATCCGGCATATAAGGTGCAATCGCAGATAAATATGGTCTAAGCACCACGCCTACACAATATTTATCATTTACCCATGGATCCGATGGATAAACGCTATACGATCCTAAACATGTATATAATTCCAATCTAACTAAGCCAAGCGTATAACTACAATAAACTAAGAACAATATAATCGCAAACATAAACAAGTAGAGCATAGTCATAATCAATATATTGAAATAGAACAAAGTTGTATTCATAATATTGAAGAACAAAGATGAACAATGAAGAACAGTAAAGGAATTACCAAGAATCCTCTTGACAGATCCGGAAATCAATCGAAGATTGACTCCTTCTAGTTCTAATCCTATGTAGCTATGCTATACTAGAGATCTAGTTGATGTGGTGGCTCTAGGGCTTGATCAGAGACTCTCCTCCTGAGATTAGGGTTTGAGGAATTGAGAATGAGGGAGTGCCTCCTTCAGGGGCCAGGGGTCCTGCTTATATAGCCCCCTCAAGTGAACGTGGGCCGTCGGATCAAACCGACATTAATCGCACGGTTTTCCTTGATCCCTTAGGTCGGTGGAGCATAATCCGCGAGACGGAGCCTGATTGGCTCTCAGGCCAGGGCGGGCACCCTAGGGAGCAGGGCGGGCGCCCTGCCTCCGGGCCCGTTCGGCCTCCCATTCGATCTCGTGGCTTCTGGAGTCTTCTAGATGATTGAAAATAGGTGAACACGTTATTATCTCTATGTAAACCCGACGTGTGGGCCTTTCCTCCGTATTTTCTGATAACCCCCTGCAGAAACAGACAAACACCAAAACTCGTGGAATTCTGTCAGATAAAACCCTAAGTCTAGGTGTTGGTTGCATTTGGATCCTTTTCTTTATTTATTTGATAACTATATTTGGTACTTAAGGACCATCAACAGACATCAAGCAAAAGGATCAAACATTTGGGATCAGAATGTACCATGTCATTCATCCAAGCATGTATTACGTACTGAAATTGATTAGAACAGACACAGATCAATCTCCAGTTAGCAAGATCAATCCGGCCAAAACCTTGGGCATCAAACACAGGCTCGATCTGGATCTAGATAGCAAACCCCAGTATAGATCTATTGAATCCAGAGCACCATGGTTTTACTACTACTACAGCAGGCAAGGGCGAGGATGAACATGGATCGATCTGATGCACAATCAGTCGAAGAGGCTGACGTCCTCCTCCTCCTCTTCCTCCTCCTCCTTGGCCTCCTCCTCGGCCTCAGTAGCAGCGGCGGCTCCAGAGCACGCGTAGGCGAAGCTGCTCCCTGCTCACGGCGATGAGCCTGGTGATGTCCTTGCCCTCCATGAGCGCGAAGAGTAGGTCGTGGTGGTCCTCCACCTCGGCGTCGACGGAGCCCAGGATGCGGCACACGTTGTCCTCTGTCGGGAGCGCCCTGTCGTGGCCTTGCGTCGCCCACGCGGCGGTGCGGCGGCGCGAGGGCAGGGAGGGAGAGGAGGCGTCGGCGTGGGCGTGCGCGGTGATGGAGCGGCGGCGCAAGTGCGAGCGAGGGTGCGGAGACGGAGCGGGGGTGGATGCAGAACCGCCGGGCACACGAATCACGGGAGCAATTCTTTCCTTCCTTCTGAAGTCGCAAGGATCACGGGAGCGATTCTTTCCTTCTTTTTTTGCCGCACGAGGTTTCCTGCATGCGCGAGCAAGCGGGAACACAGGGAACGGGGCAGAGCGACGACACCAAACGAATGTCACACGACCCGACGGTAACACCAAAAAAAAAATTACCGCACCAAACAATTGTCTTCCTTTTATTTTTTTAGTTGTAGGAGATAGACATACTTTACTTCTTCATTTGTTTTCCTTTACTTCCAATGGCATGCAGCCATCTATGCTCCCTGGCTACCCTAACGTTTATTTTTTTTTCTCTCATGCAAAACAGCAACAACAACTAATTCTTCCCCTTAAATTACAATGGTAACACCTCTCTTTAATCTTCTCCTTTGAGCATCCTTTATTCCATTAGTGTGCATGCAACAGGCAGCCATCTCTTCTCTTTCTCCTTCCCTACCAAGGGCGCCTCACCTTCCTCACCATGCTGAATAATGTGCACCCATTCATTCTTTTATTGACTCACCTCTCTTATTTCTATTGCATTACTCCACCTTCATTTGCATGTCTCCAGGCAGCAAATGACAGCCATATATTCCCTTCTTTTCTCTCCCTCACGCACCCAACCAAAGGACTCCTCATCTCCTCTCCTTTCTTCATCCCCCCATCAGCCAGGACGCCTCCTGCTCTCCCTCCACATCTCCTACCTCCCTCTGCTGCTCCTCCACCAAAATGAAGCTTTGATGACACCACAGATTAGTGTTGCTGCAGCAGTGATCTTGGAGCCCATGGACGCCGACCTTTTTCCATGGTAAGCTGCAGCCACTCCCCTGCTGCTCTCCCTACATGGCACCTTTGTTCCTCACATCTTCCTCTTGATCTCCTTCGCACGCCGCAGATCGTTCCTGAGGAGAATTACTGCTGCTTTGTCGTCCGTTGTTCTTGCAGCAATGTCATCACCACCGGCTGCTGCTGGCCCTCACCAAAATGGCAAGGTCGCCCCTCCCTATTCTTTCTCTGAACTTGCTGCTCTTGCACATCTCATCGATATCTTTGATCTCTCGTGTGGTGTAGATGAGCACCAAAGAAGAAGTGGTGCTGTCCTGTTGATCACTGTCGTTGTCATCACCGTCGTCGATGTTGGCTACCATCACCTTCATCTCTATCTGCTGTCAACTCTTGGTGAGAACACCCCATCTTCTTCCTCATCTTGTTTTCATGTTCCTCGCTGTATATCATGTACCTTAGATGATGTATGGTTGACCCCCGGCGAGGTTTACTGGTTGTATGTCCTGCTGTCCACACGGCCAGTTTTGCTGCTGTTGATGGGATCGGCGTTTCTCACTGTTTCGTGACTCTAATCATCAATTCCTTTGGTGAAATTGTAGTTAACATCCTCGAACACACCTCTGTAAAATGGTTTTGCCATAGAAGTTGAGAAACCAGAGATATCTTCATCTCCCTGCCCCGCTGTTTCTGCTGCCTCGCAGCAGCGCTCTTGCCAGTTGGCACATGTGTTCCCATTGTTTCACCAATCCAGTGCTCATTCCCTTTAACCACAGTGAAAATATCATCCTCACACATGTCTGTGCAAAGTTTCGTGGTCATAGGATCAAAGACGAAAGGGATATCATTCATTTTGTGCTCACTGTCCCTGCTGCCTCGCAGCCGCGCTGCAGCTGGTTGGCGCGTGCGTTCTGGAAAATCCACTACTCTGTTTGTCAAATACTTTTACCCACCTATGTATCATGAACTTGCACATACCTCTGCAAGTTGGTTCATCCATGAGTGCCATGATGGCCGCGATATAGAGGCCACGATAACTGCTACCGTTGCTGTCCAGCAGACAGCAGTGCAACTCATTTTGCAGTCACATTTCCTGGTCACCCAATGCTTAAAATAACTTGCCCTTTTGCCACAACATACTCCATACAGTGCTCAACATCCCCACAAAATAGATCACCATTTGGTGCAGCTATTTCCATGCCCTTGCTGATCATAATCCTCGCTGTCCGCCGACACACACGTGTACTAGCATATTGTTGCATTCCCTGCTAAATCATTCTTCAGTTTACTGAGTCCTATGGTGTGACTGCGTGTTTGTGGCTCAACCTGACACCACCATGTTTCATGGTCAGCACGCTACATGAGCATGTTCATCCAGTACACAATTCACTACAATTGTGCCTCTCGTTGATCTAGCGTCCCCCGCAACACATCGGTCAGTCCCCACAGCCAAAAAAAATCGTTGGTCACATGATAGTTTCCTTTGTCCGGTCATGTCATTCCTTCACAATGTAAATATCATCCTGTCCACATGTCATACTCAGGCCATGATATATCAACTCTACTAATCATGTCATATAATCTAACCATGGTTTCGTTGAAATCTATTCCGTGTCCTCTAAAATATCCCTATCACCATTCACATCATATCATGTTCTCTCAAACAAGACCTTGTGTTTAATCTAACCTTTTTGTTTCAAGAAATGTGTTTCCACTCCTCTAAATTCATCTATGTCCATCTAATCCAATAATCTCCCATCTATACCTTTGATCTTTATATCTTTTAAACCGTGTTTCCCGTTTTAGTTGTTTTGCGCTCATACGTTCGTAGTTACATGCCTATGTGTTTTAAACCTTTATCCTATTTCGTAATGCTTGGTGTATTGTTTTTATGTTCTCTTGAAATGTTTGTACTGATTGTTTGCCAACATTAGAAGGATCTTTGCAAGGATGATCCTGAAAGGTTGAAAAGTGGATGGCAAGCTATTGGAAGGCAAGTGTAACATGAGTTCCTTTGTTACCTAATAATCATTTAATCACTCTCATATGCATGTGTCTAATATGATGAACCCCTAAGGACTTTACCTAGAAGTTTTTGATATCTTGATTCCTTGTTTACCTTGGGTTATGCATATGGGTAGCTTCCTTAGCTTGCAATCACCAAACAATCATGATATTAATCTTGACTAATGGATTGTGGAATTAATGTTAAAATGATGCTTTTAACAAGGGGGCTAGAGCATGGGGTTTTGGTGCTCTAGATTCCTCTCCATAAGGACTTAATCCTAAAGTGGCAACCCAGGAGATACAGTATAGTCACGAGGACTACATGGCTCTGGTCTTAGCTTAGTATCCTGATTTGTTCTAGTTCATCAGTAGCTTACCGAAAGGGCGAGAGGGGGGTACCATAGTGATTATGGTCTCGGTCCTGTAAGGTGTGTGCTGGACAAGGTCGAGGTGTGCCACCTTATAGGAAGATCTCCATGACTCTTGGGAGACTAAAACCTTAGCGGCTGCTACTTATTAGAATGACTGATGAAAGGCTTCGTAGTGATCCTTGCCTACTCACCTTGGAAGTGGGTCATTAGGCCTTTGGCAATGGGCAATCATGACTTGTGGTGAACGTGTACACACTCTGCAGAGTTTTGACCAAACTGATATATCAGTCGTGCTCACGAACACGAGCTGCCTAGATCCTTATGATTAGTGGTTACCTGGTTGGTTTGGGATATGATTAATCTTGATAATAATTATACTTTCACCTTGGGAACTTAAGCATAACCTAGAAAGATTGGTTTAACAATAAAATATGACCAACTAAAAATGCTTACCACAGTTAATCAAGTTAGCCTTTTGAGCCTTGCATCCCCTCATGTTATACTTGCTGAGTATGGTGCGCTCACACTTGCTTTACAATCAACAAAAATCTCAGATGGGTACTAGATGGTGATTCAAAGGTGGAATTCCCTAAGACATTCCAGGAGTACTAGGCGAGTGTACCCCCAGTCAACCGTCCCTGTGGAGTATGGAGACCTGAAGTGAAGATTAAGAATAGTTTCCACTATGCTTTGTAATAGATGTAAGCTTTGTTGTAACTATGTTTCGATATATAATAAAGCATTGTTCTTTGATAATTTCCACCTCTGTCGCTATATGTGTTGTGTGGACATCCTGGGCACACATATAGTTAGTGCTTGGTCTTCTTTGGAAAACTAGGTTTTACAGGTTGCTATTTTGTTCGAACCTAGTTTGTCACCGTATCTGTATCCTTATAAAAACACAAAAAAAGTTTTTTTTTATCTTTTTCCAAACATGAAGCCAACCACAAATTCAAACCCTTCCACTTCAAAGGGGGAGTTCCAAGAGCCACCACTTTCTCCAAAACCAAACCGTTCATTTGGCTATGAACTCCACCCATGGCTAATAGCCACGATTCGGGCATTATCCTTTTTAGGACACGAAAATGAAAACCCATGGCAACACCTGCTAGATTTTGAGGAAATATGTTCATGCCTGTACATCTTAGGCATGACACAAGAAACCATAAGGTGGAAATTGTTTCCCTTCTCCCTCACAGGGAAGGCGAAGCAATGGTACGTGTTTGCCGTGGGGAGTGCGAATGGTGACTGGGATGAACTTAAAAGCAATTTTTTTTCTTACATTTTTACCCATGTCTCATATCAGCTCTCTACCAAGGGCAATCCTTGAATTCGAGTAGCGTGAGAAGGAGTCTATAGGTTTAGCCTGGGCCCGGTTTTCAACATTATTACATGTTGGCCCAGACTTGTCATTACCTGATGGTGTGATTTTGCGTCTCTTCTGTTCGGGTCTTGACATAGATGCTGACCTATGCCTAGACATGACTATTGGAGGTAGATTTACACACAAAACCATGATGGAACAAGTAGAATTCCTTGAAAACTTCATAGCCGAACACGCTTTTCCATCATGAACCCTAGAACCCTCCAGGAACAGTCATGTCGAGTGTGGGGGAATCCTCATTGGGCAAATCTAACCACATACCATCCATAGATTCAACTTATGAGCCCCCACCCGAGCCATGAACACCAAAGGAATGAGTAATCTATCCTTCGGAGTTCTCCATCAAATTCAAGGATCATGGCAATACCATGAAAATCCTAAGGCACGAAGAGCTTGCACATCTTCCCGTTGTATCCCCCAAAATACCACCAAAGGAATGGTTAATGGAAGTGGAACATTCTTCTAAAGCAATTTAGATTCTTTCACCTTCCACAACCATACCTTGCTCATTAAGGGGAACAAACTTAGAAGCCCTGTACAACCCCACAGTCGGGACTAGTATCATGTCAGAGTTCCTAGCGAAACACCTTTTGGGTAACATGCCGCTAGTGTTGACCAATCAACTTTTCAAAAGTCCTTTGGGACTATTCATCGAACGTTGTGGGATTACTAGGGCCGTGCCAGTCATAATTGACAAAACCAAGGTTCACTTAGATTTCCACATCTATGCCATCCTTGAGTTCGATCTTTTCATAGGCCACCCTTTGGAAAATCTTATTCAAGAAAAACCTTCCCATGGGGGCCTTGATGAAAAGTTTGGGGAAATTGCTTTTGCCACAACTACCTCTTGCCCAGAAAGTCCAAAGGCGAAGCAACAACCCAACAATAACACGTTCAAGGAGGCAAAATTCATATCTCCATTCATTTCACCTAAGCTTTCTTATGAAACAGAGCGTGTACCATCCCCCTCGCTCGAACCCAAGTCGTGTCCCTCTGGCCATCCAAACATTGTTCTTTATAGAGGTCAAGATTCAACATTGATCATACATGAAAGGTTTGGTGCCATGGACATGCCCATAGCACCAACTCTGGAGACTAAGGAAAAAGATTCCACCATTGAGCATGAAAGTTTATATTTTGAAACCCCCATGTCTCACGCTCACTTTTGGAGTCTCCAGAGTTCATTGTGCTTAGTACCACGTGCCCCTACAAGGATCCCAACCACTTCCTACTCCTCATTTCCAAACTTTTTAGGAAGATGGATGTGGATGCCTACATTTATCACAAATATAGCAGATCTCGTGGATGCACCGTGATTCTAAGCTTGCAGCTTAAACATTGATGCTAAAATGTTTGGTGGTAAAGCTGGGAACTATACCACCATTGATAGCTGCAGGATGAGTTCTCAAGGTCAAGCCTAAGACCATAACAAAGCACTACCAAGAGATACCCTGGATTATCACGAGTATCATGAAAAAAATATATACTACTATTATTAAAAAAAATCCTTTCAATAAAGGCAAGGGCATGTTGTCAAATTAGTATACACCTTTGGGTATTCTTGTCACTGTTGACGGTTCTTAAGTATCAATTATAACCATCAAATAAATAAAGAAAAGGACCTATATGCAAGCAACACCTAGAATTAGGGTTTGATCTAACTGAATTCCACGAGTTTTGCTGTTTATCTATTTCTGCAGGGGGTTATCAGGAAATACGGAAGAAAGGCCCACATGTCGGATTAATGACGGGATATTAACCGAACACGTAATTATCTTACATCTAGAAGATTCCAGAAGCCACGGGAACGAACGGGAGCCGTAACGGGGCCGGACACAGGGCGCCCGCCCTGTGCCCTAGGGCGCCCGCCCTGCCCCCGGGACCAATCAGGTCGAGTCTCGCGGATTATGCTCCACCGCCTTTGAGGATCAAGGAAAATCGTAGGATGAAGGTCGATTTGATCCGACGGTCCAGATTCATCCAAAAGGGCTATATAAGCAAGGCCCCTGACCCCTGGTGGAGAAGACCCCAATTCATTATTCAGTTGCATATCTCTAGTTAGGGTTTAGAGAGAGAGGTTCCCTCTAGGGTTCCCACCTCTTAGGGCTTAGCATCCAATGTGAAAGTAGAATTAGTTCTACTAGATTGAGAGAGATAGAGTGGAGGTGTAGATCGGAGGAAGCCGGCCTGTCGGTGTCTACTCCGAGGTTGTACCTGCGGGAGCAAGTTCTTCTAACCCGAGGCTTGTTCTCAGGATTCTTCAGTATTTCGACTTCTAAATTCTAGTAAGTTCTTTGTTTTATTGTTCTTTGGTTTATGAGTTTACTTTGATCTCTTCGCGTAGAGTTTAGAGTAATCATCTCTAGCGTAAACGTGGTGTTTAAGCTAGGATACTCATAGATATCCCCTCGTCTAGCCGGACCGTGGTAGTAGCGAGGAACGTGACAATTCCGAGTTACCTTTGTATTCCATATCCCGTTAGCAGGATCGATAGGGTTTATAGGTGCGGGTTGAACATCCTTTGTGGTGTCTAGATTCCGTAAACCTCCCCAATAGAACAGTAGATCATCCTTACCAAGGTTAGAAGAAGAGTGCGGTTGTAGTCTTCTCTATACATCACTCACATCGAATCATAGTGGTTGTAGCCTAAAGGTTAGTAGTAATAGATTTGGTTAGTCAGATGCACTCTTTCTCCTAAAGGTAAAAATATAAATACGATACCCAGGATAACATCTCGGGTGAAGTGCTCACCGATATCCGTGCGCTTGCGGATCCTATTTCCTAATTGCGTTACCAAATATCAACAAGCATTTCTGGCGCCGTTGCCGGGGAGAAAGACGGTTTGCTGAGATAACCTTGAATCTTACTACTAGCTTGTACCTATATATTTTTTTATCTTTTTATTCCTTATCTTTTCTTTATTCTTACCTTATAGAGAACCAAGATTCTAAATCAATCTGTCAATTTGCAACACCTTCGGAAACTGACCTTTTACCATGGGAGTCATCACAGCCTATCCAAACATCCCAGTATAAGTTAAGTTCAAGGTTGATTGCGATGATTCAAAATTTATCTTTTTTGGGAAAGGAAGACGAAAACCCTTACCTTCATATTAGAGATTTTGAGCAGACATGCGATTGTCTACGCATTGATGGCATCTCTGATAAGACTTTACGTTGGAAGCTTTTTCCTTTTTCTTTAAGAGGAGAAGCTAGACGATGGTATAGTCAGAAGGTAAGTCAACAGCAAGGTGAATGGGGAGTTTTAAGAGCCAACTTTTGTCTAGATTTTTATTCCCTTGACCGTACTGGTGACCTTAGACTCGAAGTCCTATCTTTTAAACAAAAAGATAATGAAACTTTGGGGAAATCCTGGAAATGTTTTTCTGATCTTTTAGAATCTGGTCCAAAACTTTTGCTTGAAGACACTGTTCTTTTATTTCACTTTTTTCGAGGTCTTCAGAAAGATAATAAACAAATGCTGCATACTATGGCTAGAGGTTCTTTCTTTCGTATCCCTACTGATGAAGCTAAGGGGATCTTGAATAGAATCCTAGAAGCTGAGATGGATAATACCCTCCATGATGAAACCTACGAAGCCGAAGTAGACACTCTGCCAAATTTTTCATCTACTTTAGCTATCCCAGGTTCTAAGCCACAAAAGGAAGAAATTCTACCATCTGATTTCATGCTAGACATAGAATCCGATCTCTTTGCCGATTTTGGAAACATTTCAAACTACCATTCTATAGACAAACCCCAAAGCGGCCATTATAGCATTTGTTTACCAAGTGAATATCAATTGAGAGGGCTTATCTCAGTCATGAGTAGCGAATGGTTGGAGGAGTCAGAGCTTTCCTCTGAAGTGATCCGTTTGGATACACCTCCTATCACTATACGCTGTACTTATGATTCTGATCAATTTGATGCTCTCTATAATCTTGTTGTGGGGATCAATATCATGTCTGAAGCTTTTGCACTTAAATTATTTAGAAAATTAATTTTAACCCCCACAACAAAGGTCATAAAGGAATCTTCGGGACGATTAGTCCCCAGTCTTGGAATTATTAATGTCCTACCCTTTATGGTAGAAGGCTCCATGGTTCATTTGAACTTTTATATCTTTGATATATGGGGTTTCGACCTACTGATTGGACAACCTTTTAGAAGACTCCTTTATGAAGGTCAAACTGGAAAGCTCCACATTTCCTTGGGAAAGGATTTTAAACTTCCAATTACAATAACTCACTCCTTGAATAATAAGACCGAGCCATATCTTTTGCCTGATTCTATGGAAGAGGTAAAGGCTGCATCTCTAGAACTTTTAGATGATCCAGACTTAGAAGAGGAAGCCCCCTTCTTCACTGAAGAAGAGGCCGAACCTTCTGAACCTGAACCCTTAGATGAGTTTGCAGAAACACCTAGACCCCCCATAGAACTCAAAACTTTACCACCCGGTCTTACCTATGCTTTCCTAAACAATAATCCAGAGTTTCCTGTGATTGTTAGTAATAAACTCACTCAGGAGCAAACTCTGCGATTAATGACCATTCTTGAAAAACACCACTCTGTTTTCGGCTACTCACTTCAAGATCTCACAGGAATCAGTCCTATGATTTGTACCCATCGTATTCCGACAGATCCTTCTGTTACACCCTCTCGAGAGCCTCAACGTAGACTTAACAACGCGATGAGAGAGATAGTTAAAAAAGAAGTTATAAAGTTGCTGCATGCAGGGATTATATATCCTGTGCCGCATAGTGAGTGGGTAAGCCCTGTTCAAGTTGTGCCTAAAAAGGGAGGCATGACTGTTGTTACTAATGATAAGAATGAGCTAATTCCGCAACGCACCGTCACTGGGTGGCGGATGTGCATAGACTATAGAAAACTTAATAAAGCCACGAAAAAGGATCATTTTCCTTTGCCTTTTATAGATGAGATGCTTGAGCGGTTAGCAAAACACTCGTTTTTCTATTTTCTAGATGGATATTCAGGGTATCACCAGATCCCTATCCATCCTGATGATCAAAGCAAAACCACTTTTACATGCCCATATGGAACGTATGCTTATCATAGAATGTCTTTTGGGTTATGTAATGCACCAGCTTCTTTTCAAAGATGTATGATGTCTATATTTTCTGATATGATTGAAGAGATTATGGAAGTTTTCATGGATGATTTCTCAGTTTATGGAAAAACTTTTGATAGTTGTCTTGAGAACTTAGATAAGGTTTTGCAAAGATGTGAAGAAAAGCACTTAATCCTTAATTGGGAAAAATGTCATTTTATGGTTAGAGAAGGAATAGTGCTAGGACACCTAGTGTCTGAAAGAGGTATTGAGGTAGATAGAGCTAAAATTGAAGTAATTGAACAACTACCTCCACCTGTGAATATAAAAGGAATTCGAAGTTTTCTTGGCCATGCTGGTTTTTATCGCAGATTTATAAAAGACTTTTCATTTATTGTGAGACCACTTACTCTTTTGCTAGCCAAGGATGCTCCTTTCGAATTTGATGATGCATGTCTAAATTCTTTCAATTTATTAAAGCAAGCACTCATCTCTGCACCAATCATTCAACCCCCTGATTGGTCGTTGCCTTTTGAAATTATGTGTGATGCTAGTGATTATGCTGTGGGGGCAGTTTTGGGACAAACTAAAGATAAAAAGCATCATGCAATTGCTTATGCAAGTAAAACTTTGACAGGAGCTCAACTTAATTATGCAACCACTGAAAAAGAGCTTCTGGCTGTTGTTTTTACCATTGATAAATTTAGATCTTATTTAGTTGGAGCTAAGATAATTGTTTACACTGATCATGCTGCACTAAAATATTTGCTCACTAAGAAAGATGCTAAACCTCGCTTAATCAGATGGATTTTATTACTCCAAGAATTTGACTTAGAAATAAAAGATAAAAAGGGAGTAGAAAATTCTGTTGCTGATCACTTGTCTAGAATGTACTTTAAGAATTCACAGGAACCCCCCATTAATGACTCACTCCGGGACGACATGCTTTACGGGATTAACAGATCTGACCCCTGGTATGCAGATATTGTTAATTTTATGGTTTTAGGTTATGTACCACCCGGAGCAAACAAGAAGAAGCTTATTCAGAAAAGTCGTTCACATATATGGGATGAGCCATATCTCTTCCGAGTATGCGCTGATGGCCTACTTAGAAGATGTGTGACCACTGAGGAAGGATTGAAGATCATCGACAGATGTCACTCATCACCATACGGAGGTCACTATGGAGCATTCCGTACACATTCAAAGATCTGGCAATGTGGATTCTACTGGCCTACGATGTACGATGACACGAAGCAATATATCAGAAGATGTGGGCCATGTCAAAGGCACGGAAACATAAATACAAGGGATGCCATGCCACTCACCAACAACCTTCAGATTGAACTCTTTGATGTCTGGGGAATAGACTACATGGGTCCATTTCCCCCATCTAAGAAGTGTGAGTTCATCTTGGTGGCGGTTGATTACGTCTCCAAGTGGGTAGAGGCACTACCTTGCAAACATGCCGACAATATCAGTTCGAAGAGGATGTTTGAGGAAATCATATTTCCAAGATTTGGAGTCCCCAGGATAGTGATAAGTGATGGAGGATCACACTTCATTGACAAGCGCTTCGAGCACTATCTATCAAGACATGGAATCCGTCACAACGTCGCTACTCCCTATCATCCTCAGACAAGTGGCCAAGCAGAGACTTCTAACAAGCAAATCAAGAACATTCTTCAGAAGACGGTGAACGAGATGGGAACGGCATGGAAGGACAAGTTACCCGATGCACTCTGGGCTTACCGGACAGCATACAAGACCCCAATTGGAATGTCTCCATACCAATTGGTATACGGAAAGACCTGTCACCTACCTGTTGAACTTGAGTTCAAGGCACACTGGGCCATAAAAAGATGGAATATGGACCTAGATATCACCGGAAAACATAGAAGAATGCAATTATCGGAGTTAGAAGAATGGCGGGAGAAAGCATATCACAATTCAAAGATCTACAAAGAAAGAGTCAAGAGATGGCATGACAAGAGGATCAAGAAGAAGGAGTTCTCACCCGGAGATAAGGTATTACTTTTTAATTCCAGGGTGAAGCTTTTCGGGCATGGAAAGCTCCGGAGCAAATGGGAAGGACCATTCAAGGTAATTCATTCATCATCCCACGGAGCTATCACACTTCAAAATGACGAAGGTACGTTATTCAAGGTAAATGGTCAACGTCTTAAATTATTTTTAGAGCCCAATAAAGAATTAGAAGAAATAGACGTGATCAATTTTTACCTTCCAATTAAAAATTAAAGCCCGACGCCAACAAGAGGATCAATGAGTTAGAGCATAGTCTTAGGAGGCGTGAGCGTCGCTGAGCTATCTAGATTAGATCTTGGGGCTATATGTGTCTTAGTTATTATTAGATTCGATTAGGTTCGCTTATAATCAGTTTAGATCTATTATATTCGGTTATTATTATTATTCGGTTGTAATAAATGCCTCAAGATTAATAAAGATTATTATTAGTATGTCTTGTGTGTCTCTACTTTACTTTTGTGCAAGAAAGCAGAAAACAAGTATGGGGGAGATTCCCTGACATGTCACACACACTTCGATCGCACCACTCCATGAACCAGGTACACACTCTGCACACTTTTATTACACACTTACACACTCACCTTAGTTTGTGCAGAATTTTATCTCTCTAAACATGATAAATTAAAAGGATAAAAATGCTTATAATCATGATCAATCTCACTCTGTGATATTTCCTGGAAACCTGCAATTATTAAAATTATTTCAAAACCCTGTGTTGCTAAAAGTCATTGTGGAATAAGAGATGGTAAGGGTATGAGTACCTTATTCTTAGTATCTTTATTGCTTGGAGAATTTGTTTTAAAAATCTCAAAATTATAGCTACCATCCTCAAGTTTTATATGCCTGCTAAACATGAAAATATTAATTAAAGCTATCTGCTTTGTATTGAGTTTGTTCAAAACAAGTTAGACCCTTGTTGAGAGATTTATCATACTCCTAAGATCAAGACATTTTTATTCAGAAAGATTCACTCTTCCGAAGTATTATTGCGTTAGAGGCATGGGCTATGCAAAATTATGAATATATCGAGGAAATAAAAAGGAGCAAGTGCTCGATAACCTCGTGGAAAAAAATGGACAAGTGTCCGGCAGTAGAATTAGGGGTACCTCGGTATCCACCCAAAATGAAAAAAATGAGATATGATAAAAATATGATGGAAAGAAAATGATAGCCCATGGTCCCTCTAATAAGCAATATGCCAGTAAGAGTGACAAGTTTTTAATTTTCAAAATCTTTGATCTAAGAGTATGGCATTCTTCTCCTCGGATCCGGTTTTGACCATACAATAAATGCAAGGTATGTATGCTTAAAGAATTATTTTTGCAAAATCAAAACAGCCTCAGAGAGAAATATAAAAGATAATGAGTGACTCTGAGAGCACCTATGAGGATAAAGGTATGCTAAGTTTTTCTTTTCAAAAATATGTAAAAACTCCAAGTGATAGGGATTAAGAAGAAGAAAGGCTCTTTACTCTGACCATATATTTCCCTGACTATAAGTGCACCGTGGATTTTTACAACACCCTGCAGGTATAAAAGAATGTTTCAACCCCAGATGTTTTATTAACCAACCTTTTCTCGAGGATGAGTAAAAGCCTAAGTATGGGGGTGTTTGTTGACGATTCTTAAGTATCAATTATAACCATCAAATAAATAAAGAAAAGGACCTATATGCAAGCAACACCTAGAATTAGGGTTTGATCTAACAGAATTCCACGAGTTTTGCTGTTTATCTATTTCTGCAGGGGGTTATTAGGAAATACGGAAGAAAGGCTCACATGTCGGATTAATGACGGGATATTAACCGAACACGTAATTATCTTACATCTAGAAGATTCCAGAAGCCACGGGAACGAACGGGAGCCGTAACGGGGCCGGACACAGGGCGCCCGCCCTGTGCCCTAGGGCGCCCGCCCTGCCCCCGGGACCAATCAGGTCGAGTCTCGCGGATTATGCTCCACCGCCTTTGAGGATCAAGGAAAATCGTAGGATGAAGGTCGGTTTGATCCGACGGTCCAGATTCATCCAAAAGGGCTATATAAGCAAGGCCCCTGACCCCTGGTGGAGAAGACCCCAATTCATTATTCAGTTGCATATCTCTAGTTAGGGTTTAGAGAGAGAGGTTCCCTCTAGGGTTCCCACCTCTTAGGGCTTAGCATCCAATGTGAAAGTAGAATTAGTTCTACTAGATTGAGAGAGATAGAGTGGAGGTGTAGATCGGAGGAAGCCGGCCTATCGGTGTCTACTCCGAGGTTGTACCTGCGGGAGCAAGTTCTTCTAACCTGAGGCTTGTTCTCAGGATTCTTCAGTATTTCGACTTCTAAATTCTAGTAAGTTCTTTGTTTTATTGTTCTTTGGTTTATGAGTTTACTTTGATCTCTTCGCGTAGAGTTTAGAGTAATCATCTCTAGCGTAAACGTGGTGTTTAAGCTAGGATACTCATAGATATCCCCTCGTCTAGCCGGACCATGGTAGTAGCGAGGAACGTGACAATTCCGAGTTATCTTTGTATTCCATATCCCGTTAGCAGGATCGATAGGGTTTATAGGGTGCGGGTTGAACATCCTTTGTGGTGTCTAGATTCCGTAAACCTCCCCAATAGAACAGTAGATCATCCTTACCAAGGTTAGAAGAAGAGTGCGGTTGTAGTCTTCTCTATACATCACTCACATCGAATCATAGTGGTTGTAGCCTAAAGGTTAGTAGTAATAGATTTGGTTAGTCAGATGCACTCTTTCTCCTAAAGGTAAAAATATAAATACGATACCCAGGATAACATCTCGGGTGAAGTGCTCACCGATATCCGTGCGCTTGCGGATCCTATTTCCTAATTGCGTTACCAAATATCAACAGTCACTAACCCTTCTAGGTCAAGAACAAGAAGAACAAAGGGGATACTATGCTCGGGAACATGGAGCTACATCAACTATACAATCTGATGCTCTTGGGTGATGGAACACACTCATAAGGGGACCCCCGACATTGCACACTTGACTTTTACACGAAAGTCTAAGTGTGGGGGAGGATGGTGAAAATCTCGAGTTCCACACACACCAAGGGTCATCCAAAAAAAGATGATGATTAGCTCTGCCTTGCTCCAAAAAAGAGAAAGAGAAGAGAGACAAGTGAGGACTTTCCTCCCATAGACTTTTGCTATCGTCAAGGCTTACGATCTATACACACTATCTGTGTGTGTATGGCTTAAGCCTTGTTGATCCCCTGAGTGTGCAACCAAGCAACCGTTGCAACAGCTTCAAAGCCCCATCCACGTGCTTCCGGTAAGTAAAACTCAGGTATGCAAAGGTAAATAAAATGTTCACCGGCCCGTTTACTCATGTTTATCTCCATGAGAAAATAATTTGTTCTTATAAAGTCATGCTTCTCTTGCCTATGATATATGCTCTAGTGTGGATGCAATTGTGCACGATATATCCATAGGCCTTTTTAAATTAACCATGGTGCTTAGGTTAAAATGGTCTTCTTTAATCAGAATTTGACATGGTGTTGAAATTTGATTAATGAACTTTGAGTATTTTCATAAACAATAGAGGTAATTTTTAATGGAGATGAATCATGGCTATTGCAAACTTTAGCCTTGCTTGAGTATGAAAAATTTGGTGAACAAATAAAAAAATATATGGATAAATAATAATAATAAAATTTAAAATAATAATAATAAATAAATAAATAAATAAATAAATTTGGGTTCCCTAGTATTCAAGCCGGCAAAGCCATTACTTGTTCTTGTTTCTTTTACAAATAAAACAGGTACAAGAACAAGTGTGAGGGAGGTCTCCCAAGCATAACTAAGACAAATTTGAGATCTCCCCAATACGTTGCACAACACCAAGCAATCCATCATGCAAGAAGGACAAGACGAATGACTTTCATTAAGCTCCTTCATCTTCAATGGTGGTTTGTGCAACTCTACCCTCACATCTCCAAAAAGTTTTGAAGTTTAAAATTGAATAAATTAAAAAGGCAAAACTTTTGATGCTCCAACTCTATTCTACCAATTGATAAACAACATGCATACTTTTTAATCCTTGCCAACATCCTATAACTTGTGAGTAACTATCCATAGGAACCCCATTTTACTCTAAGTAATTGGAATATGTGATATAGTGGGATGATATGAAACTTGCTCTCTTTTGCATCAGACATGGGATTTATTTTTCAAAATCAAAATTAAAATAGCATGCTCCTCGAATGACAAAATAATTCCTACCAAAGCCATAAACATTGCTTCTTGAAAAACCATACACATAGCCACTTACATTGTGTTGAGTTTTGTCAAACTTTGAGATCTATGTTGAGAGAAGTTTCATACTCCCAAGATCGAAATTCACATACACTCGCCAAAATAAAAACTCCATGTCGTAAATCTCTCTCCAATGTTTTTTTTAAAAAGAGAGTATGGGCTATGCAAAAATATGAGAAATAAAAGATGCCATGCCAAAGAAGAATGAGCCAAATAAAAGATGCCATGCCAAAGAAGCATGAGCCGAAAAGAAAATAAAGAGAAAAACAATAGGTACTTTGATGCTCGCTAAAGAGTGAAAACAATGGGTACATTGATGCCCACCAGAGAGGAAAGATAGCCCATACTTTCAAACGAAATTCAAAAAAGAGAGATGGATGACATTGGAGTCCACAAAAATACAAAAATATTCCATACACTCACACTATTTCGATCTAAGAGTATGATCCTTCCCTAAAAGGATCAGGAGTTTGGCTCAACAACATACACAAGGTTAGTGTGCATTCTCATCATCCACACCTATGAACTCCAGATAAAAACTTATAGAGGTAGGATAAGCAAGAAGGCAAGAGCTTATTAAAAGAAAATCCTTGGTGAGGAATTAGAAAAGAAAAAAATGAGTAACATGAGAGAATCATTCTAGGAGCAAAGCTATCTCTTTTATACAAAAAGATCAAAGCCCCAAGTTCTTGAGCAATAGTAGAGTGAGATGACTTGAATCCCCACTATTCCATCTTTCAATTACTTAGGATAATTTGGGAAATATTGTGAATGCTCACAAGTACAGGAAAAAGCTTGGAATAATTTGTATGCAAGTTGAACATCTTGGAGAATAAACCACCTTAGTCCTTCGTACCTTTACTTGAGGACAAGCAAAGGGCTAAGTGTGGGGGAGGTTGTTAGCATTCCTTATTGCATAATTTATTCCACCAATTACTATATAAAAACCACACCAAACTTAGTGAATAGGGCTTTACGCTAACGATTTCCACGAGTTTTGGTGTTTCACTTGTTTTGCAGGGCTTACATGGAAATATACCTAAAATGGGCCAAAAGCAGAGAAATAACTAAACCTATTTTGGCCCATAGCAAAGCAAGAAGAAGAAGGAGAGAATCCCAATCCAACTTACACAATCAGGCTGATGCACCTCGGGAACATGGACTAGGCCCAAAGGGGAGATGACCACGTAAAACTGGACTCAAGGTGAGCTAGGGGGCATGTGCCTTGGGCATGGCCACACTAGGGGTGCCTCCCCTTGGGCCCAACCTTAGCCAGGTGGCTCGTGCCGATAGCCTCAAGGCGGTTCCACGCTACATCGGTACAATTAATGCGTTGGCTGGCGGTTTGGGGGAGTAAGTGAGGGAATATTCCATGGAATTATCCCCCTCTTCTCTCCTATAAATAGAGGCCCCCTCTCCCTCATTCCACACACTAGCCAAGGGAGCAAAGAGCAGCTCAAGGGAGCAAGAGCTCCACACTTGCCCACATTCCAAAAGGGCTATGCCCTAGTAGCTAGCTAGACTGAGAAAGTGAGATGTGAGGGAGAGAGTGGGGAAGAGCCAGACTTGTCGGTGTCTCCCCGGGCTTGTACTTGGGAGCTAGGCTTGACAGAGCTTCCCCAAACTTGCACATCTACAAGTATATGCTTGGCTCCTTCATGGGATCTTGGCTAAGTAAGTATTCGTGGTTCTTATAGTCTTTTATGTCTTTTGTTTAGTTGACCTTTACCTTCTCTTGTTTATGGGTACATAATCCATCCTCGTGGTGGATGCTCTAGTAGAGGGTCCCTGATAAAGACGGATAGGGTAACACCCCAGGTGTTAGGCTTGCATTTGTCACTTGCATTGCATGAGCCTAAGCATCATTTGTATATGAGCATGGAATATATGTGATGCCCTAGTGAAACATATGGAACATACTAGTGCAACATGTGAAACATGCATATATGGAATTTTCTTTGAAACATCTGCAACATCTCCTTGAAACATATGCAACATACTCGTGTTAATTATGTTTCAATGTGTGTATGATAGATGCTCATGCTTGGTAATGCAAGTGAGTGTTGATGTCACTTCTTTCTTGTGTCTCACATCACTTTCTATCTATAGTGACCCCTGGAAAAGTTTCATGAAGTTTGGAATCAAAAAGTCACATGAAATGATAAGTTTTATTCCTATTGGAATTTGCACCATTATGTGAATGGAATTATAGACCATCAACCAAACCTTGCAACCTTGCCCAAATGACTCTAGATGAACTCTACAACAAAAGTCATGAAGACTTCATGTAGATCAAATGCAAAGAAAATGCTCCAATGGATCAAAAAGGATAATTTAACTTTCATCGGGATCCTACTTTGGTCAAAGTAGAACTGTAGGTTCTGGGCATGTTTTGATGATGGGCCTTAAATAAAAGTTGTAGTACTTATCATTAGGAACAAACTTTGTTTAATGGTCAAGAGTTAGTTTGGTTTCTAGCTTAGTCAAATAGAGCTCACAAGATTTAAAACAGTGATGTTTTGGAGCCTCGGAATTTGGTTAAGTCCTAACTGAGGTTTAACTTCGGGTAACCTAGTTTGGAGCTTTTTATCTTGCAAAACAGATGGATCCAAACCTTGATCCTATGATGAAAGTTGTAGTACATGTTAAGGACAACAATTTTTGTTTAAGGACCAAAACCTAGTTTAGCCTATAAGGTAGCCAAACAGTGGGTCAAAGTTTGAATCCCGAGCTGTTTTTTTTGGAACCCTGAAATTTTGCTAAGTGTAGACTGAACTTGTAGTTTTCAATTTCGTGGTACCCACCTTCGGCAAAGTTTAGTTTGCAAACCATTTTGATTTTGGGCAAACTCCTATAAGCAATGTTGGAGTACTCATATAGCTCTATCATCAGGAACAATTGGTTAGCTGAATCATCATTCAGTTTAGGAGATACGAAGTGGAGAAAAATGCAGTTTCAGTCGGCTTGAAACTGAATTCAGTTTTCAAGTTTTATGTACCCCACTTTAGAGCCTCGTATCTCTTGAACTAGGCCGAATCAAACTTTGACACTTAAAGCAAAGTTGGAGATCTCGCGTAGCTCTACAACTTTGGTTACTACAGCTCGTGCCAGAACTAAACGGTTTATGAGTTACAAAAGGAAGAAGTTTGATGTTTAGTTGTAATTTCACGGTAGTATTAGTAGCTCCTTCAGAGCATGAACTGCTGCTGTGCTCGTCATGGCCGACCACGCACAGGGATCTGCGGCCACGTGGCTCGACGCTCGCTCGCATGTTCACCACGTCGCCGCGCACGTCGACATGGAGAAGCCGAGCGCCCTCCCTTCTCTCTCACTCTCTCATTCACTGTCTCTCAGTTCACCCTCTCTCTGTCTCGTTCTTGCTTGCTTGCAGCAGAGTAGAGCATCGCCGCCGCTCGGTCCTCCACCGCGCCACTACTCGCCCCAAGCCAAGCGCTGCCGTCACTTCCGCCTCGAGCTCCTCTGCGCAGGGCGCTGCTCGCCATCCCATGCGCCGCTGCCTTGGTCGCGCGGCTGCCTGCAACCCGGGTTGCCGGAGCCGCCACCACTGAGGGTCACTGCCTCCGTGGCCGGCTGGCCTCGGGCCGCTGTGGAGCGAGACAAGGGCACCCGCGGGTGCGCACGGGTCTCAGGGTGCTTCCCCGCCACTTCCCTGACGCCGGCGTGGCCTCCCTTCGCCGCAAACGACGAGCTCCGACGATCTCCCTCTATTGAATCCGTCAAGGGCGTCGTGCAGGAATTTGAAGAAGGGAAGGGGCCTATCTGCACAGCTGTAGACTCAGATGAATAGTGCCACGAGGACTGTTTTGTGATGATTTTGTAGGAACTTTGAAAATGCATAGCAAATCATAGAAAATTCGTAAAATAACAAATGATGACTTTTTGGAATCCTTGTGAAATTCTCTATGCATTGGATCTATAATATGTCATGTTTATGTTTTTGCTGTAAAAATGGATTTTTCAGATTAGGTTTTTAATACTAGTGGTATTTGTCTTTTTCATAACAGTTGTTGTAGGGATCCAAATGAAGTGAAATTTTTGTGGCATGCTACTCCTATGATGTCTGATATGTGGTAAAAATGTCATGAATTGTGGTGGCTGTATGAGTGAGTTATTGATTCATCTTGCTCTCATATGAATTCTTGTAATAGAAATTTGTCTTTTTCATAGAGGTTGATATACATGTCTAAATAGCTTGAAATTTTGATAGTAGACTACTAAGGGAATATGTAGGCCATTGTAAGTTTGATAGAATTTATTGTGCACTTTTGATAGGTGTTCATAATTCCACCTAATTATCTAAATAAATTAAGAAAATGTATTAAAAGAATTTATTTAGTAATGGACACTATGTTTTCTGGTGTTCATTAGTCATGTGTGACATGATAGTAAAGTTGGTTTTGTCCAATTATATGTTTACAACATAAGTTAATAATGTTAATGATTACCCCATGTTAATGATGTTTTCTGATCATATTCTCTATAGCAAAGTTGTAAATAATTCATGTATCTAGCTTGTGTTAAAATTTTGTGGCATTTGGCCAAGTAGTTTTTGAGTTATAGATGTTTAAAGTCAGGTCGCAGATTTGGTTGCTCTCTGTTTGGAGCAGACCATATTCTGTAGTTTCATCTTTTTGACCTATTAAACTTGAAAATCGGGCTTAGGTGATTATAAATGAATTGTAGACAAGTTCATAAGCTTTCTATAATGTCTTGTTGCACATCATTTAGATTTGTATAACTCTAGATAGGATTGATTTACTCCGCTACTACATGTATGTCCAGAAGGTGGCAAATTCTAGTTCTAGCGCTTTGATTAACTTTGCCATGCTAGTGTGTTGAAGTGTGACTCATATCTTTGATGATACTTGGGTTAGTACCTTGTGATCTTATGAGACTTGTGTCTTGATTGATGTGCTTGCCCTCTTCCATGTTATGCCTCAGTGAGGATCAAGTTAATTAGCTCTAGGTGCTTATGAGAACTTTGGTATGCTTGGATGATTGCTTTGTTTATTGCACTTCTATACTTTCATACATATTGTTGACGGTCCTTAAGTATCAATTATAACTATCAAATAAATAGAGAAAAGGATCCAAATGAAACCAACACATAGACTTAGGGTTTTATCTGACAGAATTCCACAAGTTTTGCTGTTTATCTATTTCTGTAGGGGGTTATCAGGAAATACGGAAGAAAGGCCCACATGTCGGATTAATGACGGGATATTAACCGAACACGTAATTATCTTACATCTAGAAGAGTCCAGAAGCCACGAGAACGAACGGGAGGCGTAACGGAGCCGGACACAGGGCGCCCACCCTGGTCCTTAGGGCGCCCGCCCTGGCCCCGGAGCCAATCAGGCTCCGCCTCGAGGATTATGCTCCACCGACCTAGAGGATCAAGGAAAACCGTCCGTTCAATGTCGGTTTGATCAGACGGCCCAGATTCATCCGAAAGGGCTATATAAACAAGGCCCCTGCCCCTGGAGGGAGGCCCTCGTCTCATACTTCAAACCCTAATTCAGGAGGAGAGCCTCTGATCAAGCCCTAGAGCCACCACATCAACTAGATCTCTAGTTAGCATAGCTACATAGGATTAGAACTAGAAGGAGTCAATCTTCGATTGGTTCCCGGATCTGTCAAGAGGATTCTTGGTAATTCCTCTATTGTTCTTCAATTGTTCATCATTGTTCTTCAATATTATGAATATGACTTTGTTCTATTTCAATATATTGATTATGACTTTGCTCTACTTGATTATATTTGCAATTATATTGTTCTTAGTTTATCATAGTTATATGCTTGGCTTAGTTAGATTGGAATTATATACATGCCTAGGATCGTATAGCATTTATCCATGTGTACAGTGGGTGAATGATAACTATTGTGTAGACGTGGTGTCTATACCGTATTTATCTGCGATTGCACCCTATATGCTGAATTGTGGGGTAGTTCGCGATAGTGACAGCTTCGTTGATTCTTATATAGTCCCCCTCTCGTGTATAGGGCAGGCAGAGCAACACTATTACAGGGGAGTGATTGCTATGTTCTTCATCTTCCTTGCTAATATTCACTATGCATGGATATAGTCTTTTCTCAGCATGATTGCCAAGTATAATTGCACTAACTATGATATGCTAGACTTTATAGTTAATAATAACTTAGGGAATATCTTTGTAGTTCATCCTAATTCCATGCTAATGACTTGCTAGAATATCTGTTGAGGTGCTTATCATTATTATATGTGGCTAGCTGATCAGATTAATTATCTTTGTCACCATTATCACTTTACCTTTACTCAATGTGACATTTATACCTGTATAAAGAGATTGATAAATACTCTCGGTTATACATGCAATGATGTGTACTCAGTTCCATATTCTCATTCCATTATCAACCATGATACTTAGAAATCCCTTCCCAGTGGTAAAAATATAAATAACGATACCTGGAATACTTCCCGGTTAAAATGCTACATCGGTATTAATCTGTGCGCTTGCAGATCCCTTTTATTATTTATCTTGATGAGCAAATGCATATTTCAATACCGCGTCTCTCATGTCATGCTGGGGATGACAACTTGGCTTAAGTGGCATGAGGGATAGGTTTGGCATTTTTGGCGCCGTTATCAGAATTAGAAAACTAAGTCTACTTTTGGTAGTGACGTTAAGAATGCCCAACAAGCATTTTTGGCGCCGTTGCCGGGGAAGGTTGATCACTAAGTAGGAATGAATATGGAACTTTGAGTCATCATTTGCATCACTAATCTGATCGAGCTTATTAATTCTCTTATACAGTTTTACCCCTGTATTTTCCATTTTGATTATTTATTGCAGGGTGATGCATGAATAGAAGACATCTTCCAGACAACTTTGTTGACGATCCTGAAGCCTTATTCAGAAGAACAAGAGCCAAGCTCAAGAAGACATCGTCAACACTTCAGCACAAAGCTTCATCCAAATCCGAAGACCGCCGAAGTTTCATCCGGAATTTGTCGACTGAATTCGAAGCCATGGCGAACAAGTCGATCTGCGAGTTCTCAGCTCCCACTACGGACAACATCCGCACTGGACCTGCTGGGGAGATCGACCGCAACTTCGAGCTCAAGCCTGGGCTCATCAACATGGTGCAAGCTAACCAGTTCTGTGGGAAGCCACACGAAGATGCTAGTGCTCATCTTCAACACTTCCTGGAGATCTGCAGCACTTTCACCATGGCTGATGTCCCCAGAGACGCCATACTACTTTGCCTTTTCCCATTCTCACTGTTGGGGAGAGCGAAGCAGTGGTTCTACGCTACAAAGGAGAAGAACACTACGTGAGCACTCTGCTCTATGAACTTTCTGGCCAAAATCTTTCCCATGGGCAAGACCAATGCTCTCCGTGGGAAGATTACAAGTTTTCAGCAACAACATGATGAATCCGTTCCAGAAGCATGGGAGCGTTTCCAAGACTACATCCTAGAATGTCCCCATCATGGAATGGAAAGCTGGCTGTTGATGCAGACATTTTATCATGGGCTCATTAATAGTGCCTGTGAAACCATGGATGCTGCAGCTGGAGGAGCATTCCTATCACTCACCATACCTCAAGCCACAGCTCTTGTGGAGAAGATGGCATCCAACCAAGGTTGGAATGAAGAAAGAACTCAGACACGCAAGAGAGGTGGAGGTATGCACCAGCTCAAGGAGGTAGACATGCTGTCTGCCAAGCTAGACCTACTCATGAAGAAGCTCGATGATCGAGCTGGAGAAAAGAAAGAAGTCATGCACGTCTACGACTCCCACATGACTTGTGAGGAGTGTGGAGGTACTGGACACTCGGGCAATCACTGTCCTGAGTTGCTGGAGGACGTGAACTACATCAACAATAACAACAACTACTACAACCGTCCTCAGCAGAATCAAGGTTGGAATCAACAGAGGCCTAACTACTCAGGTAATTACCAAGGTAACAATTCTTTCAATAATAATAATAATTATCCACCTTTGAGAGAGTTAGTGTCCAACCAAGGAAAGCTAATGGATAACCTGTCTAAGAAATTGGCATCTAATGATAAAATACTAGAAAATATAAATAATAGAATGGATAATTTCTCTACTGCCATCAAGAACCAGATTAGCTTTAATAAAATGATTGAATCTCAGTTGAATCAAATAGCTGCTGCTGTTCCTGCTACTAACCCCGGTATACCATCACAACCGGAAGGACTAGAATCTGCAAATCTTGTAGACATGTTTGATGCAGGAGATTACTGGAGTAACCCTATCGTGGAAGTAAGTACTGACCGTCTGCCGGTCAAGAGAGGCGATCCAGGACGCCCCATCATCCCGATCTCCATTGGCATGCGAGACTTCCTAGAAGCACTCTGTGACTTTGGCTCCAGCGTCAACATCATGCCCAGGGTACTCTATGAAAAACTCTTTTCACAACCATTATTAGAAACAACCATGTGTTTGCAGCTTGCAGATAGGACACTGAGTTTCCCGAGAGGAATATTGAAGAACATCTGTGTCCGAGTGGGTTCCTCGTACGCTCCAGCAGACTTCGTAGTGATAGAGACCGGTTCTGATGAGAGGGCTCCCGTCATCCTAGGGAGACCATTCCTGAACACCGCGGGAGCTGTCATCTATGCTAGTGCTGCCAAGATCAGTTTCTACATCAAGGGGAGGAAGGAAATGTTTTCCTTCAAGAACAAGACCGCACAAATCCCAGAGCAACCCCAATATGAACCAAGGAAGAGGACCAACAGGAGGAACAAGAGCAAGAAGCAAGTATGGACCGAGACAGCTAAGATGGTCACTACCGTGCACAAAGGTCAAGATCGCCAACTCAAGTCACCGTTCTTGCCTAAGAAGGACGACCCAGGTATGCCAAGCATTTATTGCTCCATTAATGGGTCCCACTTCTACAAGACACTTTGCGACACTGGGTCGGGTGTCAACATAATGGCCAAGGTCACCTATGAACTTCTGTTCAGAACCATGCCCTTAAACCCAACATATATTCAGCTCCAGATGGCAGATCAGACATTCCGACAGGTCGAAGGTACAGTAACTGACGTCCCTGTCAAGATAGACGATCACTTTGTCCATACAGACTTTCAGGTTATTGACATGGGAGAAGATGAATACGATCCACCCATCATCCTTGGAAGACCATTCCTAAGTACTGTCAAAGCAATCATTTACATTGGAACTGGAGAAGTCCACATGCACTTCCCCTCTGAGAAGGTACGTCTTTACTTTACTGACCCTAACTATGTATTTGAAGAATCCAAGCAGGTCAGGACAAGAAGAAGGCGGCGTAACCACAATCAGAAGCAACAGGTCATCAAGGACGGATGGGCAGATTATGAAGGAGAAGTGGTAAGATCTGAAGACATACCACTCAACCAACACTGTCCTGAGGAGACCAAAGCACCGAGACAGGTATGGAAAGAAAAGACAGTTGTACATGAAGAAGAGGCGTTGCCGGAACCACCGACTACGCCATCCACCAAGTCCCAAGACGACTGAACGAATAAGAGTCCCGTTCGGAGGACTTAAAAAACACCGAACGCCTTGCCAAGAGGTAACTTGGTAGTTATCCTTTTCAATTATTTACTTTATCTTAAATAGTTTGCTTAGTTAATCATATTCATACTATCTTAAAAATAAAATAAAAATGTTAAAAACCCTAAAGCCCCATGTGAGTATGCGAGTGGCATAAAACCCATAAGTACATTCACTGTGGTGGCATAAAAAATATATATATAATAAATACATAAATATTTTCTTCTGCTTTATAAAATAAAAAAAACAACATAAAAAAAATCAAGGAGGCTCAGCATGATAAAGGCTAGATATTTATGCTAACACTTAATCAGTTCCACAAAGCTTTGTTGTCTATTTGAGCTTCACAGAATTCAAGGAGACTAGCAGACAGAGGACATTCTAATCGCTGTCAGGGTGCTGCCGACTTTCAAATACACCTCCGCCATCTGCTAGCTACATCAGAAGAGATTATGTCAAGATCCAGCTTGGGGGAGAGCACCTCCATTATCTTGCTAAGTATTTCTATCTTTATCTTTATATTTATATATACTTCTACCCTATAAAAATAAAAATATACATAACTATGAAAAAAAAACCAAATAAAGATTTTGTGCTTATATATATATACCTATATCTTTTGCTTAGTGTGTTTTAATAAATAAATAAAGTGGCTATGCTAAACTGAATCTAGATAATAATAAAACTCTAGCATGGATATGATGAATAGTTGCTTTGCCTAACTTTCAAATTTGAAGTTCTCTCTCTAAGTTTAGACATAACTGTTATCATTTAAAGCTTGCTCTAAACCTGAACTTGTGGGAAGAGAACTTGATCTAAAGTCTAAGTTGTTAACGGATATGATATGGGAAGGTTGAGCTGCTGTTTATCTATTCATAGAGATGCTAGAATTCTGGAGAATTTTATCTTTGAAAATCTTAAAATGCTACATGATGAGTTCCTGTATGATGAGAGTTTAAGTTCCTACCACAGCCATACATACATGCTTGCTAGACTTTAAGCCATACATTTACTTTTTACTGCTTATGAGCATTGAGTGTAGTCAAGCTATGTAGACCCTTAGGAGCTTGTCATGCGGTTAAAATCAAGATTCACTTGCACGATCACTCATACATGCTGCTTCTACTCCGGAAGTACGCATCCACATATATCCACTCATTCTCATCTCCAGATCCACATAAAATTATTCTACTCCTAATCCGGGAGAGAATAGCCAAAAATATTTTCCCATTCTTGTTATCCCCTGTGAAATAAATGCTCCAGCTATTTTGGTTACTACCACTTGCTATATTGTTCTAAGGAGATGAGTGCTCTATACGAGGAAATAAAAAGGGGCAAGTGCCCGGAACCTCGAAAAGAAAAAAAAGATACGAGGAAATAAAAAGGAGCAAGTGCTCGGAACCTCGATGAAAAAAAAGAAAAAGTGTGAGAAGAGAGGTAAAAATGGACAAGTGTCCGATAGTAGAATTAGGGGTACACGATACCCACCTGAGAGGAGAAAAAAATATAGAGCACCTCATTCTCCTCAAGAGCTTTAAAAGCAAGAAAGGTATGTATCCCCTCAAAAAGAGCAAAAGTAGAATTAGACTTTCACCATTGTTATCATCACTATCACCATACACCATTTATTCGCCACACATGCACATCTTAATTTGACTTATTGGCTTGTTTCTCTGGATCCATGGTTTGACTATGCAATAAATGTCTTGTAAGTATGTATACTTTATCTCCCACCTATGAGCTCCAGATATCAAAAGCCTTATTAGAATAGGATGAGAGAGAAGGCAATGTCACTCTGCCTTATACCACAAATACTACATACTTTGCTTTGAGAGAAGGCAGACATCATTACTGCCTTGGTGAGGATCCAGAAATACCACAAAAGAGAGACATGAGAGAGTCATACAAGGAATCTCTGAGTTTTATTTGAAAATATGCAAAAAACTCCAAGAGCTATAGCTAATCAAGAATAAGAGACATGGCGCTTGACTAGACTGTTCTATCTTTTAACCGCTCAAGACAAAGGTGATGGTTGCAAGCCCCATGGTGAAAGGTATAATGAGTAAGTTTTAAACAGTTTACTTTAACTCAGAGATGAGACTCTATTTGAAAGCATGTGTACCGTCAAAATTCAAAGGCATTTCAGCAACTACTGAGTCTCTCCTTGCTCAGGGACGAGCAAGAGGTAAGCTTGGGGGAGTTTGTTGACGGTCCTTAAGTATCAATTATAACTATCAAATAAATAGAGAAAAGGATCCAAATGAAACCAACACCTAGACTTAGGGTTTTATCTGACAGAATTCCATGAGTTTTGCTGTTTATCTATTTCTGTAGGGGGTTATCAGGAAATACGGAAGAAAGGCCCACATGTCGGATTAATGACGGGATATTAACCGAACACGTAATTATCTTACATCTAGAAGAGTCCAGAAGCCACGAGAATGAACGGGAGGCGTAACGGAGCCAGACACAGGGCGCCCGCCCTGGTCCTTAGGGCGCCCGCCCTGGCCCCGGAGCCAATCAGGCTCCACCTCGAGGATTATGCTCCACCGACCTAGAGGATCAAGGAAAACCGTCCGTTCAATGTCGGTTTGATCAGACGGCCCAGATTCATCCGAAAGGTCTATATAAACAAGGCCCCTGCCCCTGGAGGGAGGCCCTCGTCTCATACTTCAAACCCTAATTCAGGAGGAGAGCCTCTGATCAAGCCCTAGAGCCACCACATCAACTAGATCTCTAGTTAGCATAGCTACATAGGATTAGAACTAGAAGGAGTCAATCTTCGATTGGTTCCTGGATCTGTCAAGAGGATTCTTGGTAATTCCTCTATTGTTCTTCAATTGTTCATCATTGTTCTTCAATATTATGAATATGACTTTGTTCTATTTCAATATATTGATTATGACTTTGCTCTACTTGATTATATTTGCAATTATATTGTTCTTAGTTTATCATAGTTATATGCTTGGCTTAGTTAGATTGGAATTATATACATGCCTAGGATCGTATAGTGTTTATCCATGTGTACAGTGGGTGAATGATAACTATTGTGTAGACGTGGTGTCTATACCGTATTTATCTGTGATTGCACCCTATATGCCGGATTGTGGGGTAGTTCGCGATAGTGACAGCTTCGTTGATTCTTATATAGTCCCCCTCTCGTGTATAGGGCAGGCAGAGCAACACTATTACAGGGGAGTGATTGCTATGTTCTTCATCTTCCTTGCTAATATTCACTATGCATGGATATAGTTTTTTCTCACCATGATTGCCAAGTATAATTGTACTAACTATGATATGCTAGACTTTATAGTTAATAATAACTTAGGGAATATCTTTGTAGTTCATCCTAATTCCATGCTAATGACTTGCTAGAATATCTGTTGAGGTGCTTATCATTATTATATGTGGCTAGCTGATCAGATTAATTATCTTTGTCACCATTATCACTTTACCTTTACTCAATGTGACATTTATACCTGTATAAAGAGATTGATAAATACTCTCGGTTATACATGCAATGATGTGTACTCAGTTCCATATTCTCATTCCATTATCAACCATGATACTTAGAAATCCCTTCCCAGTGGTAAAAATATAAATAACGATACCTGGAATACTTCCCGGTTAAAATGCTACATCGGTATTAATCTGTGCGCTTGCAGATCCCTTTTATTATTTATCTTGATGAGCAAATGCATATTTCAATACCGCGTCTCTCATGTCATGCTGGGGATGACAACTTGGCTTAAGTGGCATGAGGGATAGGTTTGGCATTTTTGGCGCCGTTATCAGAATTAGAAAACTAAGTCTACTTTTGGTAGTGACGTTAAGAATGCCCAACACATATGCATTGTTGCACTTTATTTAGGTACGCTAGCTGAAGCACGTGAAGGACCTGATGTGGAGCCAAACCCGAAGATGGTGTTGGTGGATCCATCCCGAAGATAGAAGGATCGGACAAGTGCTAGATTGGAGGATGCTCGCCAAGCGGGTTTCACCTGACAAACTCTAACTTGAGTCGGATCCCAGTCAAGCCCCGGAGCATTATAAGCCTCCTAATTTCTAAAAATGCAATTGAGTATTATATGTTATATGTATTGTTGCATTAAGTTATAGGTGTTGGATGAAAACACTTGCTGCATTGATATCCTATCCTTGTCCAGAAAGTATACCATGAATCCTATTAGCTCAGGATCGACTAGATGCTTAGCCCTGCTTTAAGCGGTAGAAGTCAGGTGATTTCCTGTCACCTGCGAGATATAGGAATATTCATATATGGCACGGTTGGCTATATTTGCTATTGTGGAAAAGAACCATGTGCTAATAATATGAAAGGAGACCGGGCAGGATGACGATAGTGAAGCAACAAGGCATGGAGGTCTTGTGTGTGGATCTATCCCCGTTTGAGTCGTTTAAGGACCGATTCACTGTACATCCTTGAGTCATGTTGAATGTTGTCTAACACTTATTTGGTCGGATAAGTCGTTCTGACCGTGAAGCCGATTAATACAGTTCAGGCCAGGAATTGAAGGGTAGATCGCATCTTGGAGGTAGTAAGGATGTGTTTGGGAACATTGGCATAAGACCAAGGGGGGTTTAAAGTCCCTATCATCCTGGCAGAGTGTTGCCCTTGGGGATGCGGCATCAATTGAACTCGCGCTTTCCTGAACGGTACCAAAGGTGACCTGAGCAGCCCTCGCCAGGCATGTCTCGGTGAGTGTTAGAAATACCCCTCCAGCTAGATCGGAATTCGATTCGAATCGCCGTCGCTCCCGGTTAGTGAGCACTTGACTTGAGCAGCGACAACGTAGATTTAATTAAATTGAACTGATGGTTAATTGGATGATGATGTAAATGTTGCCTCAATTTGTACCTGCTATGGTTAATATTGTTTGCTCCTAATCAAGTGAGTGCTCTAGTACATGTGCTAATATAGATGACAGGTTAATGATGATTAACTTGATGCTTAAGCATTAATGATTACTTATCTGTATTAAGCTTTTACGCAAAATGTTGTCAAGCTAGCCCACTTTATATCGGCCTTGCATGATCCTTGGTGTCACTTTATTTCTTGTTTTTGACGGGTAAGTCTAGCTGAGTACCTTCTCGTACTCAGGGTTTTATCCTCACTTGTTGCAGGTTGTGACGTATCATGGCAACTACAAGAGTTGGTTGGCTCTTGCCTTAGTGGCGGAGTGTGATCACGGGCATGATCCTTCCTATTTATCCTGTCTCTAATGCTTTTGTTGAAAGTCAACCTTGGTACTGACATGTATTTTAAATAAGATTAATGTTAGTTTCAAATTACTTTGCTTCCGCTACTTTTGAATTTAAGTTATAATAACTATGTTGAACTCCGATGTATATTGAACTACTTGTGAAATAGATGTAACCTGTGACTTGTTATGTTGAATCACTACGATCTTGGCTTGTATGTTGGTTGGTTTGAAATCTCTCGTGATTTCATTTGACTACCGGAGTTATATGGGCTCAAGTGCGAGAATTTGATCACTTCGGTGATTGTTTTTGTACTTGTGCTTTTATAATTTGGACGGTTCTGTGACAGCTGGCATCGGAGCAAAATTCAACATTAAACTTGTCATATGCGTATTTAAAACAAAGGTTTTGTTTATAAAATCAGTTTTATCAACTTATAGCTATATATTAGGTTTGTCAAATCTGAATTTTAAACCTAAGTATGCCAGTGGTCAATTCCTTATGCCCATATAAGGATTATTAGGAGGCTTATATAAGTACTAACTTGAGGGGTTTTCATTTATGCATCTACGCCCAGGCCAAGGTATGTATGTATGATAACTCTCCCACACTATGCTACTGTTGGGCATTCTTAACGTCATTACCAAAAGTAGACTTAGTTTTCTAATTCTGATAATGGCGCCAAAAATGCCGAACCTATCCCTCATGCCACTTAAGCCAAGTTGTCATTCCCAGCATGACATGAGAGACGCGGTATTGAAATATGCAACTGCTCTTCTAAATAAATAATAAATAAGATCTGCAAGCGCACAGATTAATACCGATGTAGCATTTTAACCGGGAAGTATTCCAGGTATCGTTATTTATATTTTTACCACTGGGAAGGGATTACTAACATCAATGTTGATTATGGAATGGAATATAGGAATGAGTATCAATCATTGCATGTATAAGTGAGAGCATTCATCTATCTCTTGCATACAGGGGTAAGTGTCACATAAAATATAGATAAAGTATGAATGGTGACAAAGATAATTAATCTGATCAGCTAGCCACATATAATAATGATAAGCACCTCAACAGATATTCTAGCAAGTCATTATCATGGTATTAGGACGAACTACAAGGATATTTCCTAAGTTATTCTTAACTATAAAATCTAGCATATCATAGTTAGTGCAAGTACACTTGGCAATCATTGCGAAAAAGGACTACGCCCATGCATAGTGATATTATCAAGGAAGATGAGAAACATAGCAATCACTCCCCTGTAATAATGTTGCTCTACCTGCCTTACACGGGAGGGGGACTATATAAGAACCAACGAAGCTGTCACCATCGTGGACCACCCCACGATCCGGCATATAAGGTGCAATCGCAGATAAATATGGTCTAAGCACCACGCCTACACAATATTTATCATTTACCCATGGATCCGATGGATAAACGCTATACGATCCTAAACATGTATATAATTCCAATCTAACTAAGCCAAGCGTATAACTACGATAAACTAAGAACAATATAATCGCAAACATAAACAAGTAGAGCATAGTCATAATCAATATATTGAAATAGAACAAAGTTGTATTCATAATATTGAAGAACAAAGATGAACAATGAAGAACAGTAAAGGAATTACCAAGGATCCTCTTGACAGATCCGTAAACCAATCGAAGATTGACTCCTTCTAGTTCTAATCCTATGTACCTATGCTATACTAGAGATCTAGTTGATGTGGTGGCTCTAGGGCTTGATCAGAGACTCTCCTCCTGAGATTAGGGTTTGAAGAATTGAGAATGAGGGAGTGCCTCCTCCAGGGGCCAGGGGTCCTGCTTATATAGCCCCCTCAAGTGAATGTGGGCCGTCGGATCAAACCGACATTAATCGCACGGTTTTCCTTGATCCCTTAGGTCGGTGGAGCATAATCCGCGAGACGGAGCCTGATTGGCTCTCAGGCCAGGGCGGGCGCCCTAGGGAGCAGGGCGGGCGCCCTGCCTCCGGGCCCGTTCGGCCTCCCGTTCGATCTCGTGGCTTCTGGAGTCTTCTAGATGATAGAAAATCGGTGAACACGTTATTATCTCTATGTAAACCCGACGTGTGGGCCTTTCCTCCGTATTTTCTGATAACCCCCTGCAGAAACAGACAAACACCAAAACTCGTGGAATTCTGTCAGATAAAACCCTAAGTCTAGGTGTTGGTTGCATTTGGATCCTTTTCTTTATTTATTTGATAACTATATTTGGTACTTAAGGACCGTCAACAAACTCCCCCAAGCTTACCTCTTGCTCGTCCCTGAGCAAGGATAGACTCATTATGGAGCAGAAGTTGCTGCAACGCCTTTGAACGTTGACGGTACATATGCTTTCAAATAAGGTCTCATCCCTGAGTTAGTAAACTGTCAAGACTTAAAACTTACTCATTTTACCTTTCACCATGGCTTGCAACCGTCACCTGCATCTTGAGTGGTTAAAAGATAGAACGGTCTAGTCAAACGCCATGTCTCTTATTCTTGATCAGCTATAGCTCTGGAGTTTTTGCAAATTTTTCAAATAAAACTCAGAGATTCCTTGTATGACTCTCTCAGGTCTCTCTTTTGTGGTATTTATGGATCCTTACCAAGGCAGTAATGGTATATGCCTTCTCTCTCAAAGTATGTGGTATTTATGGTATAAGGCGTAGTGACATTGCCTTCTCTCTCACCCTACTCTAATAAGGCTTTGATATCTGGAGCTCATAGGTGGGAGATACAGTATACATACTCATAGAACATTTATTGCATAGTCAAACCATGGATCCAGAGAAACAAGTCAATAAGTCAAATCAAGATGTGCATGTGTGGTGAATGAGTGGTGTATGGTGATAACAAAAGTCTAATGCTCTTTTTGAGGGAATACATACCTTTCTTGCTTTTTAAAACTTTTGAGGGGAATGAGATGCTCTATATTTTTTTTCTTTTCTTTTCTCTCAGGTGGGTATCTTGTACCCCTAATTCTACTGTCGGACACTTGTCCATTTTTACCTCTCGTCTCACTTTTTCTTTCTTCGAGGTTCCGAGCACTTGCTCCTTTTTATTTCCTCGTTTTTATATATTTTTTAGAGCAATCTCCCTCTTTTGAAAATATAGCAAGTGGTAGTAGAAATGACTTTAGCATTAACTTCACAGGGAATAACAGAAATGAGATAATGTTTTTGGCTATTCTCTCCCGGGTCAGGAGTAGAATAATTTTGGGTGAATCTGGAGATGGAAATGAGTGGATATATGTGGATGCGTACTTCCGGAGTAGAAGCAGCATGTATGAGTGAACGTGCAAGTGAATCTTGATTTTAACCACATGACAAGTTCCTAAGGGTCTACACAGCTTGACCACACTCAATGCCCATAAGCAGTAAGTAGTAAAAGTGCGGCTCTTAATCTAACAAGCATGTATATATGGCTGTGGTAGGAATTTAAACTCTCATCATACAGGAACTCATCATGCAACATTTTAAAGATTTTCAAAGATAAAATTCTCCAGAATTCTAGCATCTCTAGGAACAGATAAACAGCAGCTCAACCTTCCCATATCATATCCGTTAACAACTTAGACTTCAGATCAAGTTCTCTTCCCACTAGTTCAGGTTTAGAGCCAGTTTTAAATTATAACAGTTATGTCTAAACTAGAGAGAGAACAAATTTGAAAATTAGGCAGAGCAACTATTCATCATATCCATGCTAGAGTTTTATTTTCAAGATTCAGTTTAGCATAGCTACTTTATTTATTTATTAAACTAAGCAAATATATATAAACACAAAATATTTATTTGGGTTTTCATGATTATGCATCTTTTTATTTTAATAAAGCATAGGTATAAATGTAGATAAAAATACTTATCGGGATAAATGGGGGTGCTCTCCCCCAAGCTGGATCTTGACGTAATTTCTTCTGATGTAGCTAGCAGGTGCAGAGGTGTATTTGAATGTCGGCAGCACCCTGACAGCGATTAGGATGTCCTCCATCTGCTAGTCTTCCTGAATTCTGTGGAGCTCAAATAGACAACAAAGCTTCGTGGAACTTGATTAAGCGTTAGCATAAATATCTAGCCTTTATCATGTTTGAGCTTCCTTGATAAATGTCACTCTCTATTTTTATTTTCATTTTTATAGAACAGAAAAATATATTATTATTTTTTTATGCCACCACAGTGAATGTACTTATGGGTTTTATGTCACTCGCATACTCACATGAGGCTTACTGTTTTCAACATTTTTTTAGACAGAATGAACATGATTAACTGAGCAATAATTAAAGGGAAAATGATAACTACCAAGTTTACCTCTTGGCACGGCGTTCGGTGTTTTTAAGTCCTCCGAACAGGACTTCTTTTCTTCTTAGTTGTCCTGGGATTTGGGTGGCGTAGACGGTGGTTCCGGCAGCGCCTCCTCTTCTTGTGTAACTGTCTTCGCTTTCCATACCCGACTTGGTGCTTCGGTCTCCTGTTGTGTATCCTCGGGCCTTATGACCTCTCCTTCATAGTCTGCCCATACGTCCTTGATGGTTTGCCTCCTTCGGTTACGGTTACGTTGCCTTCTTCTTGTCCTGACCTGCTTAGAATCTTCAACTATATAGTTAGGGTCATTAAAGTAGCGGCGTACCTTCTCAGAGGGGAAATGCATATGGACTTCTCCGGTTCCAATGTAGATGATTGCTTTGACGGTGCCTAGGAACGGTCTTCCTAGGATGATGGGTGGATCGTACTCGTCGTCTCCCATGTCAATGACCTGAAAGTCTGTATGGACAAAATGATCGTTAATTTTAACAGGGACATCGGTTACTATACCTTCGACCTTTCGGGATGTCTGATATGCCATCTGGAGCTGAGTGTATGTTGGTTTTAAGGGCATGGTCCCGTACAAGAGCTGATAGGTGACTGTGGCCATTATGTTGACGCCTGATCCAGTGTCGCAGAGCGCCTTCTGAAAGGAGTATCCATTGATTGAGCACTCAATGCTTGGCATACTTGGGTCGTCCTTCTTGTTCAGGAAGGGCGACTTGAGTCGACCATCTTGACCTCCTTGAACTGCAGTGACCATCTTAGCTGATTCGGTCCATCCTTGGTTATTCTTGTTCTGCTTGTTCCTCCTGTTGGTCCTCTTCCTTGGTTCATGTTGGGGTTGCTCTGGGATTTGTGTAATCTTGTTCTTGAAGGAAAATGTCTCCTTCCTCCCCTTGATGTTGAAGTTGATCTTCGCAGCGCTGGCGTAGATGACAGCTCCCGAGGTGTTCAGGAATGGCCTTCCCAGAATAACTGGTGACCTCTCATCGGACCCGGTCTCTATCACCACGAAGTCAGCTGGAGCATACGAGGTACCAACTCGGACACACATGTTCTTTAATATTCCTTTAGGAAAGCTTAGTGTCCGATCTGCAAGCTACAAACACATAGTTGTTTCTGATAAAGGATATGTAAAGAATTTTTCATAGAGTACCCTGGGCATAATGTTGACGCTGGAGCCAAAGTCGCAGAGTGCTTCTGGGAAGTCTACCATGCCGATGGAGATCGGGATGACGGGGCGTCCTGGATCGCCTCTCTTGACTGGCAGAAGGTCATTATGTACTCCGACAGCGGGATTACTCCAATAGTTACCTGCATCAAACATGTCTACAAGATTTGCAGATTCTAATCCTTCCGGTTGTGATGGTATACCGGGGTTAGTAGCAGGAACAGCAGCAGCTATTTGATTTAACTGAGATTCAATCATTTTATTAAAGCTAATTTGGTTTTTGATGGCAGTAGAGAAATTATCCATTCTATTATTTATGTTTTCTAGTATTTTATCATTGGATGCCAATTTCTTAGACAAGTTATCCATTAACTTTCCTTGATTAGACACTAACTCTCTCAGGGGTGGAAAATTATTATTGTTGTTGTAAGAGTTATTACCTTGATAATTACCTAAGTAGTTACCTGAGTAGTTAGGCCTCTGTTGATTCCAACCTTGATTTTGTTGAGGACGGTTATAGTTGTTGTTGTTGTTGATGTACCTTGCATCCTCAAGCATCTCAGGGCAGTGATTGCCTGAGTGTCTAGTGTCTCCACATTCCTCACAAGTCATGTGAGAGTCGTAGACGTTCATGACTTCTCTTTTGTCTCCAGCTTTGTCATCGAGCTTTTTCATGAGTAGGTCTAGCTTTGCAGACAGCATGTCTACCTCCTTGAGCTGGTGCATACCTCCACCCTTCTTGCGTGTTTGGATCCTCTCTTCGTTCCAACCTTGGTTGGACGCCATCTTCTCCACAAGGGCTGTAGCTTGTGGTATGGTGAGTGATAGAAATGCGCCTCCAGCTGCAGCATCCATGGTCTCACGAGCACTAGTGATGAGCCCATGATAGAAAGTCTGCATAAGTAGCCAGCTCTCCATTCCATGATAGGGACATTCTAGGATGTAATCTTGAAAGCGCTCCCATGCTTCTGGAACGGATTCATCATGTTGTTGCTGAAAACTTGTAATCTTCCCACGGAGAGCATTGGTCTTGCCCATGGGAAAGAACTTAGCCAGAAAGTTCGTAGAGCAGAGTGCCCACGTAGTGTTCTTATCCTTCGTCACGTAGAACCACTGCTTCGCTCTCCCCAATAGTGAGAATGGGAAAAGGTGAAGTAGTATGGCGTCTCTGGGAACATCTAATATAGTGAATGTGCTGCAAATCTCTAGGAAGTGTTGGAGATGAGCACTTGCATCTTCGTGCGGCTTCCCACAAAACTGGTTGGCTTGTACCATGTTGATGAGCCCTGGCTTGAGCTCAAAGTTCTTGTCGATGGCCGCGGCAGGTCCAGTGCGGATGTTGTCCGTAGTGGGAGCTGAGAACTCGCGGATCATCTTGTTCGCCATGGTTGCGAACTCTGTTGACAAATTCCGGATGAAACTTCGGCGGTCTTCTGGATTGGATGAAGTGTTGCATCGAAGTGTTGACTTCTTGAGCTTGGCTCTTGCCTTTCTGATTAATGCTTCGGGGTTGTCAACAAAATTTTCTGGAAGATGTCCTCTATTCATACATCACCCTGCAAAACAATAAGAATGGAAAAAATACAGGGGTAAATCTGTATGGGAGAATTGATGATCTCAATCACTTAATGATACGAATGATGACTCAAATTCCGTATTCATTCCTTGTTAGTAAATCAAACTTCCCCGGCAACGGCGCCAAAAATGCTTGTTGGGCATTCTTAACGTCATTACCAAAAGTAGATTTAGTTTTCTAATTCTGATAACGGCGCCAAAAATGCCGAACCTATCCCTCATGCCACTTAAGCCAAGTTGTCATCCCCAACATGACATGAGAGACGTGGTATTGAAATATGCAACTGCTCTTCTAAATAAATAATAAATAAGATCTGCAAGCGCACAGATTAATACCGATGTAGCATTTTAACCGGGAAGTATTCCAGGTATCGTTATTTATATTTTTACCACTGGGAAGGGATTACTAACATCAATGTTGATTATGGAATGGAATATAGGAATGAGTATCAATCATTGCATGTATAAGTGAGAGCATTCATCTATCTCTTGCATACAGGGGTAAGTGTCACATAAAATATAGATAAAGTATGAATGGTGACAAAGATAATTAATCTGATCAGCTAGCCACATATAATAATGATAAGCACCTCAACAGATATTCTAGCAAGTCATTAGCATGGTATTAGGATGAACTACAAGGATATTTCCTAAGTTATTCTTAACTATAAAATCTAGCATATCATAGTTAGTGCAAGTACACTTGGCAATCATTGCGAAAAAGGACTACGCCCATGCATAGTGATATTATCAAGGAAGATGAGAAACATAGCAATCACTCCCCCGTAATAATGTTGCTCTGCCTGCCTTACACGGGAGGGGGACTATATAAGAACCAACGAAGCTGTCACCATCGCGGACCACCCCACGATCCGGCATATAAGGTGCAATCGCAGATAAATATGGTCTAAGCACCACGCCTACACAATATTTATCATTTACCCATGGATCCGATGGATAAACACTATACGATCCTAAACATGTATATAATTCCAATCTAACTAAGCCAAGCGTATAACTACGATAAACTAAGAACAATATAATCGCAAATATAAAAAAGTAGAGCATAGTCATAATCAATATATTGAAATAGAACAAAGTTGTATTCATAATATTGAAGAACAAAGATGAACAATGAAGAACAGTAAAGGAATTACCAAGAATCCTCTTGACAGATCCGGAAACCAATCAAAGATTGACTCCTTCTAGTTCTAATCCTATGTAGCTATGCTATACTAGAGATCTAGTTGATGTGGTGGCTCTAGGGCTTGATCAGAGACTCTCCTCCTGAGATTAGGGTTTGAAGAATTGAGAATCAGGGAGTGCTTCCTCCAGGGGCCAGGGGTCCTGCTTATATAGCCCCCTCAAGTGAACGTGGGCCGTCGGATCAAACCGACATTAATCGCACGGTTTTCCTTGATCCCTTAGGTCGGTGGAGCATAATCCGCGAGACGGAGCCTGATTGGCTCTCAGGCCAGGGCGGGCGCCCTAGGGAGCAGGGCGGGCGCCCTGCCTCCGGGCCCGTTCGGCCTCCCGTTCGATCTCGTGGCTTCTGGAGTCTTCTAGATGATAGAAAATTGGTGAACACGTTATTATCTCTATGTAAACCCGACGTGTGGGCCTTTCCTCTGTATTTTCTGATAACCCCCTGCAGAAACAGACAAACACCAAAACTCGTGGAATTCTGTCAGATAAAACCCTAAGTCTAGGTGTTGGTTGCATTTGGATCCTTTTCTTTATTTATTTGATAACTATATTTGGTACTTAAGGACCGTCAACAGCTACCCGGTGTGTCAGATTAGAGGTAGCCTTCATATATGAAATAGCCATATATGTTGCTAGTTTACTTTTATGCAACGTCGCACCTACGCTCAGGTAAGTGTGAGTTGTGAGAGCATGACCACCGTCCAACCCTCGGTCTAGGGGAGAGCTAGTTTTGGTTACTGGATTATTTACATATAACACACATGTACATATGAAGGTACTTAATTGTGGGTGATCGAATGATTCAGGTAGTTTTGGTGCTACATGTATATATACGGGGGTATATGTATACGGGAGTACTTAGAATTTCACCTTCCTACTTTCATTATGTGCTATATTTGGGGAATTGTTGGGCTGCAATGCAATTTTTCTATAGGTATGCTAACCATGAATGCGTAAGTCGAATGTAGCTGACGACTAGCTATATATCGAGAGAGTGCATGTTATGCCACCGACATATAACGTGATCGCCACTTTCGGTTGGCAATCTTGTGAGGACGAATAGGACGAAGCATGCATCTTCATGATTGTTGCTTTATGCATAGCTATGCTCCTTTCACCCTTGTTCTATAGTAAGTAACTTGTGATTGATGTGGTACACTATCTTCCTTGTGTGGAGTAAAACAAGAATGCCTTGTTCCATGCTGTTTGAGGAAAGCGTGTGCTTAGCCTTGCTAGAAATAGTTGTGGTTACATGCTTGAACCATAGGTGTCCTTTAGTTTAGCCAAGTGGTGGATATGATGTTTATACAAGCGTTTGCGAATGCTTTAGACCTCACTTACATAATTGTGACTCTCATTAATAAATTAAATTGGTTGGTCTAAGGTAACAATGTTTAGAGCAAATAGAATAACATGTTGGGTGGGCTCTCTTGTTAAGTAGAACAAAGGCAAGCTTTGTTAGCTTGTTGAGCGTTGGCTGCTAGAACAATTTCTGTTGTAGTGATGCTTTTGTGGTCATAATGGTGTTTTATGTAGTTATGGAGAATACCAAAGTTGTAGCTAACTTACTCTTCTAGCTTGTCGAAAAATTTCATGACCCTAGGCCTTATAGTTTGGGAGTTATGAATTTTAGAAGTTTACTATCAGGTTTTGCTTATGCTCTAAGTAGATCTGAATGTTTGGTTTGTTTGACCTGTGTGCATATGGAATCAAGTCTTGGAGATAATAGAAGAATTGTAGTACTTTTTCTAAGCTTTCCAAAGTGTCCTATAGCACTAATTTTGGTGGTCTAAATTTCTAGTTATGAGCTTATAAAGTGGAATGACGGAATCTATCCAAATCTGGGCAGAGATGTATTCTTTGTCTTGTTTCGACTTGTTTGTTGAAGAATCATCTTAATATGATAATAAGAAAGTTATGGAAAACTTAATAAGCTTTACATCAAGTTAAGGATCAGCCTTGTTGTGTCCCTAGAACTCCAGTTGTACCTTTTTGAAGTTCTTGTTAGTTTTCTGTCCATGTTGGTATAGATCTGAAACATTAGCATTTTTGGTCATGTTAATCTATGAATTAGCTTTTGGTATGAATAGCTAAAGTGTAGTCATCATCCTAAGCTTTCTATAAAGTCTAGGATCACATTTTTGGGAGGTCTACAACCTCAGTTATGGTTGAAACAAGTAGCTACTATGCTGCTGTTCGGATTCTATGCACATGCTAAGTTGGCTCCCTTAGCTAGTGTTTGTTTTGAGCTAGACTTGTAGTTAGTTCATGCTTGAGATAAATGCTTATTTTGGGTGAGCCTTGTGCTTTGTATTGGTTGCTTAAGCCCATTCGTTTGAATTTTCTCCAATGTCTGCTTGACTGTGATGTTGTATATATGCTTGTTATCTAGATAGTGCCCTAGTTGTCACCTCGTTTGTCCTCGGTGAGCACACGAGGGTCACATAGCTTTATCCTAGAACAACGTGCACGTTACGTAATTGTATGGTTGTTGTCTTCAATTAGGTTTTCTCTCTTAGGAGCCTGAGCTTGTAGACTTGGTGGTTAGCCCTTGAATGTTTGTATCCATGCCTTTGCTTGACCGAAAGCCCAAAGTTTAGTTCTCCTATATGTTTGCATAAGCCGTGGATGTTTTGCAACCCTCTTTGTGAAGACCCTTGTCGACTGACCCACCAAGTTAACTTCCATCAACGCTAGCCTTTGACCATAGTTCGTACGTTGCCAGTTGTGGAGACCATACCCACATCCATGTTGGACCTTCCGGTTACCTCTCCTAAAGGTTAGCTAGTGTAACGCAACGTCTCTCTGCTATGGCCTCTAAATCGTGTGCTTGCAAATTCGTGCATCTACCTTATCAACACAATCTATGACTACATATCGGTTTCTGCCCTTGAAATTTGCTTAATCTGTCCCCAACCTTCCCAAATCTCGAGATGTTCATCAGTCTTGATCTCATGTTGTTGCTCAATATGGTTGAATCTCCTGTTAATCTTTTATCTAGTACTCCCCTCGGTGGACGCAAGTCGTGGGTAGAATTTAAGCAAGAGTCTCTTGCTTAGTTATCCTTAGCAATTGCGCGATGTTCTCTTGTGCTATATTTTGATCTTCGGATCATTTTCGTGTTGCTTCTAAACCATGTGACTACCTTTACTTGCTATCCCTCCTTGGTATGGTGCTTGTTCGGACCACCCAATCTGTGCCATTTGAAATTCTTCATCAGGTGTATGTTCGGTAATGGTGTTACGATTAGCATTCTACGGTGCCGCGACAAAACTTAGGGCCTCCTTGTGACCGGCTGGCACATGGTTGTGCTACTGGGCATGCGCTGGTATCGAGGTTGCTAGTCATAGCCCATTATGGAACTACATCGATGTGGGCTTTCTTGTGAGATGTTCCTTGGTTATCTTCCCATATCGTATTGTAAGATCCATATCTTAGACTGAAGGTAGTGGAGTTTCCTTCTGAAGTTGCCAAGAGGATAACCTTTAAAGAATAGGTCACCGACATAAACATTAACAGACTGCAATAGGTGGTAGACAAGTGACTCTACTTAGTTGTCCCAGTATTGACGAACGTCATTTAGTGAGCAAAGTATCTCATCCCTGTTGTATAAAAAGGACACAACACTTAATGTTGGACAAGTCATCCGTTGGATAAGACTCGATCATCACATTAGGCAAATCTTATCCTCTGAATGCATAATGACCATACCGTCAAAATCAACCCTCTCTGGTGTGACTCCCTATCTATAGACTTCAATATCCGCCATCTGTCTACATCAACTACGATTATTGTGATCAAGAATGAAGCTTTAGAATTGTTAGTGTTGAGAGACAATGGATTAGTTACCAATAGGAAGGTTAATCTCCAGCTAGGTAATGACTCCTTGGTAGCTATGAAGGCTGTCTTACAGAGCAATAACCAACAAGAAGTTAATCAAGTAGCCAACAACTTGAGTGATACTCTACCTTCCAGAGCCATTGTGACCAAATAAATTCCATCTTGTACAATCACACAGATAGTGCAAGGTGTTCTATTAGCTAAAGTGAAGAATTAGAGAAAGCATGCCCAAGTTTTGATCAGCATTCCTGTGCCCCTAGGTGCCACCAATGGTTTCTTCGAAACTCTATTGGACGAAGTGTTGAGAAATATTTAGAAACAGTTTCTTATCCTTGTAGGAATGTCCTCCAGGTGGAGTATGTGTTTTGCCTTGCAAAAGCAGCCGCAAGTTCAAAGCATGTGTATCGTTGGATTGATATGTAAATCAGTAGTTAGAGGACTTAGGGATCTATATGTCTACCAGAATTCGTGCAAATGGAGCAGTAGTTTGTGAGATATGAGCCAATAACCGAAGGGTACAGAACCTGCTATTTTTTCGATAACTATGCTCATTCCTCGTATAAGAAGATTACGATAGTGGTTGATTTTCCTAGTGTGGAACATGGTCGAGATCTGCTGTTGGATGGCCCTTTTGAGGTCTCCAAGATACTAGTTTACACACTTTTGCTCTTGCTTTCTCGTATCAATAATGTACGAGCAGCCTTGGTGTTCTACAAATCAATTTATACCATCGCAAATCGAAAGCAATTTGAAATGTGTCAAACAACAGATTTCCCATCTTAGAGCTGCTCTTTTGATCCTAAAGAGGAAGCCTCAAGGTGAAAAGTTAGTCTGACAAAGCTAGTTTTGATACGCTGCAAGTCAAGTCAACTTATTGTGCAACTGCATCATGAAGGAAATTGTACTCAACTTGCTCGGTAGTGAACTATTTACCGAAGTTGGTAACTACTTGTAACTTTTGCTATCTGCCAGACCTCGCTATATCCTTCTCTAGCAATAATTGCTAATGCTCACTGGTCTTTGGTAATTATAAGTGTTTTTACCCAAGGGTTGCATCTAATTTAACTCGATAACTGTTGTCGTTTGGATATGAGAATCTCCTAAAGTAATGATAGTCAAAAACACTGAGTCGACAAAGTCAGCTATCACATTCTCTATTCACTCGATAGACTCAGATAATACAGTGTTGTTTTCAGAGAAAGAGAACTGCACACATGGAACCTCAAGTAGTTTTCCATTAGCTGATATCTGATTAGTTGAACAATTACAACCAACATAGACCTTGTCTATTGGTTAGTCAATATCCTATAGCCTCAGAGGATGTTTGTCGTCTATGATCTCACCCTTTTGGAAGGTTGTGCTCAAGCCACTTTGGTAGAGGACTGCTTTTCAAACTTTGGGAACATAGTCATTTCAACGAGTATACTCCTGAAGATTTTGGTCCAGGGTAAAGTTCATACGGACTATGCTATGTTCACTAAAGAATCAGATACTTGGGAGTGGTTAGCTCATGGACCGAATGATCTCTGTATACTGAGAATGAATTACTGCGTTGTCTTGGATTCCTCCCAAAGTAACAATGCTTCATGGAAGACAATGAAGGAAATTCTTCAGACAAAGTTTACCATGAAGAGTAAGTATCAGAAAGTGCCTTTGACCAAATTAGTTCCACTAATGTTGAGGCTTTGTAGCCGAATGCTATAGCGAATGTTGGAAACTAGATAACAAGTCTCTCTTCCTTTAAGGGGGGAGGGCTGTAACACCCCAGGTGTTAGGCTTGCATTTGGCACTTGCATTGCATGAGCCTAAGCATAATTTGTATATGAGCATGGAATATATGTGATGCACTAGTGAAACATATGGAACATACTAGTGCAACATGTGAAACATGCATATATGGTATGTGCTTTGAAACATCTGCAACATCTCCTTGAAACATATGCAACATACCCGTGTTAATTATGTTTCAATGTGTGTATGATAGATGCTCATGCTTGGTAATGCAAGTGAGTGTTGATGTCACTTCTTTCTTGTGTCTCACATCACTTTCTATCTATAGTGACCCCTGGAAAATTTTCATGAAGTGATAAGTCACATGAAATGATAAGTTTTATTCCTATTGGAATTTGCACCTTTATGTGAATGGAATTATAGACCATCAACCAAACCTTGCAACCTTGCCCAAATGACTCTAGATGAACTCTACAACAAAAGTCATGAAGGGTTCATATTGAGCAAATGCCAAGAAAATGCTCCAATGGATCAAAAAGGATAGTTTAACCTTCATTGGGATCCTACTTTGGTCAAAGTAGAACTGTAGGTTCTGTCATGTTTTGATGATGGGCCTTAAATAAAAGTTGTAGTACTTATCATTAGGAATAAACTTTGTTTAATGGTCAAGAGTTAGTTTGGTTTCTAGCTTAGTCAAATAGAGCTCACAAGTTTTAAAACAGTGATGTTTTGGAGCCCCGGAATTTGGTTAAGTCCTAACTGAGGTTTAACTTCGGGTAACCTAGTTTGGAGCTTTTTATCTTGCAAAATAGATGGATCCAAACCTTGATCCTATAATGAAAGTTGTAGTATATGTTAAGGACAACAATTTTTGTTCAAGGACCAAAACCTAGTTTAGCCTCTAAGGTAGCCAAACAGTGGGTCAAAGTTTGAATCCCGAGCTGTTTTTTTGGAACCCTGAAATTTTGCTAAGTGTAAACTGAACTTGCAGCTTTCAATTTCGTGGTACCCACCTTTGGCAAAGTTTAGTTTGCAAACCATTTTGATTTTGGGCAAACTCCTATAAGCAATGTTGGAGTACTCATATAGCTCTATCATCAGGAACAATTGGTTAGCTGAATCATCATTCAGTTTAGGAGATACGAAGTGGAGAAAAATGCAGTTTCAGTCGGCTTGAAACTGAATTCAGTTTTCAAGTTTTGTGTACCCCACTTTAGAGCCTCGTATCTCTTGAACCAGGCCGAATCAGACTTTGACACTTAAAGCAAAGTTAGGATCTCGCGTAGCTCTACAACTTTGGTTACTACAGCTCGTGCCAGAACTAAACGGTTTATGAGTTACAAAAGGAGGAAGTTTGATGTTCAGTTGTAATTTCGCGGTAGTATTAGTAGCTCCTTCTGTGCGTGAACTGCTGCTATGCTCGTCATGGCCGACCACGCACAGGGGTCTGCGGCCACGTGGCTCGACGCTCGTTCGCATGTTCACCACGTTGCCGCGCACGTCGACATGGAGAAGCCGAGCGCCCTCCCTTCTCTCTCACTCTCTCATTCACTATCTCTCAGTTCACCCTCTCTCTGTCTCGTTCTTGCTTGCTTGCAGCAGAGCAGAGCATCGCCGTCGCTCGGTCCTCCACCGCGCCACTACTCGCCCCAAGCCAAGCGCTGCTGTCACTTTCGCCTCGAGCTCCTCTGCGCAGGGCGCTGCTCGCCATCCCATGCGCCGCCGCCTTAGTCGCGCGGCCGCCTGCAACCTGGGTTGCCGGAGCCACCACCACTGAGGGCCGTTGCCTCCGTGGCCGGCTGGCCTCGGGCCGCTGCGGAGCGAGACAAGGGCGCCCGCGGGTGCGCACGGGTCTCAGGGTGCTTCCCCGCCACTTCCCCGATGCCGGCGTGGCCTCCCTTCGCCGCAAACGACGAGCTCCGACGATCTCCCTCTATTGAATCTGTCAAGGGCGTCGTGCAGGAATTTGAAGAAGGGAAGGGGCCTATCTGCACAGCTGTATACTCAGATGAATAGTGCCACGAGGACTGTTTTGTGATGATTTTGTAGGAACTTTGAAAATGCATAGCAAATCATAGAAAATTCATAAAATAACAAATGATGACTTTTTCGAATCCTTGTGAAATTCTCTATGCACTGGATCTATAATATGTCATGTTTATGTTTTTGCTGTAAAAATGAATTTTTTAGATTAGGTTTTTAATACTAGTGGTATTTGTCTTTTTCATAACTGTAGTTGTAGGGCTCCAAATGAAGTGAAATTTTTGTGGCATGCTACTCCTATGATGTTTGATATGTGGTAAAAATGTCATGAATTGTGGTGGTAGTATGAGTGAGTTATTGATTCATCTTGCTCTCACATGAATTCTTGTAATAGAAATTTGTCTTTTTCATAGAGGTTGATATACATGTCTAAATAGCTTGAAATTTTGATAGTAGACTACTGAGGGAATATGTAGGCCATTGTAAGTTTGGTAGAATTTATTGTGCACTTTTGATAGGTGTTCATAATTCCACCTAATTATCTAAATAAATTAAGAAAATGTATTAAAATAATTTATTTAGTAATGGACACTATGTTTTCTGGTGTTCATTAGTCATGTGTGACATGATGGTAAAGTTGGTTTTGTCCAATTATATGTTTGCAACATAAGTTAATAATTACTTCTTGCAAATGTGGTTTCTGGACAGTTCTGGGGGCAATGTAAATTACCCCAGGTTAATGATGTTTTCTGATCATATTCTCTATAGAAAAGTTGTAAATAATTCATGTATCTAGCTTGTGTTAAAATTTTGTGGCATTTGGCCAATTAGTTTTTGAGTTATAGATGTTTAAAATCAGGTCCCAGATTTGGTTGCTCTCTGTTTGGAGCAGACCATATTCTATAGTTTCATCTTTTCAACCTATTAAACTTGAAAATCAGGCTTAGGTGATTATAAATGAATTGTAGACAAGTTCATATGCTTTCTATAATGTCTTGTTGCACATCATTTAGATTTGTATAACTCTAGATAGGATTGATTTACTCTGCTACTACATGTATGTCCAGAAGGTGGCAAATTCTAGTTCTAGCGCTTTGATTAACTTTGCCATGCTAGTGTGTTGAAGCGTGACTGATATCTTTGATGATACTTGGGTTAGTACCCTGTGATCTTATGAGACTTGTGTCTTGATTGATGTGCTTGCCCTCTTCTATGTTATGCCTAAGTGAGGATCAAGTTAATTAGCTCTAGGTGCTTATGAGAACTTTGGTATGCTTGCTTGATTGCTTTGTTTATTGCACTTCTATACTTTCATACATATGCATTGTTGCACCTCATTTAGGTACGCTAGCTGAAGCACATGAAGGACCTGATGTGGAGCCAAACCCGAAGATGGTGTTGGTGGATCCATCCCGAAGATAGAAGGATCGGACAAGTGCTAGATTGGAGGATGCTCGCCAAGCGGGTTTCACCTGACAAACTCTAACTTGAGTCGGATCCCAGGCAAGCCCCGGAGCATTATAAGCCTCCTAATTTCTAAAAATGCAATTGAGTATTATATGTTATATGTATTGTTGCATTAAGTTATAGGTGTTGGATGAAAACACTTGCTGCATTGATATCCTATCCTTGTCCAGAAAGTATACCATGAATCCTATTAGCTCAGGATCGAATAGATGCTTAGCCCTGCTTTAAGCGGTAGAAGTCAGGTGATTTCCTGTCACCTGCGAGATATAAGAATATTAATATATGGCACGGTTGGTTATATTTTCTATTGTGGAAAAGAACCATGTGCTAATAATATGAAAGGAGACCGGGCGGGATGACGATAGTGAAGCAACAAGGCATGGAGGTCTTGGGTGTGGATCTATCCCCGTCTGAGTCATTTAAGGACCGATTCGCTGTACATCTTTGAGTCATGTTGAACGCAGTCTAACACTTAGTTGGCCGGATAAGTCGTTCTGACTGCGAAGCCGAGTAATACAGTTCAGGCCGGGAATCGAAGGGTAGGTCACATCTTGGAGGTAGTAAGGATGTGCTTGGGAACATTAGCATAAGACCAAGGGGGGGTTAAAGTCCCTATCATCCTGGCAGAGTGTTCCCTTGGGGATGCAGCACCTATTGAACCCGCGCTTTCCTGAACGGTACCAAAGGTGACCTGAGTAGCCCTCGCCAAGTGTGTCTTAGTGAGTGTTAGAAATACCCCTCCAGCTGGATAGGAATTCGATTCAAATCGCCGTCGCTCCCGGTTAGTGAGCACTTGACTTGAGCAGCGGCAACGTAGATTCAATTAAATTGAACGGATGGTTAATTGGATGATGATTTAAATGTTGCCTCAATTTATACCTGCTATGGTTAATATTGTTTGCTCCTAATCAAGTGAGTGCTCTAGTATAGGTGCTAATATAGATGATAGGTTAATGATGATTATCTTGATTCTTAAGCATTAATGATTACTTATTTGTATTAAGCTTTTACGCAAAATGTTGTCAAGCTAGCCCACTTTATATCAGCCTTGCATGATCCTTGGTGTCACTTTATTTCTGGTTTTTGATGGGTAAGTCTAGCTGAGTACCTTCTCATACTCAGGGTTTTATGCCCACTTGTTGCAAGTTGTGATGCATCATGGCAATTGCAAGAGTTGGTTGGCTCCTGCCTTAGTGGCGGAGTGTGATTACGGGCATGATCCTTCGTATTTATCTTGTTTCTAATGCTTTTGTTGGAAGTTGACCTTGGTACTGGCATGTATTTGAAATAAGATTAATGTTAGTTTCAAATTACTTTGCTTCCGCTACTTTTCAATTTAAGTTATAATAACTATGTTGAACTCCGATGTATATTGAACTACTTGTGAAATGGATGTAACATGTGACTTGTTATGTTGAATCACTACGATCTTGGCTTGTATGTTGGTTGGTTTGAAATCCCTCGTAATTTCATTGGACTATCGGAGTTATATGGGCTCAAGTGTGAGAATTTGATCACTTCGGTGATTGTTTTTGTACTTGTGCTCTTATAATTTAGACGGTTCCGTGACTGATAGCCCTGTACAACACTAGAGTAATAGTCGATAGCATAGACGTGATGTCTAGGCTAGAGGCTACCTTTGTTTGCCTCGTACTCCATGGTCGAGGGGTAGGCGGCAGGTGGTGACAGCCCTGTCCATCCTTTGAACTCCCCCATGTTTGAGTATGACATAGAGCTACAGGCCGGCATTGCTTGGCAGACCAGGTGATATTTGGTGCCCGAAGTAAATGACTAGAAGTAGAGTATCGCTACTCTTAGGACCTAAGAGCTATAGGAATCCATCTCTACCCCGCTTTCTATCTCTACCCTTCGGTTGTCCTTAGATGAACTAGCTAGAAGAAAGTATCTCCATTCCCTGAGGAAAATATGATACCCTGAATACTTTCGGGTGAAGGCTACAACGGTAATTTCGTACACTTGCGGATTCTTCTGTATTCATTAAGAAATACCAACAATACACTAGGTTTTACCCCAAGGTCCTCTCTCTCTCCTTGATTGCACGAGCAGAGGAAGTGGATTTCGGCCGGTGGTGGTGCTCACAAGTGCGGGGGAGGGGTGCAGGAGCAGTGGCGGTACTAGATGCACTGTTGGGTGGCCGTGGCCTAGCTCACAGAGGCCCAAGGCATCTAGTGGTGGGCATAGCTATGATACAGACTTGTGGCGCTATGGCAGTGGGCAGGACGACCAAGGACGGTTCAGACGCGAACAACTACAACTTTATCGGGGAGCATTGCTAACGTCGGTAGGTTGAAGGGCCACCTCTGCTCTCTATGGCATGGGCCACAGTGCTCGGTGCTAGTGAGGAGGACCGCCACCACCGTGTCGGTGTGGGAGGAAGGAGTGCTGCCTCTGAGTGGATCCACCACCGCCACTACCGCCCTGTACAGATCCGGAGCTCGAGTGGTGGGTGCCATTGGGATGGGGGAAGGGCGCTGTAGCCATTGTCAGGAGGGGAATGAACGCTGTGGCAGGCAGGACATGGAAGCATGGTGGCATGGGCACCTTGCGCAGGGTGAGGCCAACACAGGGGGAGTGCGCATCCGTGTTGGCGGTGCTTAACTCATAAATCTTATCGCCAACATTTAAATAAAATAAGCACATGTGAATACCAAAACATAGAATTAGGAATTTCAACTCACATTCTCCACAAGTTTTAGTGTTTATAAAGTTTTGCATGAAGAATACATGAAAGTACATCAAAATGCATGAATCAGAAGGCGCATTCAAACAAATAAGAACAAGGCCCATTCATCTGAAGAATTTGGGGGGCCAAACCCACGAGAAAGAGGCCCAGGCCCATCCAGCAACCACCCCCATGAAGGTAGTGTGGGGAGGCGCCACCCAGGGTGCGAACGCAATAGGGGCGCGGCCGCACCCCAGAGGCTGCCAACTGGGCCCACCTTTCAAGAGGCGGTGTATTCAATGCCCCTTAGGACGGTTGCATGGGTATCTCCCCCGGAATATTCCCCCAAACCGTCCTAGAGAGCTATATAAGCAAGGGGAGGCCTCCTCATTTCAACACACAAGTATACACAAGAGAAGAAGAAGAAGAGCTCCACTCATATCTTTAGCTTCTACCTAGAATAGTATAGGGTGTGAGAGTGAGAAGAGTTGGAGAAGTATCAGAGTTGTCGGCTATCTCCACTAGTGTACTTGATACACTTGTACACTTAGCGGAAGGAGTGCTGGAGCTAATGGCTCTCCACACTTGTATCTCTATGTTCGTCTTACTACTTGAAGTAAGAAGTTCGTGTTCATCTTTTGGTAATGATTCCTTAAGTTGTCATTGTTCATTATAAGCTTGAGGGTTTGTCATCTGTCCCCATGGCGGATACTCTAGTAGACGACTCTTGATAAAGATAGCAGTTCATGGCCAATGCTAGAGTAGTAACTAATGGCATAGACATGGTGTCTGAGCTAGAAGTTACCTTTGTTTGCCTCGTTCCCCATGTTTGAGGGGTAGGAGGCAGTTGGTGACAGCCCTGTCCATCCCTTGTAATCCCCACATTCGGTTTTGGCATAGAGTTGTAAGCTAGTATCGCCTGGTAGACCAGGTGGGCTCTGGTACCAGAAGCAAGTCTGTAGTGGCAAAGTTATCTTCACTTAGGATCTCTACCCTTAGAAGGACCTCACTACCCAGGTTATCCTTCTTGTTTTTGTTAGGTGAACTAGTCAAGAAACCTTTACACCTCTATTCCTCATGGAAATACGATACCCCAAATACCACTGGGTGAAGTGCTACAACAGTGTATCCATGCGCTTGCGGATTCCTTCTGCTTACACTAAGAAACAACAACAAGCATGTCTAGCCCCATTGCCGAGGAACAGTTATCGTAATCATCTTCGAACCTAGTTCGCTTGTGTATCCTTTGTTTTTACATTTCTTTTCTTTTTACTCTTTTCCAATGGAGCAACCCACAATTCAACAACTTTTTGCTCCAAAGGGTGAGTTCATAGAACCACCACAATATCAAAGCCAATCATAGCTTCTAGTTATGAACTCTGCCCAGCATCATAGCCATGGTTTGGGAACAGACCTTCATGGTGGTAGATTATGAAAACCCCTAGCACCACTTATGGGAGTTTGAGCAGCTCTGTGCTTGGCTGACCATTTCGGGCATGTCACAAGAAACACTTCGGTGGAAGTTGTTCCCTTTCTCACTTGATGAGAGGACAAAATAATGGTATGCCCGGGAAGGTAAATGGAGATTGGGAAGAACTAAGGAACGGACCAGCCTGGCCCGCCCTGCTTCACGCCGTAGCCTCACGCGCTCACACTCACCACACAATGGGCCGGCCCAGCAAGCCACGAACGCCTTGGCCCGCGTCGCCCTTCGCTAGGTGCCAGAGAGCAACGCGCCTTCACCTTCTCGCTCACTGACGAATGGGTCCCGCGAAGCCATCGTCTTCCTCTCATCCCCCATGTCCTCTACTCGCCGAGACGAAAAACAAAGAAGGGGGAAGGAGGAGACAGGGTCATGCAATGCATGAGGGAAGATTCCCCCTGCTCCCTGCTGCTGCCGTGTGCGCCAAGTCCCACACTCCGCTCCGCAAGCACACCATGCCACCATTCACGCGCGCCCCACTTTTTCCCATGCACCGCGTGTACGAGGCCACCATGGCCCGCCGAGCGCCCTGCCACCCTGACACCGCCAACCGCCTATGGAATCCAAAATTGGCATCACCAATTCGAGTCACGCCTCCTCTTATCACCCTAGCCCCAGCCAAGGCACCATCTAGACCATCTATGCCGCCCGATTGCCATCACGCCATCCGCCTTGCCATGGGCGAGCGCGGAGTATAAAGCTCCACCCTATGCCAAACCCATCCCTTTCCATCCCGTTCCACCACCACCCTGGTGGCACTATTGACGTCCGCACCGCAAGAGAGAGGGGAGAAGAGAAGAGATAGGAAGAAAGGGGAAAGAGGGAAAACAGAGGACGCGAAGCCGACACCATCGTCCAAGCTCACCGGGAGGAGGAGAAGACACCGGGCTTCCTCTTCTTTGCCACAAGACTGCACTGCATGGCTTCACGGCTACACGACATCGACTCACCCTGCACCGGTATCCCTTCGCCATCGCCACCTATGGTGAGCTCATTGCCTCCCCTCCCTCGCCGCCGGTTGCGTTTGGCATGGTACCGCCTCGCCTTTTTCTTAGCCGGGGCACGACACACGTGCACGCACACACCGTGGACAAGAAAGGGGCAACGCCGAGCCACCGCGCACTCGAGAACGCTGGCTACACATGCGAACGCCGAGCGCTCGCCATGGCTAGAGCCTAGCCATGGCGAGGCCGTTCCACTTGCCACCACATTATAGAGACTAGGGAAGACCCTCTGTAAACCCTACCATGCTGTTAGGCATGGTGCGCCCTTGAAATGGGAGGAGAGGAGCACGGACGGCCGCAGGGCGTGTCCGCCTCGCCGGAGATGCCATGGCCATGGCGCCGCCATGGCGCGTCCGTTTCGTAGGATCCCGACCACCTTGCGGGACAAGGAGGGGCCGGGGATGGCCACCGTAGGAGTGCGCATCTGGCCATGTAGAAAAGGGGGTAGGATGCCGCCCTCTCACCTCGGCCCACGACCGCCGCAAGCACGCCGAGAGCGCCTCCGTGCACGCAGGAGAGCCCAAGGGGAAGAGAAGAGAGAGGCAGCGACTCGGTGGGCTCGGTCCACTATGAACCAAGAGAGGGAATGGGGGCAGTGGACGCGGTTCACCATAGGCCCTGCCTGCGGCTCATGCACCGCACGCTTGTAGTCCACTAGGAGCCAGCCATTGTGGACTCTGGCCCGATAGGAGCCCAGCACTGCCATGTGGCACACCCCCATCACGACACGTGTCTGGCCCAGACCCGGCCCAACCCGGTTCAATCCGGCCCTGACCCAGGCCCATCCGACCTAGTCCAGGCCCTGGTCAACGGTCAACCATTGACCGTTGACCGATCAATGATGACCGGTGGACCCCACCTGTCACAGGCACTGATCACAAACCCCACATGTCACCGACTGCACTGTTCACTCAACCAATCACGGCCTGCCACGTGCCAGCCTTTAAATAATCTGAATCTTTTTCTTTTTCAAAAATTGAATAAATCTTCAAAAATTCATAAGTAATTCATGCTAGCTCAGAAAAATACCAAACCAGAGTCCCAATTTTTATAAAATCGAGCTCTACGTCATAGGCTTATGTTTGAGTGCATTTGGATCTTTTATATTTTAGTTGCTTCTTTGTCTACCTCTATAGGAGCCGCTGACGCGGCTATATGTTACGTTTAACAGACTCGGAGGAGCCACCGACTGAGGAGTTCAACCCCGACTACACCGACGACTTGGGTGACGACCTGCCAGGTGCCACGCCCCACCCACTTTCGTAGAACCTATTACGCATGCAAATATACAATTGCTTGTGCTTTACTTTTTATGCAATAATATGATGATAGGTTGCATGGTAGATGCTTTACTTTGAGCCCTTTTCCTTGTTGCAACCTTACTCCTGCTCACCCTGCTGTTAGGCTAGATGCTCGCATGTTACATATTACTGCTTTTACTCTTACTCGCATTATATCTGTGATGTGATGCCGGTGAGTGAGAGGCATATATGTATAAGGCACGTAGTGCCGAGAACTTGGTAAAGCTGATAAAAGAACTGTGGAGATCTTGGCGTGCATCTTGGGTGAGTGGTGAGGGTTGAGTCGATCGGACAGGATCCTACGACGAGTCTTTGGGGCAAGTCTTGCTGCAGGGGTGCGACCTGGGCATCCCTCACGAGAGTTACCTGTGGCAGGTATGTTGTGAGGTGAACTGGGGTGTTGGTTATCCCTGGTGGAGGTGTTGTCATGGCATAGGGGAGTTGGTGATCCCCTTTTGAGAAGATATCCTGTCCGGTCCCCCTAAGGACTGGTATGTCTTGAGAACCGAACCATGGGACCTTCATACACACCACTCACTCCCGATGGGTGGGGGACGATTACCTGACTGACTAGGGTGGTACCATTACTACTAGGTTGGAAGGTGATAGTATAGGGAGGTACGGGCATGGGGACCCACAACCTCCTAAGACAGTGTAGTGACCTTGGGGGCCCGGTACTACGTCTCACAGTCTCAGCATTTCAGTGGACTCCGGGGTGGCCTAGGGTTGAGTGGTAGGGTGGTACTATACCGGTTGGGAGGCAGTTGGAATCAGCCTAGACGAGCCGGATCGTCGAGGATGGCGATCTTGTGGATTACCAGGTGTACACGCTCTGCAGAGTTGATCGATCTATACGTATTGCCGCGTCCACGGATATGGACATTCCCATGACCTATGCTTCACTTGATTAGAGAGAGGAAGTACTTTTCTACCTTTCCCCCGGGTTTAGTGTTGATTTTCAGCTTTGGCCATTGAGGCGAGATCTGAGCGGGAGTTGATCTCGTCGCCTAGAAAGAGAGTGAGATGAGATGTGATGGGTTTGGGGAAAAATGTGTGAATAAGATGGATTAAAATCTGATGAACATCTTATTATTAAAATATTAACTACTTGCATAGGAAACCCACAGCATAAATAGGTCTCTTTCTACTTCCCTCAATGCATTCCACTTTCCACAAAGCAATGCAAGCATAGGGTGGGCGATGCGTGGCCAGTACCAAGAGTACTGATAGATTTTTGATAGGTTCTGAGCCCGAGTACGACTACGAGGGCGATGATTGGGAGGACTAAAGGGTCTGTTCTACGCTCGAGCTAGTTCTAGGAGATCATTTTCCGCTGCTATCTTCGTCAGATGCAGTTCTAGATGCTATGTGTGAGTGTGTTCCATCCTGCGTGGCGAAGAGAATAATTTATGTAAAACTCTCCATTGTACTCTAATATTTGTGTATGACTTTGTGTATCATTGAGATTTGGGTAAATTGACATATTGTTTCATCATTTTACACTTCATTTCTATGGATTTCCCTTCGTGGAAATCAAGGACATTTCAGTCTCTACCGTTTTCATGGCCATAGCCGCTGCTATCTGCCACAGTCCACCACCGGGTACGCTCAACTGGTGCACAATCCACCACAATTGTGTTTCCCTTTGATCTTGAATCCACCTTGTACATTAGTTGATCATGATATGTTCCCAAGTAACCTATACACATGTCCAACCATTTTTGTTCCAAATATGTTTCTTCTAGTCCAAACTCCACCTTGCTCACCTAAATCCAATCGTTTCCACCTATACCTTTCAACTCTCACATCCTTTAATCATGGCTCCTATTTTGGTTAGTTTTTGTGCTCTCATGATCTTAGAACAAGCCCTACATGTTTAATAACCTTTATATCTTGTTTTATATATAATGATTTATGTACTATTTCTAGGTTTGTCTATGATGCTTGTGATGGTTGTTGCTATCATTAGAAGAAGTTGTGCGAGGATGGTTCAGAAGCAATGGTTGGAAAGTTTGGGTGAATAATTTGAGGCAAGTGTAACATGAGTTCCCTTGTTACCTAATAACCTTATAATCACTTTCATATGCATATGTCTAATATGATGAACCACTAAGGACTTTACCTACTACTTTTGTACCCTCTTCCTTGTTACCCTAGGCTCATGCATATGTGTAGCTTTGCTTAGCTTGCAAACACCAAATGTTATAATGTTAATCTTGATTAATGACTTATTGAATCAATGGTTAAAATGATGCTTTTGAGCAACATGGATAGAAGGGAGCTAGAGCATTGGGCCTTTTTGGTTTCTAGTCTGCCCTCCATAAGGACTAAATCTTAAAGCGGCCACCTAGGATTTATAGTGCAACCATGAGGACTATATGGCTCTAGTCTTGGTTGAGTAATTAGGTTTTTCTAGCTTGTTATTGGTTACCGAAAGGCGCAAGAGGGGGGCCTAGGTTGCAGAATAGCTTCTTGCCAGTCAAGATGTGTTTTGGGCTACGGTCAAGGTGTGCCAGTCTTGAAGGGGGCCTCCATTCGCCTAGTTGTTGAAACCTCGTGGCCACTAATTTGTTAGAGGGGTCTTTGGAAAGGCCTCATAGTGAACCCTGCCAACTTACCTTGGAAGCGAGTCATGAGGTTGGCCACCTCAGGCATATGGGTATTCATGACTCATGGGTAAATATGTACAGACTCTATAGAGATATATAAAACTGATATATCAGCTGTGCTCACGGACACGAGTGCCTTGATCCTTTTTGAGATAGATGGTTCTATGGATGGTTTGGGATATGATTAATCTTGATGATAATTATTATACCTTCACCTTGGGAGCTTAAGCATAACCTAGTAACTCAAGATTAACAAATAAAATATGACCAACTAAAAATGCTTACCGCAGTACAGTCGAGTCAAGCCTTCTTGAGCCTTGCATAAGCATGGTATACTTGCTGAGCATGGTGAGCTGACGCTTGTTGTTGTCACCAATAAAAATCCCGGATGGGTACCAGATGGTGATTCCAGTGAAGAGTTTCCTAAAGGTTTCCCCCAGTCAACCATCCTTATGGAGTATGGAGCCCCAAAGAGAAGATTAAGAATAGTTTCCGCTATGCTTTTATAATAGTTGTAAGTCTTGTTGTAACTATGTTCGATATATAATAAATCATTGTTCTTGATATTCTCTACATTTGTCTCTATATGTGTCGTGTGGACATCTTGGGCACACATATAGTTAGTGCTTGGTATTCTTCGAAAAACCGGGTGTGACACATAGGAAAACATATTAACTAAGTTGTTGTGAAGCGAGACATGGCACTGACATGGAAGTCTAACCTTTTCTATTCAAAGTACTTGGAGAATTTTATTTTTAATAAAATGTCATAATCCAAAGCTTCACATACTCCTCAATGGTGAGAAAAATTCCTACCAGAGCCATATCTAGTGATATATGTTAAAACCCATATAAATATGCTACTTGCCTTTGCATTGAGTTTTGTCAAGTCTTGTCGACCCTTGTTGAGAAATTTATCATGCTCCCAAGATCAAGATCAAATAAATACTCCATGACACATGTGATCTCTCTCTCTCTAATGTTTTTGTAAAAGAGACATGGGCTATGCAAAATATTGAAAAAAGTAAAGAAAAAATGAGCACATGAAGGCTCAAGCATTGAAAAAAGAGAAGAAAAAGAGAGAAAAGATAGCCATATTCTCAAAATAAAAGTTAGATAGATCATTCATGTTAAGGAGTATAGAAAAGTTTTTCCACACACACACATCTTGATCTAAGAGTATGACATTTTTCTCATTGGATCCAAGCTTTGACTTTACAGTATATGCAATGCAAGTATGCCTTCATATCTTTTTTTCCTTCCTAAGCTCTACATAAGCACTTTAGAAGTAGGAAGAAAAAGAAGACAATGCTATTATATGCCTTGGTGAGGGATCATACACCATTGAGAGGTTCGAGAGTACCATTTGAGGAGTACATGTGAACTATGCTTTTGTTCAGAAACATTCCAAAAACTCCAAGTACTAAGATGTGAAAATGGGAAGAGATGACTTTGTTTAAGAGTTGTTCCACTTCTCAACTACTCAAGGAGATAAGCTTGCCACTCCAAATATCCCACAGGTATGAAGTATATTTTGGAATAATTCTTATGCTAGCTCCATATGTTGAGTAGCTATGTTTATGTCCACTTTATCTTAACCTTTGCTGGGGACGAGGAAAGACCAAGTGTGGGGGAATTTGTTGATGGTCCTTATTCATCATTTATAACCATCAACATGATAACCGTTGGAGCATAAAATGAGGATAAAAGCAACATTTATATTATGATTTTACTTGGTTCCACTTGTACTAGGAAGATTGTGTATGCAGGGGCAAAACTGGTCAACACACATCAATATAAGGCTTCTAGAAGGCATTCCACGTAGCAGGGGGCCAGGGCCCATTTGGTGGGGCCAGCCAGCCCTACTTGGCGCTACCCGGCGCCACTTAGCTGCCCTCCACGTCACTAATCCGTAGCAACACACTCCCAAGTGAATCCATCCATTAGTGGCAAGTCGGTTGGTTGATCAACACTCCAGGATGGAAGTACAAGGATCCATGTCCCACCATCCAATCGTCGGTGATCAAATTCACAATGCTTGAATCTGTGCGCTTACTACTCTAATCTGGATCCCGATGAAATAAGACTAGAGCACTCTAACCAAGCGGTGAAACCCGTAAACAATATAAATGTAACAAAACTTAATGCAAGAATGGGAATAGAATTACCATAGAAGAGCCACGGAGCTACATGAAGAAGAGGATGTTGACAAGCCCAGCTCCTCCTCCAGCTTCTCCTCACCTTCTCTCTCTCCTCTACTCTAGAGACTAGCTAACCTAAGCTAAACTACTCTCTTGAGAGCTCTTTCTCACTTGTGTGTTTACAACTGAGCTCACAGCCTCTATTTGTAGTACAACTGAGGTAGGGGTACTTATAGGCAGTCACTAAGGTGGTGGAGGAAACTTGGGCGCTAGGCGGCCTCATGGGGGCGCCGCTCGACCCTTGATTCCACTGACCTTGCATCATAGAGTGTTGGTTCACTCTCCAAGGTGGTGGCTGTAACACCCCAGGTGTTTGCCTTGCATCTGTGCATCATATGAGCATGACATGAGCATGTGCACCATCATTTCATGTGCATTGTTCTTGAAACATGACCTTGCAACAGTTGCAACATCCATGATTGAATGCATGTGTTAGGTATATGTTTGTTTGTTAATGCTAGCTTATGTGTGTACTACACTTGTAGTAGTATGATGTGTGATACAACACCTTGAAACATGATCATGAAACATATGCAACACTTCAAGTTGACTCATGAAACACATAGTTGCAACACCATGTTGCATTAGTTGGTTTAGTAATGTTTCAATGAACTTTGGTGTGACTTTTTCTCATATGAGATGCTATTGTGTAAATTGTTGCTTGGAACATTTTTAACATGTTAGTGGAGCAAAATAAGCTAGGGTCTATGTTCATGTTTGGACAAAATTCCATTTTTACTAGGTTTGACCCCAGTTTGACCATAGAACCTATCTGGTTTGACCCAACAAAAAGTCAAACCTAGGGACATTGCATGTGTGTACCACCTTAACAAATTTTGTGCACAATTTTGTGTAGAACAAAAGTTGTTCTTGTGCCATATCATGAAAATGGCTGTAGCATTCTCTAACATGGCCCACAAGTCACATGTTGGTGCTGATTTAAGCATTTAGCCAGTTTGGCTAAGTCCTAGCTGCACAACAGTTTCATGAACCCCTCTTTGGAACCTTGTATCTTCCAATAAGGACCGAATCAGCTCGAGCTCCAATTGATAGTCTTGTAGTACACCTATAGCTCTACCATTTTGTTAATTGTGCTTCTCACTAAATCTGGCTGGATGAGGAGCTAGAGGGTCGTGATGGAGGCGGTTTCAGTCGGTTCCTTCGTCTGAATGGAGATGGAGGGGGAGGTGCAGTGGCCGACCGGGCTTAGGCCATGCTCGCCACTTAGCAAGTCGTACGCCGGTGCAGGTCCACCGGCTCGGCCACGGTGTCCTACATGATCGCCATGACATCGCGAGCCTGTCCCCTCTCTCATTTTCTTCTTCTCCTCCCCTCTGTGCAAGCCGAAGCGGAGGAACATGCCACCACCGTCGTCGTGAGCTCACTGAGCTCATGAGCCACCATCGTCGCACCTCTGCCCAATTCCAACCACGCAAAGTTCCGCTGCAACCCCCTCCACCTCGCCATCCCCTCTGTGGAACCATCCGAGCACCGGTGAGGCCAGATTGCTTGGTTCTCTGCCGCGGTGACCTCGCCAGAGCTCCTCCATGCGAGCGCTCGCTGTGGTTCCACCTCTCCATAGCACCTCGTCCTCTCAAGTTCGCTCAGTAGTAGCCCTAGGGCTCTGTGACAGCGTCACTGCCCTCATCGGACGCCATCATGGCCGGTGACGGCCGGCACACCTCGGGCAGCACCGCCGCACCTGCCATCACCGTCTGCAGCCTCTTCTGTTGTAGCTAGGGAGTCCTTTTTCTTCACCGGTTGATGCGGGACGATGAGCTGAGCACCATGGTACCCTCGGCCTCGCCAGAGTCATCACCAGTGGCGAGACCTTGCCGTCGATCCCCTCTCCCCTTCTCTGCTCCCTATGATGGGTGAGACCCGCATGTCGGCGCCCCCTCCCCTGTCTTGGCTCTGTTGGGCCAGTGTGTGGGCCGGTTCGGGCGCAAGCAACGGCCCAGTGGCCATTAGGGCTTGTTTGTATATTTGGTTTTATTCATTATTCTAAAATGTAGATTTTTGCTGATCTTCGAAAATTCGTATAAAATGTTAGAAAAATCCAAAATTGGCAAGTGTGGACTTTTTGGAATCCTCATGAAGTGTACTTTGCAGTAGTGTATTAAATGATAGCATGTTAGTTTATGTTTTCTGGAGTTAATAATTACTTTTACTAAGTGCGTTATTTAATTATGTGAATTTGATAATTCCATATCTCCCTATGTGATACTTTTGCTGTGAAATTTTTACGGGATGCTAAGCATGATTTGGTGATGCTCCAGTTAAATTTTCATGAATTTTGGATGTAATATGCTTCAATTATCAATTCTCCTTTGTACATGCTTTACATTGATTATCCATTTGTTTATTTTGATATCTCTAAATATACTTGTTTAATTGGACTGAAAATTTTATGGTAGCCTGATGGTACCTTGTATGTGCCTCTGTAATTTTATTAGAATTTCTGGACACATTTTATAATTAATGTTATATATGCCTATGCATTTAAATAAATAGAAAAGTCCCAATAAATAAATGTTTACATAAGTAACATGATATGATCTGGTGTTCTTTTAACATGTTCGAAATGTTAATCAAGTTGGTTTGGCCATGTGCAATGTTTGAAGGATATGTTATCATATAATTTTATAATTCGTTGATTTCTAGACAGTTTTAAAAGAATTACAATTTGAGCAATGCTATGATGGTTTGCATGCTCTAAGTTGTATACAAGAGTTGTAGTAAACTTTATGATGTTCCTACTGTTCAAATTTGGTGGCATTTGGCCACATGGTTTAGGAACTATGCATGTTTTAAGAAGTGTCCAGTTGTAGTTTGCTCTCTGTTTGCCCAGAATAGGTCCTGAGAATATATGTTTTCGACCTAGTAAAGTTAGGAATCATGCCTTAGTATCTGAAGATGAAATGTAGGCAATTTCATAAGGTTTCCAAAATATCCTCATGCTTGTCCTTTGGAGTTATAGAACTCCAGTTATGAATTTTCTTAGCTACTGCTGTTAACATGTTGGAAATGCTAAATTTCTGGAATCTTGTTATGTGTGTGTTTAGTCTTAACTTTGTGGTACTTAGTGGTTGCTTAGGGATGCTTAAACATGTTAATACCAGAGAGGAGGTTTGCACCTAAGCTTGAAGTGATTTGAATAGAGCACCACATGACTTGGTTTTGCGCTATGATGTTGCTATGTCATTACATTCATCTTCGCATCATTCATACATGTTCATAAATCATCATGTCATCCTTGGTGCATACATGAAATTCATTTGGTTCATATACATGCAATAGGTGTGCCGAGGATCATGTCACGAGCGAAGTTCTGTAAGGTGTGAACCCCGAAGTTGGAGTACGTTCGGGAGCTGAGGGTCCAGCCCGACAAAGCCGTAGGAGACGAGGGAACCGTGCATGAACGCCCGAGTCTCGAGCCATCATCTTCATGAAGGCAAGCCCCAGAGCATTATAAGACTCCCTATTTTTCAAAGAAAATACTATATATGTGTCATATGTATTGTTGCATTACGTGTAGGAGTTGGGTGAAACCCTTGCTGCATTGATATCACTCCTTGTCTAGATTTATGAACCTGAATCCTATATAGAATATGATCGTATCTATGCTTAGCCGTGCTTAATTAGCTCGGTAGAAGTCGGGTGATTCCCTGTCACCTGTGAGATATAGGGTTGTACCTGGTCACGGTTTGTTATATTTGCTATCATGGAAAAGAACCATATGTTAATATGAATAATAGACCGAGCGGGGTCTTATGGTTATATTTGCTATCGTGGAAAAGAACCATATGTCGATTAAGGACTAAGACCTGGAGCCTTCTATGTCATTTTGAACGCACGCCTAACACTTAGCTGGCCGGCTTGAGGTTGCGGACTGCGAAGCCAAGTAGCTCAATTCAGGCTACGAAGTCAAAAAGTGGAAGTCAACTCGGAAGGGAGCCAGGGGGTCCAAGGGCAAGTGAGTTAAAAGTCCTGAGCATCCTGGCCATTGGTATCCTCAAGAATACAGCACTGTTCGAGCCCACCCTAAGTTCTACCAAAGGTTATCTACGGCTGCCTTTAGCGGGGTTTGTCGGCTGAGTGTTAGGAATACCCTCTCAGCTGAGTTGGAATCGATTTGAGTCGCTGTCTCTCCCGGTTAGTGAGAAACTTGACTGGTTATCTTCAGCGTAGATACACTACTTATATTGATGGTTCAGAATTGATGATAAGGATGATGATGATAGCCATGATTAGACCAGATATGATTATTATTGCTTGCTTAGCTTAATCAAGTGATTGCTATAGTGCAGGTGCTAATATAGTTAGCAAGTTAATAATGATTAACCTTATGCTTAAGCAAATAATGGTTACTTACCGGTATTAAGCTTTTCTGCAAATGAGTCTGGCTAGCCCACTATATAAAGCCTTGCATACTTCTTGGTGTCACTTTATTTCTGGTTTTTGTCGGGTAAGTCTAACTGAGTACCTTCTCGTACACACGGTTTATTCCCACCTGTTGCAGGTAGCAGATTCGTACTTGTTGCCGCAAGTATTGTCTTTGCCATGTGGGCGTGAAGACTAGACCATATGGGCATGGTCTCTGTAGTATCTGTTCTAGTATGCTTTTGCAGGATGTGACTATGTACTGATAGTATTTGACTTCTACTGGTTTCAAAAATTATGTTGCTTCTGCTAATCTTTACTTTTGTTTTGTAATAAATTATTCGTACTCCGATGTATGAGAGCTACTTATGAACTGTTGTAACAAGTGATGTATTATGTTGAACCACTATGATCTTGGTTGCTCTCGGTTTGGTTTGAAATCCCTCGTGATTTCGTGGACTACCGGGGTTTGAGAACTTGATCGCTTCAATGATTGTTTTTGGACTTGTGCTCTTATAATTTGGATGGTTCCGTGATAGTGGCAAAGACAAAAACATGTCAAAATTACCATGGTAAGGCAGTGCTTAGGTCAGTTTGGAGCTCCTCTTTGTATGACAATGGGCCCATCAATCCAAGGGAAGTGAATCTCGGCCACTAAGTGAACCAACATTGGATCAACGCTCCACAGTACTCTAGGACACCCTCCCACAAATCAGTGACGTGGCAGGGCACCAGGTGGGGCCAGGCGGCGCTCCCTATGGGCCCTGCCTCCTAGCCATGTGGATGGCTTCTAGAAGGTATGTTCTTGCTCCTTTTCACCTATTTTGTTCCTGCAATCACAATTCTCCACTACATGTGGAACCAATTGAAATCTAAACATAAAATGTCATTTCATGCTTGATTTTATGCATTTCATGGCTGATTGTTGATGGCAAAGAGGGTGTTAAGAGCTATCAACAAGCTCCCCCACACTAAACCTTTGCTCATACTGAGGAAAGAGTGTGAAATAATAGGTGATTGACATGTGCTTCTATAACACCTGAAAAATTGCTTATTTAGAAATAGAGCTAAAATAATTTAATTATGTATTTTTGTGCTCATGAAAACATAGGAAAATAATATATTTCATTAAATTAAAATTTATCTTAGGATGTAGCAACATTGTTGTGCATACATGCTAATGCATTATGTTTTTGTATTGTTTGGTTTTGACCAAGGTACAAAATCAATTCAAACTGCTTTTATTAAAATACGTTTAGTAGGTCAATTTTCCTTCTCTGCTATATCTTTATCCTTTTTCTATAATCAAATTCCTTGTCTCTCAGCTCAAGTTTCATTGAGAGTTTCCTAAAATATTTTCTTTGTAACCCAAATCACTCCTTTCAGTTTTTCGTCCGTCAATTAACCTCTACAAACTTCTCGGGAATTTTTCTGACTTTTTCTGTAGCTTGTTTCCACTTGTCTGTGAGCATAATCTAATTTTTAGATGCTCCAAAATTACCTTTTAGTGAGCTCCAAATACTTTATTTGGGTTCCTCATGTTCCATAATGTCTCTGGAAAATTTCCCTGAATTTTCAGAGCTTCCGGAGTATTTTTCGCGGCTTAAATAATAATTCTGGACTTTTCTAGAATTATTTTATCCACAAAATTAATTAATTCCGAAAATAATAAATATCTCATTTTTCATCAAAGCCCATGTTCAATAATCCTAAATGCCCATTCATTTATTTACTAATGGGCTTAAATGATTACTTAGGCCTATTAGCGGAGGTGGATGGTGCAACGTCAATTAGCACCATATCGCTAGTTGACACGGAGGTGTAGAGTTTTTCTCCCTATATATACGTACCTACCCCTTGGACAAATCACACCAAAACTACTGTAAGGGGAGCCCATAGTTCGGGAATCCCTAGGATAGTAAAATAGAATTTTCCCTTCTTTCTCTACTACGTTGTCGCCAACGTCACCGATCTGATCTGCCGTTTCCAGCTCTCGGTAGCAGTGTCATCATCGTTTTATTTGTTGGCCGACTTCTGGCCGTCGTTCATCTGTTGCTGGAGGTAAGTATACCATCACGTTTGGCATCCATCCAGTATTCCGTTTTGCATCTCATCTATGTCTCTTATCCTTCCTTCTTCTCTGAACTATGTACGTCAGCCCAGCTGCTTGCCGAGCAAGCCTTCGTGGAGAGAGCAATTTTGCTAGTCATTGTCGCTGGTTCAATCTACACGAGTCAGCACTTAAGCATCGTCGCCTTGCATGCCTACAGAGAGCAGGTGCACAATCCATGTCCTGCACGTTGCCTATATTCCTTTTTATCAACTTTCTGCGTAGTTTCCTCATCTTAGATCTGTTTTAGTCCGTTCAAGTTGTGTTAGACTCACAGCGATGTAATCTACGCTTTAGTACTGCTGTAAAACATGTTGGTGAACCTTACAAAATAAATATTAACTTGATTAATGTTTATGTAACCAGTTTTATTAATAAAATTAATATAGGAGTTACACTTCGATATTTTATATGCAAATATTAAAACGATTTAATTGCTATCACCAATGTGTTTTAAAACTATAATTTGATTAGCTTCACCTCACGTCATATGCAGTTCAAATAGATGTTCTCACATATATACTTTCTTTTTAACAAATTAAGTTGAATTAATCTGTATGAGACTTGTTTTCTAATCTAAAAAAATAATACAGGTGTTATACTGTGCTATTTATAAATGTTAAATATAATTAATTACTAATATGATTGTGCTTATAAATTATAAATTGCTTAACTTGAACATGTGTCATACATTATTCCAATAGATGTTCCCACATGTTACTTCTTTTATGTAAAGTTAGAGTTTAATTTGTTTAATTTATTTATACGACAACATTTATGAATAAAATATGAATAGGTTTAACTTGGTTTTTGAAGTAAAGATATAAATTGACTAATCTGAATTAATGTCATTCATATTTTTTTCTAAATTAACATAAATCGAATTCGTAGTTGTTTCCTTTATAATATAAAAACTGTCAATAGTATTATTGTTTAACATATTTTAATTTATGCGTTCAAATAAAATATTAATCTATATGCAATTAGTTTTCCAATTAAGAGTAACATAGTTTTCCATCTCGATCCTTTATAAATATAATCAGTTTATCTTGGTTTTCTAATTCAAAATACAAATTGACTTAATATGATATTTCTTTAGAATATTCTATACATACTTTATATAATTAAAATAAATGAACCATGTTGTTTTCTTTTTTCTCGTATAAAGTGAATCATACGGTAGTTGTTTCTCTTTCACCGTAACTCCGATTAGAGTGTTTTTTCACGCCTGTGTGTTCGTAGCAACGCGTAGAACATCTTTAAAACCTTTTCACACGTTGTTTCGTATGTTTGGTGTACTGTTCTAATTATTATTCATTGTTTGCTTCGTGTATGATTGCTCGATGCGTGTGTGTGGTGATTTATTGATCAAGTCCAGTCGGTGAGATTTACGTGGAGATTCAAGAAGCTATTAATTGAAGATTTGGGTCAGAGAAAGGATCTCAGTTTAAGGCAAGTATAGCATGGGATCTTTCTTGTTTTCTATTCACCTTTAATACACTTAATTCATGTGCATGTGTCTACCTTGTTACCACTGAGGATATCCTAGTTTTTGTATCTTGTACCTTGACACCCATGGGACATTGTTTTGGGTAGTATTTATGCTAGTGCTCAAGATAAATAACCATGATCTGTAACTTGACTAATGGTATATGCAATAAACATTTAAAAGATGCTTTAAAGCAACATGTCTCAAGAGGGCTAGAGCATATTGGGTTGTTTTTATGGTGCTCTAGTTTCTCTCCATAAGGACTCATCTGTAAGCAAACATCCGGGACTTACAGTACAACTGTGAGGGCTATATGGCTCTAGCTTTAGTCAAGTATGAGGACCTTTTCTAGCTTGTTAGTGGTAACCTTTTTGGTGTAAGAATGGCTTGACGAATCGGGTATAGTGCGGCCTCTGTCCTTATGTGTATAGGCTGCGTGTCATTGTGCCATTTGGAAGGGGGGCTCTACATCTGTTTGCCGAGTGGATCTAATGGCCCTAACTTGTTAGATGAACCTTTGAAAGGCTTCATAGTGAACCCTGCCGACCTTCCTTGGAAGTGGGTCAAGAGATTAGCTACCTCGGGCGAAAGGGTAAATCACGACTCACAGTGAAAGTGTACAACCTCTGCAGAGTGTAAAACTGTTATAACAGCCGTGCTCACGGTCATGAGTGGCCTTGGACCCTTACAGAATAAATGATGAACACTGATGGTAATGATAATACTGATGATATTGATACTCACTAATGATTATTGTTTCTTGCTATACATTATTCTCGTTTACATGATCATGAGGTTATTTGGGCTTATGTTAAACTTGTTGCTACTCAATTGCTAAAAGATGACTCACTAAAAGCTAATCGCAGTAAACCAGTGTCAGCCTTTTTGAGCTTCATGAACCCCATGATATATTTGCTGAGTTCGACATGGACTCACTCTTGCTATTTCCCCCACATCTCAGGAAGGGTACCAGACTGCTAGATTCTGGAATTGTTAGGCTTGTGATCAACCAGTCAGTTTGATCCTAGAGTGAAGGTTACACCCGGTGTTCAGAGTTGTCTTTCCGTTGTGTTGCTCTCTAAGGTATATTTTATACTATTGCGTTATGTTTATTAAGCATTTGTCTCTTGATATTTCACATATGGTATATGTCTGGTTTTGTCCTTAAAACCGGGTGTGACAGCTTCTCTTCAAAACCTGAACAAGTATAAAGATTACTCTAATACTCATATTCATGCCTATGATCTTTTTGGTGGCTAAGATCAAACCTTGAGTGGTTGTAAGTGGAACAACTGTGATCAAATTAGTTACCTCTTTTCTTCTCAAAATTCCTTGGAGTTTTTAATTGGATTTTTCAGAGAAAACATGATCCATGTGTGTCCTCATGTGAGCTCTCCTTGTCACTCAAACGGTGTTTAGTGATAATCCTCTCGAGGGCATAAGTACTTTGCCTTTCTCTATCTTAAAGCTTATGTGGAGTTATAGGTAGGGATCAAAGCTAGGCATATTTGTCCTACTTATTTTGCTACGTCAAGCAATGGATCCTAGGAGGGTCATGTCATGCAATCATATACCAAGATATGTGGGTGAATAAGATGGTGGATGATGTCTTTTCTCCTTATCTCTTCTTCTCTTTTCCTTATAGGGAGCATGGCTCTCTCTCTCTCTTTGGAGAGAGCTAAACTCATGAGCAATTGTGCTCACACTTTCTTTTCTTTCTCTTTTTTTTAGATAGCCATGTCCTCTATGGAAATAAAAGGTTTGAATATATTTTTTCTAAAGGAAAAACAAGACTTTATAGTGGAATGAATGAGCCTACTTCGAGTGTAGAAGTAGCTCAGAGAGGTGGTATATGTGGACTTGGTTACAAAAGCATGACACAACTCTCTACTTAGATCTCAAAGGTTGAAAAGCTCAAAGTAAGATCAAATAGCATTTTGTGCTAGTTTTATAAGTAAATATACTTTGGGTTTGATAGGCATTTTTCTCACATGAGGAATCATGATATCATAGCATTTATTTTTTTAAAACAAATATCTCCAAGGCTATGAGTTAAGGAAAAGCAACTTACTTTGTCACTACTATATCTCACAAATCAACAACTTAGGTAGACCATACTAATCAAAAGTAGATCACAAGTTCTAAGCATGAAAATAGAATAAAATTTATACTAATCAAATTTTAAAGATCAACATAGCCATATGTTTAGTTATTTAAATTTATTTTCATGTGTGTATAGATATAAATAATCAATTTTAACATGAAAATCAGGTACTAGAGAAAAGTGGAGGTGCAAAACTGCGTGGTGGATCAAGGTGGGCCCGAGGGCCAGCCTTGCCATGTCGGCAGCGGCAGTGGGGTGCAGGGCGATGGGCCTAGGTGGCCCCTCGCATTGGTCTTTCACTCGAGGTGGTTTGCAGCGCGTCCATGACTTAGTGATGGCACTTTTCGTGATTGTGGGAAGCCATCAAGATCCAAATGGAGGCTTCCCCCACACTATCTTCTTTGGTAATCTGTTTCTTTTATTCAACATAACAAATGGTAAAATAACAAAGTCCTACTCTGCCACCCTTTCCCCAAGGGTCAGGTTCTCCTCCTTGAGGGTGCATAGCTGAGCCTAAAGCCCCTCAAGAGTGAGCTCCTCCTTCTCATCCTCGTTGTGCTCCATCTACCCAGGAGATACATGAATGCGCCGAGGAGTCAAATCAACGCACGGATGGGGCCGACAGTGACCCCTCTATAGTCTTTATGGCAAAACCGCCCAATTTATACAAGATCAAGTATGGCTGTCCCAGCTAAACATGTTGACACATGCATACTTTCACTTATATACACCTAGTAGTCCACTAAGTGTCACGAAGGACCTCGGTAAATCAAATTCACAACCAAGATCGCATGATTAAGCAAATACACATCACATGCATGGAGTTGCAGCAGAAAGAATATTACAAAGGAGTTCACAAATAATAGTACAAGCTTGGGTTTCAAAATCGATTAGTGAAAACAACATAGCTTTCAAATGATTACAATAATATAAGTTCCAAATATACTTCTAGCATAAGTGACATCCTCGGACAAAAGCTATAGATGAGAAATGAATACAGAGTCACCGAGCCCACCAGTGGTTAGCCACCATCTTCTATAGGCTGAGAACTTCACCTGCAACATGGTGGGATAAACCCTGAATACTTGAATGTACTCAGCTAGACTTACCCATCATAAACCAAAAATAATATGACACCAAGGAGTATGCAAGGCTTTATAAGTGGAGCTAGCTTGACCACATTTTTGTGAAAAAGCAATAGCAACACATGTCTTAATATTTACTTTCCTTAGCAGCAAGTTATGTCTATTCAAATTAAGCATGTGTAGGTTGGCACCTGTACTAGAGCAATCACTTGATTTAAGCTAAGCAAACATTAGTAACCATATCCATTGTAGTAATTTCATATCCATCATAACCATCACATTTCATCAGTTACTATGAGGAAGGGGGCTCTGCCAAGTTCTCACTATCTGGGAGAGACAGCGATTCAAATCGATTACAACCAGCTAGGTATTTATTTCTCACACAAACTCAGGCATACCTGCGCCAAGGTATCCTTAGGTTACCTTTGGTACAACTTAGGTCCAATTCATGGAGGGACCCGCGCCACGCACTTAGGGACTAACCAGCTGCCAGGACATTCAGGCCTGGCCTGCCCTTGGACTCACATCTGACTCCCCTCAATGTGCGCACTTTAACGGAACATGTACACAGCCTGAGTTGAGCTACTCGGCTTCACGATCAGAATGACTTATCTGACCAGCTAAGTGAGAGGCATGTGTTTAACATGATGAGAGGGCCTTCAATGATCTGGTCCTTAATCGACATAGACGGAGTCACTATAAGTCACAACTAACATATAAGACTCCGCCCGGTCTCTATTTATCTAACCTCACATGATTCTTTTTCACGATAGCAAATATAGCCAACCAAGACTACATATTTACCTATATCTCACAGGTGATAGGAAATCACCTGACTTCTACCGAACTAAGCATATATTCGATCCTGAACCTACATAGGGTTCAAGGTATATATTTTGGACAAGGAAGATATATGCATCAAGTGTTTCCATCCAACTCCTATAACATAATGCACCAAATATAAAGAACTCAAGTTGGTATTTATAAAACATAGGACACTTAGAATGCTTCGGGGCTTGCCTATGATCCGACACAAAGTTAGTTTAGTTAGCTTACACCATCTTGGGAAACATCTCAACTCTAGTCATGCATTCCAGGGGTGCTTCCACCTTCGGGATAGATCCACCAAACATCATCTTAGGATTTGGCTCCAACATCACGTCCTTCAGCTCTTGCATGGTTCATCTGGTGCACCTAAATGAGGTGCAATAATGCATATGTATGAATGCATGGAAGTGCAACACGCAAAGCATTCATAAAAGTGTAACAAACTAATATAAGCACCTAGAGCTATTTAACTTAATCACCACTCAAGCATAACATAGGAGATGGCAAGCACAACAAGCATAGCACCTAAATTACTTGAGTGTAGCCATGGCAAGTATTCATCAATCAATGTCAACTTAGCATGTTTAACCAACCAGAGCAAGCTAAAGCAATCAACCTACACATGCAGTTTCTGAACAGCAGCACAGCAGTCAATTGTTTCAGTCATAAACAGAGATCCTAACATTCAATAAAGGCGATCCTAGACTTTCTAGAAAGCTAATGAAATTATCTAGAACTCTTTTATTTACACTCAGAGCTGATTCTAAAGCTGACGAAGTCAAAACACACCAAGAAGAAGGTCTGCACAAACATTGGACAGAAAACTGATATGAACTTCAGAGATGCATATCTAGAGTTATATCCATCCAACCAATTTGATTCTTAACTTTTTAGAAAGCCTATTAAGTTGGATACAACTTTGTTATTATCATCTAAGGGTGATTTCTCAGCTAAAAGGGTTAAACAACACAAAGAAGGCATCTCTGTCCAGATTTAGACAGAATCTGTCATTCTACTTTGACCAGCAAAAACTAGAGTTCTAGACTACCAAGAGCAGTGATCTTAGACATTTTAGAAAGCTTATGAAAAGCACTACCACTCTTCTAACATCCCAAAAGGTGATTCAAAGATTGGCTAAGCCAAACAACACAATCATTCAGATCTGCACAGAGAGCATGCAAAACTTGATAGGGAAATTGTAAAATTCATAGCTCCTAAACCATCAGGCCTAAAATCATAAAATTTTAGGACAAGCAAGGTAATGGAGTTATCTATCATTTTTGTATTCAACAAATCTCTAGAAAACATAATTCGCATCACGAAACTAATTACATAACCAAAACTGTACATGCAGCCAAAACAGCACATAGGCAAGATGGATTTTTACTTCATTCTATAACAAGGTGACATAAAAGCACATCCAACACATAGCTCTAAGCCATCATGAGGAACCCATACAACATCATCTCAAACTAACACAAGACATTAGCATCACAAGAACCATGCATAAACATCTAATAAGAAGAGCACATGCTCCTTCAAAGTCAACATGCAACTAATAAAAAGGTGATGTTTCAAACATTCAAATTTGGATCCTAGGTTTTTATGAGAGATATATGATAACAAAATATGGCTACTATACAAATTTTACGTGCTCAGGTTTTATAATTTAATTACTATGAAAAAGATAAATTGCTATTGCAAGAAAACATGTGAGAGCAAGATAAATCTAAAGATCAACATTTTCCATAAACACATAGCCATATTATGTACCAACATGCCATAACAACCTCATTCCAAGGTAATGGAACAACATTTTCCATTTTTGCATCTTTATTTTAACTATAAAGCACTTAAAACTATTTATCAAGCCCCTAGCATGGTAAATTAAGAACGCAGTCATACATGCACCAAAAATCATGAAATTTTAACCATAGCTCATGCATCACATAGATATCCTACAATTAAAATTTCATGCCATTTGGAGCACTACAACTTTGGATATGAGAATAACAAGAAAAAATTGCCTATTTAACAAGATTAAATCAAAACATTATAAAAATAGTACACAACTAGCATGTTTAATATTTTTCTTACCTAGAGGATGTCATCACAAAATTAACACAACTAGAATTACAATTTTTGGACTTCTATAACTCAAGATATGCATCTATCCAACTTAAAAGCATTTCTAAAAGCATCTTTAAAGAATAATTTACACAGCACATAAACATGCATGAAGCAGCACATTTTATAGATCTATCATGTAGAGCATTTCATAACAAAGCTAACAAAATTAGTTTCACTATTTTTGGAGCTCCCTGGGATGAGATATCGATTTTCAAAGATTTAGCCGATTATAATGCAATAGAGGAAAAAGGTAAAAGCAAAAACACATTTGCATCGTGAACCCTGACGTTTACTAAAATTTGCTAGGCCCACGTTGGTAAGATATTCACTCTGGCCATTCTATAGAAAACCCCCTCGGAAGGTTCCTATTCACACACGCAGTCCTTCCCCTCCTTCAAACCGACCGAGCAGAGGAGGTGGCTGACCAGCTCGGCTTCGGCTAGTGGGTGAAAGTCCCTAGTTTGGTTTTGGCTATTGATGAAACCTAGGACTAACCTTTGTATCTAAGTGGATGATTTAGATAAAGGTGATCATTGAATATGAGACATGACATTGACTCATATGACCAAGATGGTGAAGACCAAGATGATGCTTGGCTCGATGGACCGGTTGTGAAGGTAAAGGGCTAGTCGAGGCTTCGAAGCGAAGGACCATGCGATGGTGAAGCTTGAGCAAGACTTGGCGCCGATGGACCGATGCAACGGTGAAGAGCAAGTGAAGTCAAGGTCGATGGATCGAGACGGTCATGTGATGATACGAAGTGGATCATATCATTTGGAGAAACAAAATGGGCTCAAGGCAAAGGTATAACCATAGGGCCATTTTGTTTTACACTCAAGACACCATAGAGGGTGTGAGTGGTTTAGGATCGATAGCCGAACTATTAAGAGGGGAAGTCTTATCGGTTATTCGATGCATGGGTGCCACTAGGTGAATTCATGAAGTGCATTGCATGTAGGGCCTAGTGAGCTAACTGGAAAATCTTTGAAAATGATTGAGAAAAAGCTAACACACAAGCACATGGAGATGTACACTTGATGGTGTTGGCACATTTGCAAAGGTGGCGTTGGTCGCGCTGTGGTTTGCGGGTAGAGAGGGGTTTGGGTTCCTCTCTCCCTCCCGCCGAGCGTGCGAGCGCGGGATTCAGGCGATTTCGGGGAAATGAAATGCCTATTTTCCACTACGCCGGAAGTCGGAAAAGAAACGGAGGCGAACGGAGGTCACAGAGGTGACCGGACGCTGCACCGGACGCGGTCACGGTGTGACCGGACGCGTCCGATCAGTACAGCACAGCAGTCAGGCGCGCGGGTTAGGGTTTGCCACCAGCGCGTCCGGTCACTCGCGGGACCGGCGCGTCCGGTCAGGCACCCTGAGGTTTTTGCAGGTTGGCAAGGACGATCGGACGCGGTGCGCGTCCGGTCACACACGATCGGACGCGTCCGGTCGTCAAAGGAGCTTACTGGACTCCGACCGGACTCGGTCACTGTCGCGTCCGGTCGTTACTTCGCGGGCGCGCGGTACTGTGCGACCGGCGCGTCCGGTCGGTTCAGCGGCGCGTCCGGTCATCACGTTTGACCGTTGGCGCGCAGTGACCGTTGGAGGATCTAACGGTCACGTTTGAAATCGGTTGACACGTGGACGTCGCAGGGCGACCGGACGCGGTTGAGCGCGTCCGGTCAGTTTCGACCGGCGCGTCCGGTCGTCCTAAAAAAATGGTCAGTGGAGTTGCAACGGCTCTATTTGTTTGGGATGCTTATAAATACTTGTTGGCCGGCCCTTGGGGAGGTTGCTTGGCATTTCTAACACTCTTATGCATCCTTTGAGCTAGAGCTACTCCTCCCACTCATCTCTCTTGCTTGATTGCAAATCAAAAGTGAGATTGAGTGATCCCAAAGTGCATTGCACAGCTTGAGGGCATCTAGTGGCACTTGTGGGTGGTTTAGCCGGTGGATTTCTTGTTACTCTTGGAGAGTACCGCTCCTAGCCGGCTTGGAGATTGTTGGAGGCGTTGGCAAGAGAAGGTGATTGTTCTTGGCCACCTCCGGTTGATTGTGAGAGGTTCTTGTGCTTTCCTCGGCGGGACGCCAAAAGCAACTCTAGTGGAATCCGCGTGTCATTGAGTTACCTCACTTAAGAGTGGTGTCTTGCGGTGCCTTGCGGGGCGTGCCTTGAGGGGCAAGTGACTTGAGGGTCACACCGAGGAACCATCTAAGTGTTGGTCGACACAACCGGTGACGTAGCTTGTCGGTGCACAAGTGAACACCGGGTGAACAAAAATATTGTGTCTCTTGTCTCCCGGTGATTGGTCTTCATATTGTGTTGTTGTCAATATTGATTGATTGTATATCATCTTGGTGATTGGCAACATCTTCACTCCACCGTCGGTATAAGAATCATAATCCTCTCTTGCACTTACTTTTACTAGATTATCTTGTGTAGCTCTAGTGGGAGCTTTGCTAGTAGTTTTGTTTAGCTTGTTCTCTAGTGTAAGATTAGTGACATAGCTCTTGTGTGAACTAGAGATCTTAATCTACTAGACTTGTGCATAGGAGGCTTGCATCACAACCTTTGGCTAAGCAAAACTCGCTTTATGCCGTTTGTTGTTCTAACAAGTTTGCTTAGTGGTATTTGTAGAATTTTTATAGGCTATTCACCCCCCTCTAGCCATCTAGGACCTTACAGTGGGGTGGCATCCCGACGATGAGGGACAGCACTGGGGCTCTCCTAGGCCTATGTGCACTAGATGAGAGACTTGGCATGGCTGGCAGCAGCCCGTGGCAGCCCGGCCATTGTTGACGGTCCTTAAGTACCAAATATAGTTATCAAATAAATAAAGAAAAGGATCCAAATGCAACCAACACCTAGACTTAGGGTTTTATCTGACAGAATTCCACAAGTTTTGGTGTTTGTCTCTTTCTGCAGGGGGTTATGAGAAAATACGGAGGAAAGGCCCACACGTCGGGTTTACATAGAGATAATAACGTGTTCACCGATTTTCTATCATCTAGAAGACTCCAGAAGCCACGAGAACGAACGGGGGGCCGAACGGGCCTGGAGGCAGGGCGCCCGCCCTGCTCCCTAGGGCGCCCGCCCTGGCTTGAGAGCCAATCAGGCTCCGTCTCGCGGATTATGCTCCACCGACCTAAGGGATCAAGGAAAACCATGCGATTAATGTCGGTTTGATCCGACGGCCCACGTTCACTTGAGGGGGCTATATAAGCAGGACCCCTGGCCCCTGGAGGAGGCACTCCCTCATTCTCAATTCTTCAAACCCTAATCTCAGGAGGAGAGTCTCTGATCAAGCCCTAGAGCCACCACATCAACTAGATCTCTAGTATAGCATAGCTACATAGGATTAGAACTAGAAGGAGTCAATCTTCGATTGGTTTCCGGATCTGTCAAGAGGATTCTTGGTAATTCCTTTACTGTTCTTCATTGTTCATCTTTGTTCTTCAATATTATGAATACAACTTTGTTCTATTTCAATATATTGATTATGACTATGCTCTACTTGTTTATGTTTGCGATTATATTGTTCTTAGTTTATCGTAGTTATACGCTTGGCTTAGTTAGATTGGAATTATATACATGTTTAGGATCGTATAGCGTTTATCCATCGGATCCATGGGTAAATGATAAATATTGTGTAGGCGTGGTGCTTAGACCATATTTATCTGCGATTGCACCTTATATGCCGGATCGTGGGGTGGTCCGCGATGGTGACATCTTCGTTGGTTCTTATATAGTCCCCCTCCCGTGTGTAAGGCAGGCAGAGCAACATTATTACGGGGGAGTGATTGCTATGTTTCTCATCTTCCTTGATAATATCACTATGCATGGGCGTAGTCCTTTCTCGCAATGATTGCCAAGTGTAATTGCACTAACTATGATATGCTAGACTTTATAGTTAAGAATAACTTAGGAAATATCCTTGTAGTTCGTCCTAATACCATGCTAATGACTTGCTAGAATATCTGTTGAGGTGCTTATCATTATTACATGTGGCTAGCTGATCAGATTAATTATCTTTGTCACCATTCATACTTTATCTATATTTTATGTGACACTTACCCCTGTATGCAAGAGATAGATGAATGCTCTCACTTATACATGCAATGATTGATACTCATTCCTATATTCCATTCCATAATCAACATTGATGTTAGTAATCCCTTCCCAGTGGTAAAAATATAAATAACGATACCTGGAATACTTCCCGGTTAAAATGCTACATCGGTATTAATCTGTGCGCTTGCAGATCTTATTTATTATTTATTTAGAAGAGCAGTTGCATATTTCAATACTGCGTCTCTCATGTCATGCTGGGGATGACAACTTGGCTTAAGTGGCATGAGGGATAGGTTCGGCATTTTTGGCGCCGTTATCAGAATTAGAAAACTAAGTCTACTTTTGGTAATGACGTTAAGAATGCCCAACAAGCATTTTTGGCGCCGTTGCCGGGGAAGGTTGATTTACTAACAAGGAATGAATACAGAATTTGAGTCATCATTCGCATCATTAAGTGATTGAGATCATCAATTCTCCCATACAGATTTACCCCTGTATTTTTCCATTCTTATTGTTTTGCAGGGTGATGTATGAATAGAGGACATCTTCCAGAAAATTTTGTTGACAACCCCGAAGCATTAATCAGAGGGGCAAGAGCCAAGCTCAAGAAGTCAACACTTCGACGCAACACTTCATCCAATTCAGAAGACCGCCGAAGTTTCATCCGGAATTTGTCAACAGAGTTCGCAGCCATGGCGAACAAGACGATCCGCGAGTTCTCAGCTCCCACTACGGACAACATCCGCACTGGACCTGCCGCGGACATCGACAAGAACTTTGAGCTCAAGCCAGGGCTCATCAACATGGTACAAGCCAACCAGTTTTGTGGGAAGCCGCACGAAGATGCAAGTGCTCATCTCCAACACTTCCTAGAGATTTACAGCACATTCACTATATTAGATGTTCCCAGAGACGCCATACTACTTCGCCTTTTCCCATTCTCACTATTGGGGAGAGCGAAGCAGTGGTTCTATGCGACGAAGGATAATAACACTACGTGGGCACTCTGCTCTATGAACTTTCTGGCTAAGTTCTTTCCTATGGGCAAGACCAATGCTCTCCGTGGGAAGATTACAAGTTTTCAGCAACAACATGATGAATCCGTTCCAGAAGCATGGGAGCGCTTTCAAGATTACATCCTAGAATGTCCCCATCATGGAATGGAAAGCTGGCTACTTATGCAGACTTTCTATCATGGGCTCATCACTAGTGCTCGTGAGACCATGGATGCTGCAGCTGGAGGCGCATTTCTATCACTCACCATACCACAAGCTACAGCCCTTGTGGAGAAGATGGCGTCCAACCAAGGTTGGAACGAAGAGAGGACTCAAACACGCAAGAAGGGTGGAGGTATGCACCAGCTCAAGGAGGTAGACATGCTGTCTGCAAAGTTAGACCTACTCATGAAAAGGCTCGATGACAAAGCTGGAGACAAAAGAGAAGTCATGAACGTCTACGACTCTCACATGACTTGTGAGGAATGTGGAGACACTGGACACTCAGGCAATCACTGCCCTGAGATGCTTGAGGATGCAAGGTACATCAACAACAACAACAACTACAACCGTCCTCAACAAAATCAAGGTTGGAATCAACAGAGGCCTAACTACTCACGTAACTACTCAGGTAATTATCAAGGTAATAACTCTTACAACAACAATAATAATTTTCCACCCCTGAGAGAGTTAGTGTCTAATCAAGGAAAGCTAATGGATAACTTGTCTAAGAAATTGGCATCCAATGATAAAATACTAGAAAACATAAATAATAGAATGGATAATTTCTCTACTACCATCAAAAACCAAATTAGCTTTAATAAAATGATTGAATCTCAGTTAAATCAAATAGCTGCTGTTGTTCCTGCTACTAACCCCGGTATACCATCACAACCGGAAGGATTAGAATCTGCAAATCTTGTAGACATGTTTGATGCAGGTAACTATTGGAGTAATCCCACTGTCGGAGTACATAATGACCTTCTGCCAGTCAAGAGAGGCGATCCAGGACGCCCCGTCATCCCGATCTCCATCAGCATGGTGGACTTCCCAGAAGCACTCTGCGACTTTGGCTCCAGCGTCAATATTATGCCCAGGGTACTCTATGAAAAATTCTTTACATATCCTTTATCAGAAACAACTATGTGTTTGCAGCTTGCAGATCGGACACTAAGCTTTCCTAAAGGAATATTAAAGAACATGTGTGTCCGAGTTGGTACCTCGTATGCTCCAGCTGACTTCGTGGTGATAGAGACCGGGTCCGATGAGAGGTCACCAGTTATTCTGGGAAGGCCATTCCTGAACACCTCGGGAGCTGTCATCTACGCCAGCGCTGCGAAGATCAACTTCAACATCAAGGGGAGGAAGGAGACGTTTTCCTTCAAGAACAAGATTACACAAATCCCAGAGCAACCCCAACATGAACCAAGGAAGAGGACCAATAGGAGGATCAAGCAGAACAAGAACAACCAAGGATGGACCGAATCAGCTAAGATGGTCACTGCAGTTCAAGGAGGTCAAGACCGACGAGCCAAGTCGCCGTTCCTGAACAAGAAGGACGACCCAGGTATGCCAAGCATTGAGTGCTCAATCAATGGATACTCCTTTCAGAAGGCGCTCTGCGACACTAGATCAGGCGTCAACATAATGGCCACAGTCACCTATCAGCTCTTGTACGGGACCATGCCCTTAAAACCAACATACACTCAGCTCCAGATGGCAGATCAGACATCCCGAAAGGTTGAAGGTATAGTAACCGATGTCCCTGTTAAAATTAACGATCATTTTGTCCATACAGACTTTCAGGTCATTGACATGGGAGACGACGAGTACGATCCACCCATCATCCTAGGAAGACCGTTCCTAGGCACCGTCAAAGCAATCATCTACATTGGAACCGGAGAAGTCCATATGCATTTCCCCTATGAGAAGGTACGCCGCTACTTTAATGACCCTAACTATATAGTTGAAGATTCTAAGCAGGTCAGGACAAGAAGAAGGCGACGTAACCGTAACCAAAGGAGGCAAACCATCAAGGACGTATGGGCAGACTATGAAGGAGAGGTCATAAGGCCCGAGGATACACAACAGGAGACCGAAGCACCAAGTCGGGTATGGAAAGCGAAGACAGTTACACAAGAAGAGGAGGCACTGCCGGAACCACCGTCTACGCCACCCAAATCCCAGGACAACTAAGAAGAAAAGAAGTCATGTTCGGAGGACTTAAAAACACCGAACACCATGCCAAGAGGTAAACTTGGTAGTTATCATTTTCCCTTTAATTATTGCTTAGTTAATCATGTTCATTCTGTCTAAAAAAATGTTGAAAACAGTAAGCCCCATGTGAGTATGCGAGTGGCATAAAACCCATAAGTACATTCACTGTGGTGGCATAAAAAAAAATAATAATATATTTTTTCTGTTCTATAAAAATGAAAATAAAAATAGAGAGTGACATTTATCAAGGAAGCTCAAACATGATAAAGGCTAGATATTTATGCTAACGCTTAATCAAGTTCCACGAAGCTTTGTTGTCTATTTGAGCTCCACAGAATTCAGGAAGACTAGCAGATGGAGGACATCCTAATCGTTGTCAGGGTGCTGCCGACATTCAAATACACCTCTGCACCTGCTAGCTACATCAGAAGAAATTACGTCAAGATCCAGCTTGGGGGAGAGCACCCCCATTTATCCCGATAAGTATTTTTATCTACATTTATACCTATGCTTTATTAAAATAAAAAGATGCATAATCATGAAAACCCAAATAAATATTTTGTGTTTATATATATTTGCTTAGTTTAATAAATAAATAAAGTAGCTATGCTAAACTGAATCTTGAAAATAAAACTCTAGCATGGATATGATAAATAGTTGCTCTGCCTAATTTTCAAATTTGTTCTCTCTCTAGTTTAGACATAACTGTTATAATTTAAAACTGGCTCTAAACCTGAACTAGTGGGAAGAGAACTTGATCTGAAGTCTAAGTTGTTAGCGGATATGATATGGGAAGGTTGAGCTGCTGTTTATCTGTTCCTAGAGATGCTAGAATTCTGGAGAATTTTATCTTTGAAAATCTTTAAAATGTTGCATGATGAGTTCCTGTATGATGAGAGTTTAAATTCCTACCACAACCATATATACATGCTTGTTAGATTAAGAGCCGCACTTTTACTACTTACTGCTTATGGGCATTGAGTGTGGTCAAGCTGTGTAGACCCTTAGGAACTTGTCATGTGGTTAAAATCAAGATTCACTTGCACGTTCACTCATACATGCTGCTTCTACTCCGGAAGTACGCATCCACATATATCCACTCATTTCCATCTCCAGATTCACCCAAAATTATTCTACTCCTGACCCGGGAGAGAATAGCCAAAAACATTATCCCATTCCTGTTATTCCCTGTGAAGTTAATGCTCAAGTCATTTCTACTACCACTTGCTATATTTTCAAAAGAGGGAGATTGCTCTAAAAAAAATATAAATACGAGGAAATAAAAAGGAGCAAGTGCTCGGAACCTCGAAGAAAGAAAAAGTGAGACGAGAGGTAAAAATCGACAAGTGTCCGACAGTAGAATTAGGGGTACAAGATACCCACCTGAGAGAAAAAAAAAGAGAAAAAAAATAGAGCATCTCATTCCCCTCAAAAGTTTTAAAAAGCGAGAAAGGTATGTATTCCCTCAAAAAGAGCATTAGACTTTTGTTATCACCATACACCACTCATTCACCACACATGCACATCTTGATTTGACTTATTGACTTATTTCTCTGGATCCATGGTTTGACTATGCAATAAATGTTCTATGAGTATGTATACTGTATCTCCCACCTATGAGCTCCAGATATCAAAGCCTTATTAGAGTAGGGTGAGAGAGAAGGCAATGTCACTACGCCTTATACCATAAATACCACATACTTTGAGAGAGAAGGCATATACCATTACTGCCTTGGTAAGGATCCAGAAATACCACAAAAGAGAGACCCGAGAAAGTCATACAAGGAATCTCTGAGTTTTATTTGAAAAATTTGCAAAAACTCCAGAGCTATAGCTGATCAAGAATAAGAGACATGGCGTTTGACTAGACCGTTCTATCTTTTAACCACTCAAGATGCAGGTGACGGTTGCAAGCCCCATGGTGAAAGGTAAAATGAGTAAGTTTTAAGTCTTGACAGTTTACTCTAACTCAGGGATGAGACCTTATTTGAAAGCATATGTACCGTCAACGTTCAAAGGCGTTGCAGCAACTTCCGATCCATAATGAGTCTATCCTTGCTCAGGGACGAGCAAGAGGTAAGCTTGGGGGAGTTTGTTGACGGTACTTAAGTACCAAATATAGTTATCAAATAAATAAAGAAAAGGATCCAAATGCAACCAACACCTAGACTTAGGGTTTTATCTGACAGAATTCCATGAGTTTTGGTGTTTGTCTGTTTCTGCAGGGGGTTATCAGAAAATACGGAGGAAAGGCCCACACGTCGGGTTTACATAGAGATAATAACGTGTTCACCGATTTTCTATCATCTAGAAGACTCCAGAAGCCACGAGAACGAACGGGAGGCCGAACGGGCCCGGAGGCAGGGCGCCCGCACTGCTCCCTAGGGCGCCCGCCCTGGCCTGAGAGCCAATCAGGCTCCGTCTCGCGGATTATGCTCCACCGACCTAAGGGATCAAGGAAAACCGTGCGATTAATGTCGGTTTGATCCGACGGCCCCCGTTCACTTGAGGGGGCTATATAAGCAAGACCCCTGGCCCCTGGAGGAGGCACTCCCTCATTCTCAATTCTTCAAACCCTAATCTCAGGAGGAGAGTCTCTGATCAAGCCCTAGAGCCACCACATCAACTAGATCTCTAGTATAGCATAGCTACATAGGATTAGAACTAGAAGGAGTCAATCTTCGATTGGTTTTCGGATCTGTCAAGAGGATTCTTGGTAATTCCTTTACTGTTCTTCATTGTTCATCTTTGTTCTTCAATATTATGAATACAACTTTTTTCTATTTCAATATATTGATTATGACTATGCTCTACTTGTTTATGTTTGCGATTATATTGTTCTTAGTTTATCGTAGTTATACGCTTGGCTTAGTTAGATTGGAATTATATACATGTTTAGGATCGTATAGCGTTTATCCATCGGATCCATGGGTAAATGATAAATATTGTGTAGGCGTGGTGCTTAGACCATATTTATCTGCGATTGCACCTTATATGCCGGATCGTGGGGTGGTCCGCGATGGTGACATCTTCGTTGGTTCTTATATAGTCCCCCTCCCGTGTGTAAGGCAGGCAGAGCAACATTATTACGGGGGAGTGATTGCTATGTTTCTCATCTTCCTTGATAATGTCACTATGCATGGGCGTAGTCCTTTCTCGCAATGATTGCCAAGTGTACTTGCACTAACTATGATATGCTAGACTTTATAGTTAAGAATAACTTAGGAAATATCCTTGTAGTTCGTCCTAATACCATGCTAATGACTTGCTAGAATATCTGTTGAGGTGCTTATCATTATTACATGTGGCTAGCTAATCAGATTAATTATCTTTGTCACCATTCATACTTTATCTATATTTTTTGTGACACTTACCCCTGTATGCAAGAGATAGATGAATGCTCTCACTTATACATGCAATGATTGATACTCATTCCTATATTCCATTCCATAATCAACATTGATGTTAGTAATCCCTTCCCAGTGGTAAAAATATAAATAACGATACCTGGAATACTTCCCGGTTAAAATGCTACATCGGTATTAATCTGTGCGCTTGCATATCTTATTTATTATTTATTTAGAAGAGCAGTTGCATATTTCAATACCTCGTCTCTCATGTCATGCTGGGGTTGACAACTTGGCTTAAGTGGCATGAGGGATAGGTTCGGCATTTTTGGCGCCGTTATCAGAATTAGAAAACTAAGTCTACTTTTGGTAATGACGTTAAGAATGCCCAACAGCCATGAGCGCTAGGGGCCCGCGAGGGCGGCGGCCCGCTGCAAGGCGGGTTTGGTGGCTACTTCGACGGAGAGGAGCAGCGACAGTGAACGGAGTGGCGGTGCGGCCTCACAGGGCTTGCGTGCTCCTGTGGGAGCCCGTGGCTCAGTTGGAGCTGGTTTGCAGAGGCTGGGACACGTGCATCGGCGGTGCTTCTTATGGCATCTCCATCGACAGAGCTAGCCGGCGGCAGACATGACTGGGGAAGGGGCGTCGGGTGCAATAGGGTTCGGTGCTAGTGGCGGCTACTCTTGGTTGTGCACGAGAGGATGCAGAGGCAAGGCATGGACACGGCAGGGAGCTTGACTCGGCCGGCAATGGTGTCCACGATGGCTTGAGCAGGGGCTGCGATGGCTCCCGATGTCATGGGCTTCGGCGAGTGCGAGTAGGGCACAGCGGGAAGTGAGGAGGAGGTGGTGGTGCCAAAAGTTGAGCATGAAGAGGGGCAGTGCAAACCTTAGCTCGCCTTGGCCATGGCTGTGGTTGGCTCGGTAGCGCTAAGGAGAGGGAAGGAGAGTGCGCGGAGGAAGAGAGGAGCTCAGGCATCCGTCCTTGAGGGCACAGGGGCACGGGCACGCATCCAGCGAGTTGGGGGTGCGAGCTTGTGCATGGTGTCCACGTGCTCCCCCATTGAGGCATTTCCCCGAGCACCTGGTAGGCGATGATGTGGCCACATGAGAACCAAGTTTTGGGCATCTTAGGGGCATATTCTGAGGTTGGTGCTTAAAGCAAGGTTGCTATCCTCCTGATGCTCTACTAATTTTGTTTAAGGACCAGGGTCATTAGATCACTGGATGAGAAGATAATTAACTCCAAAGACGCCACTGTCAGTAAGATAACAAGGGTTAGGCCTTGGTCCATTAGAGCCCCAAATACATGGTCAAACTTGGTCAAACTAATCCCAAACTTTGGAATGTTCTTCCCCAACATGTAAACACCAAGTTTTATTTTTGGATCAAATCATGTTGCTTAACAAAATCGCGAGAACGCAACGCGCCAATCATCATTGCCTTGGTAATCTCAGACTTAGAAATATTTTAAGGGCTGAAAACTTAGCAGATTCAAACTTGTGACCTCTATTTGACAAACTTCCATGCTGATTTTGCTCTTAATCGAAAAACAAAGTTTGTAGCACACAAACTAAACTACAACTTTTATTTAAGGTCAAACCTTGTGTCTTGAACAGAAACCATTCCTTTACTTTAGTCAAAGCAGCATAAGGATAAAGGTATTTTGATGCCAACCAACACTTAGAAGCATATTTGGACCAAGTCATGAATACAAGCATGGTTCCATTTTGCATCCTAAGTGTGTCCAAGGTGTTTTAGTAATCAAACACAAACACTTGCACTAACCAAGCATGGTCATTAAGCATACACATAGGATAAACATATGAAACATATGTTGGCTATAAATGAAACATCACTTAGGCAACATATGAAATGTCACCTATGCAACATATGAAACATCACCTATGTAACATATGAAACATCACCTATGTAACATATGAAACATAACCTATGTAACATTCAAAATGCAATTCACTTAATAAAGTAATTCAAGAAAGGTTATAACTTATCATTTCATGTGACTTCTTGGCTCCAAACTTCATGAAACTTTTCCAGTAATCAATATAGATGGAAATAGATGTGAGGCATATGAAAGGGGCACTTTTAATATTACTCAGGCAAACTTTTGAAAAGGGTCAACATAGAAGCAAAGGTTTGTCGTCCAACTTTAAGTTGGGGCTCTTTCTTAGAGAGTTGATCTCAACACCTTTGTCTCCACTTACAAGTTTGAATTAGTGCTCTTGATTACCGCTTACTTGTCATGTTGGAGCTCAAACCCATTGCTTAACTGGTGACAAACACCTAGGCTATTATAGCCCTCCCTCCTTACAAGAATCTCGCCCCGAGATTCGCTGCGAAAGATTGTTAAGGGAAGAGAAGCATGTCATCCGTTTCCTAACATCAGCAATATCATTACGATACTTAGCTTTGAGCATCAGAGAGGCTAATTTGGTCAAGACACCTTCTGATACTCGCTCTTCGTAGCAAATTTTTCCTGAAGAATTTCCTTCATTGACTTTCATGGAGCATTGTTACTTTAGGAGGAATGCAGGACAACACAACACTTCATTCTCGGAATACAGAGAATATTTTGGATCATGAGCTAACTACTCACAAGTATCTATTTCTCTAGTTACTGACCAAAATTCAGCTCAAATGGAAACTGTTTTACTATCCAAATAATTCATCTATCAAAACTGCTTTGTTCTGAAATTGCAGTGAACCGAACTGACAAAACATCTCTCAAATCCAATGCTTTACTCCACCAATCCTTAAACCAACTTAAGACATCAAAGTATCCTAAGCGAGGAATGAGATCACCAAGTTTGGTGCCAATCCAACCACGTTTGAGTCACTAATCACCGGCTTGAAGATGACCGGTTCAGTGCCATGAAATCTGGACAGATTTCTTGTTCTCCCTTTTCTTTGATTCACGCATTGTGGTGTGTGTGTTTTGCACTTTCTAACTTTCTTACCGCAGCAGCAGCTTTCTCACTAATTAAGGAAGAGAGGCTAGGGTCTTTCCTTACATGCCTCTTAGGAAACAACTCCAACCGTTGATTTTGACACCAACTCGATGATGCACATGCACTAGATTGGTGGGCTATTTTTGTAGGGCACAATGCATACCCCACATGGAGGGGCAGTCCTACAAAGATAAGGGACCATTTATGATTATCCTTTGGCACTTCATCCAAATAGAGTTCTAAATAAATCCTTTTTGTAGCACCCAAATGCATAGTGATGCTGTCCTCGACTAAGGACATGCTTCCTCTAGCTCTTTACTTAGCTGATACAATATCTTGTACTATCTGTGTGATTGTCCATAATAGAGTTGACTTGATAGCATAGGGTTTGGAGAAGAAAGCAGTGCTTGCATTGCTGATCGGCCTTGTTGTTTCTTCGCTTAACATTGTTCTGTGAGACATAGTCTTCATTGTTACCAAAAAGTTGTTACCTAGCTGGAGATTAACCTTCCTTCTAGTAACTAATCAGTTGTCCCTCAACACTAAAAGTTTCAAAACTTTCTTCTTAATGGCAACAATTGTAGTTGATGTGTAGACAGATAGTCAATATCAAAGTTAACAGAAAGAGGATCACACCTAAAATGGTTGATTTTGACTGTATGATCATCATGCACATAAAGATTAAGACTTGGATAGCCAGGTCATAAGCACAATGTGACGATCGATTCTTATCTGACTGATAACTTGTCCAACATTAAGTGTTGTGTGTCCTTTTGACGCAACAGTGATGACATAAATTGCTTACTAGATGACCAACGTCATTACAAGGACAACCAAGTAAAACCACTTGCCTATCACTCCTTGCAGTCTGTTAATGTTTATGTTGGTGACCTATTCTTCAAAGGTTATCCTCTAGATGACTTCAGAAGGAAGTCCAACTACATCTAGTCCGATATATGGATCTTCTGATAAGATAGGAGAAGATAACCAAGGAAAAGCTCATGTGAAAAATAACACATCGGTGTAGTTTCATAATGGATCATGACCAAAAACCTTGATACCAGCACGTGCCGAGCAGCACAGCCTTGTGTCGGCCACCCATAGGAGGCTTTCAGTTTTGTCGTGGCATCGTTAGTTATTAATCAGGACACCATTACAAAGTCTACAACCAATTAGAAATTGCACATGACATTGGTAGGCCTTGCATGAATAGGCATTACACAAAGGAGGGATAGAAGGAAAGATAGTCACAAGGTTAGGAGTCAACAAGGAGGCGATCCAAAAGATCCGAACATAGCACAAGAGAACATAGATTAATTACTGAAGACAACTAAGCAGGGGCTCTTGCTTTATTTCCAAGCATGCCTTGCATTTACCCAGGAGATTACCAAACAATAGATTAACATGAGATTTGGTCTTGTCGAGCAGCAACACGAGAGCAAGACTGATAAATATTTAGAGACTTGAGAGAGTTGGATATAAAATAAGCGAGATTCGAGGGACAAAGCTGATACACTACTCAGGGATTCGGTTGATAAAGTAATGACATGATCTTGCAAGGAAAAGATTCTAAGCTTTGGGCAAAGAGAGATTAGCGTTGCACCAGATCATCTGTAGGTAAGGAGCACAGAGCTCCGACAAGGATTTCGGTATGGTCTGTTCAACTAGCAAGGAACAAACCATGGTCAGAGGCTGGCGTTAGCGAGAACTTAACTAGGTTGACCGATCAAACAAGGATCTTCACAAAGGGTACAGAACATCCATGGCATATGCAAGCATTTAAGTGGACTAGGCTTTGGGCTTATGGTTCAAGCAAAGGCATGGGTACAGGTCTTTGCAGCACAACATTCAAGGGCTAGCAACCACGTATACAGGCTTAGGCTCCTAAGAAAGAACCAAATTGGAGACGACAACATGAGATTATCAAAACTTGGATGTTGTTCTAGGAAGCGCTTTTTAACACTCGTATGCTTACCGAGGACAAAAGGGGTGACAACTACAGCACTGCCTAGATAACAAGGCATCCACACATCTAAAGAACTAATGTGAAGATAACTTGAAATAAAGAACCTAACATTATTTTTAAAAGAAAGCCTGTGCAAGTTTCTAACAAGGTATCACTACAAGTTTTAATTTACAAAAGGTTAAAGTTTCTGTTAACCACTAACTTGTCATCTAATTCCATTGAAAGCAAACATACAAGGCAAAGCTAATCACACACTATCTTCAAGCACAGCTATTCAAGCATCATGGAACAAGGCATTTTGCCTAGCTTCACACAGGGAAGATAATAACATCACATCAATCACCAGTTACTTATTATTAGAACAAAGGTGAGGGGAGCATAGTTATGCACAAGCAACAATCATGATATATGCTAGTCCTATTCATCCCACAAAATTGCCAACCTAAGGTGGCAATCACATTCTATGTTGATGGCATAACACATATTCTCTCGATATATAGCTAGTCATTAGCTACATTTAATCTACGCATTCGTGGTTAGCGTACCTGCAGAAGATTTCATTTCAGCCCAACCCCACAATTATATATTTGTGGAAATGAAAATCCGATCTGTAAATTGCAAGCTAAATACTTCCATATATATATGCCCCATATATATACTTTCGTACCAAGGCTACCCATCAGTAAATACGCACCATACATACATGTAAACATGCACATATAGCCATACCAAAGCTAACCCACAATTAAATACTTCCGTATGTGTATATATATATATATATATATTATTTAGGCACTGGGTGATGAATAATATTGAGCGCTCCGGCGGAGCGCCGCCCACCTCCGGCGACTAGCAATTAATAGCACCAACCTTTATTTACTGATATTAGTGTTCGTATTTTACTGCTGCTGTGGTCGTCGCTTGTATTTTATTGCTGCTGTGGTCCGTGATATCCGCAGGGAATTTTAATTATGTCTGGCCTGTCAACCCCGCTCTCCTCTCTGTATATATCCCAAATCCAAAATCACCAAGCCGGCACCAGTCAGCACCCCATCTCTCCCAACGCTGGTGCCCCAACTCTGCGGGAGCGTCACCTGTGCCGCGGCGCTAGCTTGGCCCACCCGAGCGGAAGCAGCCCTTCGGCGGTGGCACTCGTCCCCTGGCAGGGCCCCTCCCCATCGGCGGTAGCGGTCAAGCACGAGGCCTGTCGGCAAGACACGGGCACACGGCCTGCCGGTGACGCTTAGGTGGCGGCATGCTCTCGATGCGTGTGCACACTAAAAGCATCTAGGCCCCAAGGTTTGGTTTCGGCAATTGATGACAACGCTTTATTACCATGACTAACGTGTGTTTTGTAGAAACTTTGGTAAGTTAGGTCATGGAGGTTATAACTGCTTTGGGCACCATGGTATTCGTGTCCCTAGATGGAAATCGTTTCGGTTTTCAAAAGAGTGACGTCAAGATTAAGGACAGTTAGTTCCGGATGTCGAGGTGTTGAGATACATTTGGAATAGTCGTTAGGATCTTCGTTTTTCTCTTTTGGCCGTACTATAAAGGGGGGCATGAACGGGTAGCTTGACCTAGGCGAGTCCTATGTTTAGGTGTGGTGCACACTTGTTAAACTTGGCGCTAGGCAACCCTAGAATAGCTCAAAGTTCAGTTGGAAGCAACTTGGTTGAAGTTGCGACGCGTTTCGGAAAGTTTCGGGCTGTTTCCCACTGACCGGACGCGGTCTTCGGCATGACCGGACGCGTCCGGTCAGTACGTAACCGCGACTAGGGTTTCGGCCCTGACGACCGGACGCGGTCCTCGCGAGGACCGGACGCGGTGGTCAGTGGCCGACACGTGTCACTTGAGGGAAACACCCGTCGGACGCGACCTGGGTGTGATCGGCGCGTCCGGTCACAGTCCAGTAAGGTCCAGAGACGACCGGACGCGTCCGGTCATCACTGATCGGACGCGGCCTCGCGTCCGGTGCACTTACAGTGAGCTCCTTTGCACGATCGGACGCGTCCGGTCACCCCTGACCGGCGCGTCCAGTCACTCAGTTGAAAAATCAGGATTCGACCGTTACGGGCGACCGGCGCGTCCGGTCAGCCCGTGTCAGAAAGTAACGGTTCGTTTTCTTTGAGGGGTGTATAAATACATCCCCTCCACCTCTTTTAGAGCACTCTTGCTCATTTGAACATCTGAGAAAACCCTTTAGAGTGCAAGGGAGTGCAAGAGCTCTAGTGAGGATAGAGATTTGAGAATCAAAGCTTGAGAGTTCCTCACTAGTGATTAGAGAGTAGCAAGTGTGCATCCATCTCCTCATTTGGGCTCGTTGTGGTCAAGTGAGAGTTCTAGCTTGTTACTCTTGGTGATCGCCATCACCTAGACGGCTTGGTGGTGATTGGGAGTTTGGTGATCATCCGGCGGAGCTTGTGGATGACCCAACTCATGTTGTGAGCGGTTTTGGGTGATTCACCGCGACGGAGTGTCGAAGAATCAACCCGTAGAGAGCACTTGATCCTTGCACGGATCAAGGGGGAGCTACACCCTGGGTGCTCCAACGAGGACTAGTGGGGAGTGGCGACTCTCCGATACCTCGGAAAAACATCGCCGTGTTCCTTGCCCTTTACATTCAAGCATTTACATTCTCGTATTTACTTTAATTGCTTGATTTACTTTCCTAGAATTGCCATGCTAGACTAGGATTGGAAACTAGGGTGCAAAACTTTTATCGGTAGACTCTCTAGAAACACAAGTAGGCACTAGGGGTGAATTCCGGCCTATAGGATTTAATTCTTGCAATTAATTTTTAGAAAAGCCCAATTCACCCCCCCCCTCTTGGGCATCTTGATCCTTTCAATTGGTATCGGAGCCGTGTTGCTCCTAATTTAGGCTTTACCGCCTAGAGCAAGATGTCTAACGGGGAAGGACCACCTCTCACCTTTGAGGGGGATGATTTTCCATATTGGAAAATCCGCATGGAGGCGTATCTCGAAGCCATAGATGTCGGGTGCCTTAGAGCCGCAACCCAAGGGCTTCCCGCTATCAAGGATCCCGCAAACCCCATTGGTGACGAGGAGAAGTACGACCGGTGGAATGCAAAGGCCAAAAATGCACTCTACCGGGGCTTAGGCAAAGATATCTTCAATCGTGTGCGTAATGCAAAGAACGCTCATGATTTGTGGGAAAATCTTTGTGTTCTCCATGAGGGAACTAAGAGTGAGCGTGAGGAACGCTATCATATTGCTTTAAAGAAAATTAATTCTTTTGAGATGCTTCCCAAAGAAAGTGCTAATGACATGTACACTCGCTTGAATGTTCTTGTAGAGGACCTCAATGCTCTTGGGCTCACTCAAATGAGCCAATCGGATGTTGCAAGGAGGATCTTGAGTGTTCTTCCCGTTGAGAAGTATGGTCACATTGTCACCATGCTTCATCAAAGTGATCTCTCCACCGCAACACCGACACAAGTATTGGGGAAGATCAATGCTCATGAGATGTACATGCACATCACTCCGGAAGAGGGCTCATCATCTTCCAAGAAGAAAGACTTGGCTTTCAAAGCTAGCCATGACAAGAAGAAGAAGAAGGGCCAAGCCATGATGGTGCAAGAAAGCTCAAGTGAAAGTGATGTCGATGATGAATCACTTGCACTCATGGTGAGAAAGACCACCAAGATGCTAAAGAAGCTCAACAAGAGTGGCATCAAGTTCGATGGCAAGAAAAATAAATTCTTCACAAGTAGCAAGAGAAAGCCCATCTCGGAGATGGATTGCTACAATTGTGGTGAACTTGGCCACCTAGCTCATCAATGCCCTAGACCACCAAAAGACAAGTTCAAGAACAAGAACAAGGGCAAGAAAAATGATTCAAGTGATGAAGAAGATGAGAAGAAGAAGAACAAGCCATACAAGAAGAAGGATGGCAAGAAGAAGGAGTTCTACAAGAAGAAGAAGGGAGGAAAGGCATACATTGTTGGTGATTGGCTCACCGACATTGAATCATCTTGTGATTCCTCCGAAGATGAGAGCAATGATGAGAAAGAGAAGGTTGCCGCTTTTGTGATGGGGCCATCATCTTCACCGACATCTTCACCACCACCTTCATCGCCTCCTTCACCATCATCGTCCACTACTCACCTATGCCTTATGGCCAAGGGTGAACGAAAGGTACAAAACCATGATAGTGATGATGATGATGATAGTGATAGTGATGATGAATATGATGCACCTTCTTATGATGAACTTGTAAAATTGCTAAACAAATACACTAAAATCATAAGAAGGACAAGAAATGAAAATGATGAACTTCAAAATGAAAATGAATCACTCTCATCAAAGCTTGAAAATGCTCAAAAGACTAGTGGTGAGCTTAGAGATCAAAATGAAGTTATGTCTTCCACTCTCAAGGAGCTCAAAACCTCAAATAAAGAGCTTAAAGATCAACATGATAAACTTGAGAAGAAGCATGATGAGCTCATCACTAGACATAACTCTTTGAAAGACAAATACACCACATTAAAAATTGACTATGATAGTCTTGTGGTTGCTAATGAACTTGCTCTTGAGACACATTATGCTACTAACAATGTTGTTAAGTGTGATATAGCTACATCATGTGATGATTTGATCATTGAAAGCATTGAGCAAGGTTCTAGTAGCAAAGGCAAGAGTGTGGTTGAGTCAAACAACTATGATGATTATGCCAAGATCAAGTGTGAGAATGAGAAGCTTGCAAATGAGAACAAGAAGCTTAAAGGTTTGATGGCTCTTGAGAAGCAAACAACAAATGAGTCACTCATTGAAGAGAACAAGAAGCTCAAGCAAGAAAAAGAGCATCTCAAGACCGGTCTAAGCAAGTTCACAAGAGGTCAATATTTGCAAAGTGAGCTCCTCATGAACACCGTAATGAAGATGGATAGAAGTGGTATTGGGTACTTGGCAAATCAAGAGTAGAAGGCAAAAGCTCAACAACAAAGCAAGTCAAAGCCCAAGCCAAAGAGATGTGTTGAGTGTGGTCAAGAAGGTCACTTTGCTCATGAATGCAAAACTCCACCACCACAACCCTTGCCCAAGCATGCTAGACCCTTTGCCTTCAATGCTCATTACATGCTAAGAAAAGATTCAAATGGAAAGATGAAAGTCATGTTCTTGGGTCCCCCAAACAAGAATAGGCCAAAGAAAATATGGGTTGCCAAGTCACTAGTTGAGAAAGTCAAGGGCCCCTCTCAAGTTTGGGTCCCTAAACAAAAAGCTTGATCTCTTGTGTGTAGGTGAACTACAAGACCGGTGGATCTCATTGGGTTATTGATAGTGGTTGCACTCAACATATGACCGGTGATCCTCGTATGTTCACCTCCATTGAAGAGAATGGGATATGTCAAGAGAAGATCACATTTGGGGATAATTCAAAGAGCAAAGTAAAGGGTATAGGCAAGATTGCAATATCAAATGATCACTCACTCTCAAATGTGCTCTATGTTGCTTCATTGAGTTTCAACTTATTATCCGTCGGGCAACTTTGTGACCTTGGCTTCCAATGCTTGTTCACACCAAATGAAGTGGAAGTTTCAAAGATAGATGACAAGCAAGTGATATTCAAAGGCTTTAGATACAACAATCTTTATCTTGTTGACTTCACCTCCGAAGATGCAAATTTGATGACATGTTTGTTCACCAAGACCTCACTTGGTTGGCTTTGGCATAGGAGGCTTGCACATGTTGGAATGAGCACTCTCAACAAGCTATTGAAGAAAGAACTAGTGAGAGGATTGAAGGATGTGAAGTTTGAAAAGGACAAACCTTGTAGTGCATGTCAAGCGGGCAAACAAGTTGCAAACACTCATCCAACCAAAGCTTTCATGTCAACTTCAAGAGTGCTAGAACTTCTACATATGGATTTGTTTGGGCCTACAACATACAAGAGATTGGGTGGTAATCTCTATTGTCTTGTGATAGTGGATGACTACTCAAGATATACATGGACTTTCTTCCTTCATGACAAATCCGAAGTGGCAAGTTGCTTCAAGAAGTTTGCAAAGAGAGCTCAAAATGAATTTGAAGTCAAGATAAAGAAAATTAGAAGTGACAATGGCAAAGAGTTTGACAACATCAACATTAAAGCTTATTGTGATGAAATTGGAATCAAGCATGAGGTCTCTTCAACCTACACTCCTCAACAAAATGGTGTAGTTGAGAGAAAGAACCGGACTTTGATCACCCTTGCAAGAACAATGCTAGATGAGTACAACACTCCGGAAAAGTTTTGGGCCGAGGCAATCAACACCGCATGCTATGCTTCAAATCGCCTCTTCCTCCAAAAGTTTCTTGGCAAGACCCCCTATGAGTTGCTTATTGGAAAGAAGCCGGACGTCTCATTCTTCCGGGTGTTTGGTTGCAAATGCTACATCTACAAGAAGCGTCAACACCTAGGGAAGTTTCAAAGACGTTGTGATATTGGTTTTCTTGTTGGTTACTCATCAAAGTCCAAAGCATATAGAGTATTTAACCATACCACCGGTTTGGTTGAAGAAACATATGATGTGGAATTTGATGAATCTAACGGCTCCCAAGGAGCAATTGAGAATTATGATGATGTAGGTGATGAACCCTTGAGGGAGGCCATGAAGAACATGCCTGTGGGAGACATCAAGCCAAAAGACGATGAAGACGATGTGCAAATCATTGATCCACCATCTTCATCACGTGTGCCTCAAGATGATGACAAGAATGAGAGAGTTGAAAATGAAGACACCTATATCTCTCATGAACAAGCCGAGGCACAAGCTCAAGATGTTGATGCTCCCCCTCCACCTCCTCAAGTGGTTGATAGAAGAAATTCACCTCTACTTCAAGCACATCCACAAGAACTCATCATAGGGAGTCCTACTAAGGGAGTGATGACTCGATCTCAAAAGCTTGCTTCTTTTGTTGAACATCACTCTTTTGTCTCTTGTGTTGAACCTAAGAATGTAGAAGAAGCTCTTCAAGATCCGGATTGGGTGAATGCCATGCATGAAGAATTGAACAACTTCACCCGCAATCAAGTATGGACACTTGAAGAGCATCCTAAAGGTGCAAGAGTCATTGGAACCAAGTGGGTGTTCCGAAACAAGCAAGATGACCAAGGCATAGTAGTGAGGAACAAGGCAAGACTAGTTGCAAAGGGGTTCTCTCAAGTTGAAGGCCTTGATTTTGGAGAGACCTTTGCACCCGTTGCAAGACTTGAAGCCATTTGTATCCTCCTTGCATATGCATCACATCATGATATGAAACTATATCAAATGGATGTGAAAAGTGCATTCTTAAATGGCTTTATAAATGAACTAGTCTATGTCAATCAACCTCCCGGGTTTGAAGACCCTAGATATCCTAATCATGTTTATAGGTTGTCCAAGGCGCTATATGGGCTCAAGCAAGCCCCTAGAGCGTGGTATGAGCGCCTCCGAGATTTCCTCATTGAGAAGGGCTTCACCATTGGGAAGGTCGACACCACACTATTCACCAAGAAGCTTAATGGGGAGATCTTCATTTGTCAAGTGTATGTTGATGATATCATCTTCGGGTCAACAAATGAAGATTATTGCAAGGAATTTGGTGAATTGATGTCAAAGGAGTTCGAGATGTCAATGATTGGTGAGCTCACATTCTTCCTTGGTTTTCAAGTCAAGCAAATGAGAGAAGGGATTTTCATCTCTCAAGAAAAGTATACCAAGGATCTTCTCAAAAGATTCAAGATGGAAGAATGCAAACCAATCAGGACCCCAATGCCATCAAATGGACATCTCGACCTAGATGCGGGAGGTAAACCGGTTGATCAAACTCTCTACCGTTCTATGATTGGTAGCTTGTTGTACCTTACCGCATCTAGGCCCGATATCATGTTTAGTGTGTGCATGTGTGCTCGCTTTCAAGCGTGCCCTAAAGAACCTCACTTAAGTGCCGTAAAAAGGATCCTAAGATATCTTAAGCACACCCCAAGCATTGGTCTTTGGTATCCCAAAGGAGCTAGATTCCAACTAGTTGGCTATTCCGATTCAGATTATGCCGGTTGCAAGATTGATAGAAAAAGCACATCCGGAGGGTGCCATTTGCTTGGGAGATCCTTAGTATCTTGGTCATCTAAAAAGCAAAATAGTGTGGCTTTGTCCACCGCCGAGGCGGAATACATTGCCGCGGGGGCTTGTTGTGCACAAATCTTATATATGAAACAAACCCTCCTAGACTATGGAATTGTTCTTGAAAAGGTGCCACTTTTATGTGACAATGAAAGTGCCGTTAAAATTGCTAACAATCCAGTACAACACTCTCGCACCAAGCACATTGATATCCGCCATCACTTTCTAAGAGATCACGTTGCTAAAAATGACATATCACTAGAAGGTGTACGAAGTGAAAATCAATTAGCGGATATCTTCACTAAACCTTTGGATGAGGCCACTTTTTGTAGGCTAAGAAGTGAACTCAATGTGCTTGATTCAAGTAACTTTAAAAGATGAGCGTGTGTTGTCCCTTGCATTGCATTGTATTATATGTCACGTTTATTTTATCGCAATGCATTTAGGGCTTGGATAACACGGTTACGATAACCCTCCTTTGGAGGAGTGAAGAAGCCTAACCGTGGATCAAACTTGACAAGCAACCTAGCTTTACTTTCTTGTATTGCATTGCATATGCATGGTTGTTTGTTTGTCGTTTCTTTTCGGTTTAGCTTTGAGAAACCTCTGTGTTCGTCCATGGATAGAGAGAGCTTTTTGACGCTCCTAAAGGTCCAAAAAACTCTATTGCATGGCCATACGTTGCTCCTTGGGTGTTTATTGCCTATTTTCCTAAAAATAATACTAGCCTAAGGCAAATTATTTTGAAAAAATTGAGGGTTTGAGTGAGGTCACTCATATCAGGTTCCAATTGGTGTTTATTTGTGTCTCTTTGAATTGGAACTTGATTGAGAGAAGTCGCGTCGGAGTTTGGAACGAAGAAGGGCGAAGAACAGCGACCGGACGCTGGACCGGACGCTGCACCGGACGCAGTGATGCTTCACCACCGCGTCCGGTCCCGGCGTCCACCAGCGCGTCCGGTCATCCAGAAGACCAACTCCAGACCTAGTGACCGGACGCTGCACCGGACGCGCCTGTGTTGACCACCGCGTCCGGTCCTGGTTACCACCACCGCGTCCGGTCATCCGCGATGAATTCCCGAGCTCCCAACGACCGGACTCTGACCGCGTCCGGTCAGACCTCACCGGACGCGTCCGGTCACTCCAGGAGCTTACTGGAGTGTGACCGGACGCTGCACCACCGCGTCCAGTCATAACGACCACCGCGTCCGGTCATCGCGCGTCGAGCGGATCTAAGCCCCTCATAAAACCGTTCGGTCTTGTCCGTTTTTTCTTTCACCGTACGCCATCCGCCGCCGCCAAACCCTAAGTCGCCGGTTCGCCGTCCTCCACCGCGCCCTCGCCGTCTGCTCACCGCCGGCGACCCCCTTGCCGTGCTCCAGCCGCGCCCTCCACGCCCTGCTTGCCCGCGCGTGCCCGCTGCCGCTAGCCCGCAGCCACGCCCGCGAAATCCACAGCCGCGCGCCACCGCCGCCGCAACCGCCGCTCCTCCTCACCGCCGGCAAGCACCTCCACCACCGTGTGCCTCACCAGCCGCAGCCGCAGCTCCTCCCTTGTGCCAAGCCACCCGAGCACCTCGATTTCCAATCTTCGGCCGTGCTCATCCTTAGGGTTTACCCAAACCCTAGCCTAGGGTTTTGCCCTAACCCGTTCTCAAGGTGACGAAATCGTTCGTTCTCGTTCAATTTCGTTTCGTTTCGTTGTTAGGGCTAACCTTGACCGTATTCGTCCGTTGCTTATCTCGACTCGGTCCTTTCAGAGCTCGATCGTCGATTTCGGGAAATCACGCGACCTAGGTCACCGCATCTTGTCACCGTCGTCTCGCCGATCTGAGGTAGCTTCGCGTCACGATTCACTTCATATCTCACATGCTTGCTATCTCTAGGGTTTCGCATCTTTTAGTTATATATGTGCTTATAGTATATCTTTCTATTCCATCGGTGCAGCGAGTCAGTCGGTCTGTCAGGGTCAGATCTGTTCGCTGAATCCGAGGCCAAGCCTGCGGATACGGATTGAGGCCAAGCCTCTCGAGTGTCAGTTCACCATCTTTCAGAGGCTCTCAGTCAGTTGGTCAGCATGGTGCGTTGCAAGAACGCCGGTGGTGCTCCTGGTGACGGGGACGACAGTCCTCCTCGTCATGCTGAGATTGCGCGTGGAAAGCGCATCAAGATGATGGCCAGAAAGAAGAAGAAGACGCTTACAGAGGCAGAGGTTGCTCAGGCCGTGGCAGATGCTACAGAGCAGGCAGAGAGAGGTGGCAGACGCAGTGGCATACACATAGGCGAGCGTCGCTTTCACCTTGAAGGTCGACAGCTCGGCACTGAGGCCACTGAGGGTACCGAGGATACTGGAGCTACAGAGCAGATGTCAGTTGATCCACCTGCAGAGCCGACCGAGGCTACAGAGGCTCCACAGGCTACAGAGGATACAGAGGAGCAGCCAGCTCAGTCTCCACCACGTCGCCGCTCCACACGTGCTCGTACTCAGGTGACACCTAGGCTAGAGGGCCAGCGTCGTGGAGCACGTCCTCCTCCCAGAGCTAGAGCTTTACCCCGGTCGAGCACTTTGACCTAAGGGGTGCTACAGTACGTCAGGTGCATGGGTTGAGGTTCGTGGAGGTCAGCCGTTGGTTCCCACCTGTCAGAGATCACAGAGCTTCAGAGGGTTTCTGTACCCCACTTCAGGAGGACTTCTACAGGGCTTTAGTTGACAGTGGTATTGCTTTCAGACCACAGAGGGTATGTCGACTTGAGGCACTGGTTGATGTTGTGGGAGAGCAGCTTCGTCCGCACCTGTCCTATATGCCTGGTTTGTCGGGTCTTCTTGGACGGACAGGTGCATACTGCGGCACATGGGTCAGAGAGTTTTATGCTTCACTTTGGATTGATCCTGCCCATGAGTTCATTCACTTTGCTTTCAGAGGCCGCGATCACAGACTTTACAGCTCCAGAGCTCGAGAGATCCTCAGACTTCCAGCTTCTGACACGAGGATCCATCAGCAGTGTTATGGACAGACTCCTCCACCCAGACGCCCTCACGGCGGAGCAGTGCCACCTATTGACTTGGTTCGACCCTGCTTTCGCGAGCCTTTTGGCGAAGGGTCTCGTCGTACGCCTGCTAGTCTGACACCACTTGCCAGAGTTTTGGATGTTATTCTCAGACGCACACTTCTTCCCAGACTCGGCTACAGAGAGGGACTGACACGGATGCAGCTTTGGGTTGTTCACCACCTCCTCTCACAGACACAGTTTGACATCTGGGATCTTATACTTAGTGAGATGGAGGACACCATTGCTGAGGGCTTCAAGGGTAATCGTCAGCTGCCCTATGCACACTGGATCTGCTTTATTATTAGATCTTCTATTCAGATGCCACCAGAGATCAGGGCTGAGATATCAGACACTACCACTGCTTTCCTTGATTACGATATCCGTTAGCTTTGGGCCTCAGTCACCAGAGATCAGGCTCCAGTGCCAGGACAGCGTGAGCGCCCAGAGGTTCCTGAGACAGCAGCTGAGCAGGATGCCAGAGTGGACGAGCTTGCTGAGGCAGAGCTTGCGGACCTTGAGGCTCAGACTGCTGATATACCTGAGGATGTGACTTCTGACAGCACCGATGAGGACTACCAGCCCATCCCCAGGTACCGGTCTTCTCGGTCTCACGACCACGAGGCCGGTGGCTCTGGTTCAGCCTCCCGCTCAGACCCAGCCATAGTGGCTATACTTGAGAGGCTGACCCAGGCTCAGGAGCAGCAGCAGCAGCAGATTCAGCGACAGGCACAGGACACAGCTGCAGCATTTGCACAGATTCAGGCTCGTCAGGATGAGTTTCAGCGAAAGCAGCTTGAGATCCAGAGGCAGCAAGTTGAGATGCAGCGACAGAACCAGCAGCAGTATCTGGACCTTCTGCGCCATCTAGTCACGGTTGGGGTTCCTCCGCCTGCTTCCGTCCTGACTCCTGCTTTCCAGTTGAGTGGTCCGTCGAGTCAGGGACAACCGAGCTTCCAGTTCACATCTCCATAGCAGCAGGTCCCCCAGTCGTTCCAGTCCCCGAGCTTCACTCCTATTCATACGGGGTTTACACCGTCAGACCAGCCTCGCCCGCACCTCTTGACAGGCACACCTATTGGTGATTTCAGTGCTACTTACAGTGAGTTGACTGGTCAGCCGACACCCTCGCATACTACTACATTTCATACTTCTTCAGGGTTGTCAGCTCCCGAGGCAGCTATCCCTCCACTGACAGGGACCGGGACTACAGAGACTATCCCCTCTTCAGTTGCCTCGACAGATCCCCCTGCTATTGGCTCATTACAGGCTCAGGTCACTCAGACAGATCCTATTGTTGCTACTCAGTCAGTGCCTGTTCCTGCTCAGACCCAGACCGCTTCACAGCCACGTGCTTCTTCAGAGGGTCAGCCAGATAGCTCAGACTCCGAGGGTGATTCGCTACACTTCGTGATTACTCCGCGCACCTCGGCACCCGACACGACTCCGTCTGTCCCCCCGTCAGATCTTTAGATTAGTTTTTTGGCGCTTGATGCCAAAGGGGGAGAGAGAGTAGTTTCAGGGGGAGTTTTGATAGAGGGTTTTCGTTCTTTGTGTGCTACTTTCATGCATCATGTTTACTTTTCAGCATTGCATTCGTGTGACATTGTCGTCGTGTGGTAAACTTTGAGTCTTAATGTGTTATCTCGTCACAGTGTTAATATATGTCACCGTTTTAGTTATAGCTCTAAGGTTGTGCTTCCGTGCCTTACTCCGATTTCTTATGAGCTATAATCTTTATGTGTACTAACGCTTTTTGTCTTATCTTCTTGAGTACACTCTTTTGGCTTGGGGCACATAAGCAATTCCTAACCCTTTGTGCTTATTGCTTTTTGCTTATGTGAACCAAGCATGCTCGAAAACCTCCTCTCAAATCTTTTGAACCTTAGTGTTGTCATCAATCACCAAAAAGGGGGAGATTGAAAGCATCTAGGCCCCAAGGTTTGGTTTTGGCAATTGATGACAACGCTTTATTACCATGACTAACGTGTGTTTTGCAGAAACTTTGGTAAGTTAGGTCATGGAGGTTATAACTGCTTTGGGCACCATGGTATTCGTGTCCCTAGATGGAAATCATTTCGGTTTTCAAAAGAGTGACGTCAAGATTAAGGACGGTTAGTTCCGGATGTCGAGGTGTTGAGATACATTCGGAATAGTCGTTAGGATCTTCGTTTTTCTCTTTTGGTCGTACTATAAAGGGGGGCATGAACGGGTAGCTTGACCTAGGCGAGTCCTATGTTTAGGTGTGGTGCACACTTGTTAAACTTGGCGCTAGGCAACCCTAGAATAGCTCAAAGTTCAGTTGGAAGCAACTTGGTTGAAGTTGCGACGCGTTTCGGAAAGTTTCGGGCTATTTCCCACTGACCGGACGCGGTCTTCGGCATGACCGGACGCGTCCGGTCAGTACGTAACCGCGACTAGGGTTTCAGCCCTGACGATCGGACGCGGTCCTCGCGAGGACCGGACGCGGTGGTCAGTGGCCGACACATGTCACTTGAGGGAAACACCCGTCGGACGCGACCTGGGTGTGATCGGCGCGTCCGGTCACAGTCCAGTAAGGTCCAGAGACGACCGGATGCGTCCGGTCATCACCGATCGGACGCGGCCTCGCGTCCGGTGCACTTACAGTGAGCTCCTTTGCACGATCGGACGCATCCGGTCACCCCTGACCGGCGTGTCCGGTCACTCAGTTGAAAAATCGGGATTCGACCGTTACGGGCGACCGGCGCGTCCGGTCAGTTCGACCGGCGCGTCTGGTTAGCCCGTGTCAGAAAGTAACGGTTCGTTTTCTTTGAGGGGTGTATAAATACATCCCCTCCACCTCTTTTAGAGCACTCTTGCTCATTTGAACATCTGAGAAAACCCTTTAGAGTGCAAGGGAGTGCAAGAGCTCTAGTGAGGATAGAGATTTGAGAATCAAAGCTTAAGAGTTCCTCACTAGTGATTAGAGAGTAGCAAGTGTGCATCCATCTCCTCATTTGGGCTCGTTGTGGTCAAGTGAGAGTTCTAGCTTGTTACTCTTGGTGATCGCCATCACCTAGACGGCTTGGTGGTGATTGGGAGTTTGGTGATCATCCGGCGGAGCTTGTGGATGACCCAACTCATGTTGTGAGCGGTTTTGGGTGATTCACCACGACGGAGTGTCGAAGAATCAACCCGTAGAGAGCACTTGATCCTTGTGCGGATCAAGGGGGAGCTACACCCTTGCGCGGGTGCTCCAACGAGGACTAGTGGGGAGTGGCGACTCTCCGATACCTCGGAAAAACATCGCCGTATTCCTTGCCCTTTACATTCAAGCATTTATATTCTCGTATTTACTTTAATTGCTTGATTTACTTTCCTAGAATTGCCATGCTAGACTAGGATTGGAAACTAGGGTGCAAAACTTTTATCGGTAGACTCTCTAGGAACACAAGTAGGCACTAGGGGTGAATTCCGGCTTGTAGGATTTAATTCTTGCAATTAATTTTTAGAAAAGCCCAATTCACCCCCCCTCTTGGGCATCTTGATCCTTTCACACACGACGCGCTCCGGCGGTGGTGGCACGCCCTCGCCTCACGCGGACGACGTACCCTCGACCCGTGCGCACGGCGTGCCCTGGTGGTGGCAGTTGCGGCGCACCCTCGATTCGTGTGCGCGACACGCGGGGTGATGGCTCGGCCCGTCCAGCAGGGATGGCAGCCACCGGCGGTGTGGCCACCCGCCCCACACGGACGTCACCCTGCTCGCATCCTGGGAGCATCTTCCTCGCCGCCGCCGTCGTGGGTGTTATCCTCAGCGCACACCCATGGCCAGCAGCGACCCCGTGCGGAGAGGCGCGACAGTCGGCCCGCTGGTGGACGGATCTTGCGGAGCGGCGGCCGGCCTGCTTGGGGCCAGAGCTCGTACGCTGCGGCGCGGCCACCGGGGCGTCACGCGTGGAGCTGTAAGGCAGCCGGCCCACCGGGGGTGGACCTCGCGGAGAGGAACCGGCCTGACGGGGGCGGCGTGGAGCGGCGGCCGTCCTTGCCATCTGCTTCTTCGTCAAGTTCATTTGGATCCGCTCCTTCATTCTTCTTCCCCCTACCGCATGTCCGCATGCGTGGATGGTCCTGGCATCAAATCCGTGATAGATGGAGAGCCGGATGCAGCCTCCCGTGCCAAACGGAGGAGCATGTCCTTTCACCATGCGATGGATTATGATTTTATAATTTTTTTTCTGTTGAAATGTGATGGATCTTTCAGGAGGCTCAACTCTCTACAGGAACTGCTGTTGACAATATTGGATTCGATGATTTTTTTTTACAAGTTCGATGGATGTGAATAGATACATGAATGTTTTTTATTTTTTTGTCCAGATTTTCATGTATGCTATTTTAATAACACTGAATGACTACTACTTGTTTTGTGTTTAGTTTGGATCCTCGTGTTCAGTACTATTCTAATTAAATTATTTGTAATAAAAATTACAGCATGCCGAAACATGATGGAATTATTTCCATAACAAAGTGATACTATTAGCAGTAAAAAATAACCTTTTATAGGCAAATTTACCACTTACAAGTCACGATGAAATATACCATGTACAGAATTATTTCTAGCAATAAATGACAATAAGGCCAGTCTCAGTGGAGAGTTTCATTTTGTTGTTTCCAAGACTGCCATGTCATATAGAATGAAATGAAACTCGGATGAAACACCCACTCTCAATGAAAAGTTTCATTCCATAGTTTCATAGACATTTAATTCTATGACTCATAGAGAGTTGGTAACAGTATCAAGAGAGTTTCATCCTCATGAAACCCAATTCTTCTCTCTCTTCATTAAAACGTTGACATGTCATCAAAAATGCATATGCGGCAGACTATTAAATGCAAATGAAACTCTAGTGAAACTCCCACTGAGACTGGCCTAATAGTAATAAAAATATACCATGTACAGAGACCCTGACGCCTCAGTATTTCTCACATACACTTTTACTGTTCACGAGTCTAGGAATAATTATTTATTGAATCAAATAATACTTTTAGTAATAAAAAATACCCGTTGATTATCAGATGCAAATTTACCGCTCACCGATCAGGATGGAATTATTTACATAGCAAAATGATACTATTAGTAATAAAAAAATTAATTTCACCATATTGGACGTCCGTCTAATTATCACATGCAAATTTACCGCTTAGAGGCCACGATGGAATTATTTACATAGCAAAGTTAAACTATTAGTAATAAAAAATAGTCTGACTAGAGATTGGACGTCCCATTGAATATCATAAGCAAATTTACCGCTCACATGACATGACAGTATTGTTTACATAGCAAAATGATACTATTAGTAATAAAAAATAGTCTGACTGCAGACCGGATGATCTGTTGATTAACACATGGAAATTTACCGCTGACATACCATGACAGAATTTTTTATTACTAATAGTATCATTTTTCTATGTAAATAATTCCATCATGACCTATGAGCGGTAAATTTGCATATGATAATCAACAGGTATTTTTTATTACTAATAGTATTATTTGATTTAATAAATAATTATTCCTAGACCTGTGAATAGCAAAATTGTCTGTGAGAAATACCAAGGCGTCAGGGTATCTGTACAATGCTATATTTTTATTACTATTATTGTCCATCTGAAATTATTTATCCAAGCAAATGAAAATAGTAGTAATAAAAAATACCACATCTGGAGACTAGACCCTTGGTAAGTACTACAACCAAGTTTACTACACATGTGCCCGCATGTAATAAAAAGTACCTTGACCAGACACCGGATGGTCGGTGATTATCACCGTCAATTTTACTGCTCAAGGGTCCGAACCGAATTATTTACCGAATCAAATGATATAGTAGTAATAAAAAATTATTCGGCAAATAATTAATAATAAGAAACCTCGGTAATTAATAGTAATAAAAAAACGTCTGGACGCTTTGGTAATTAGTACAACCAACTTTACTGTACATAAGCTCGTATGGAATTATTTATGGGAGCAAATGATAGTAATAGTAATAACAAATTACATTCAAAGATCGAACGTCTCGGTAATTAGCACTACTAATTTTACTATGGACAATCCGTCCGTAATTATTTATGCCCCCAGCTGCATAGTAAGGCTGCTCTCCGAGAATCAAGCCAAATATTGTGGCATGACTCCGGGACAAAATTGTTGTAAATCTCTTTACTCCTGGATTTCACGAATACTCCTGGTGTCTGCCTATTCTTTTTTAAATCACCTACGGATAAAAATCATCCAGCTGACCGCTTAAAATTGGCGTGACATGCAGCTGGCCGGTGAAATCGGCAGGACTTCACTGCAATTATGACGAGTAGTAATGTCTTTTAAAAAAACGCATGCACGCAGCAGCTCAGAAAGTAAAAGCAAGATTGACGCTGCATAGCTGCAGGCCGCGGTCCCCAACAGGTTGCTGCAGCTGATTAATTACTGTGCCAATTAATTACTGCACTAATTCATTCAGCTGTGGCTGCGCTAGTGGACGTGCTGTGCTGTCTCCGGCCGCCGGTGCTATATATATATATACCAAGACTAACTCTCTCTGACCGCACGCTAACATTTTGCAGTCATGCCACTCACTTACCTTACCTAGGCATAGGGGTATATTGATCCATACATTACCATTCAATTGAATGACATCCATACAATAGCATGCCGTATGGATGATGAAATAAAAATTACAATAAAGTAAATCTCCTATAGTTAGTGTCAGTTTACTTAAAGCCCCCTAGTAGTCCTTAATTGGGCTTAATTGGAGGTTGTTGCTAGCATAGTTTTGCAAATTGATTTTGTCAATTTTTCCTATAGCTAAAGTTTTAGTCCAAATAGGCTTTTAAAACCAAAACTTTGTTTTTAAAACTATGTATATGATAGTATTATGCTTAATCTTGCTTTGATGCCAGCTGTGATAGAACAACCCAATTTATACAAGATCAAGTATGGCTGTCCCTTCTAAACACGTTGACATGTGCATACTTTCACTTATATAAACCCGGTAGTCCGCCGAGTGTCACGAAGGACCTCGGTAAATCAACTTCACAACCAAGATCGTAGGATTAAGCAAATACACATCACATACACAGAGTTGTAGTAGAAAGAATATTACAAAGGAGTTCAAAATATTAGTACAAGCTTGGGTTTCAAAATCGATTAGTGAAAACAACATAGCTTTCAAATGATTATAATAATATAAGTTCCAAATATACTGCTAGCATAAGTGACATCCTCAGACAAAAGCATATAGATGAGAAATGAATACAGAGTCACTAAGCCCATCGGTGGTTAGCCACCATCTTCTGCAGGCTGAGAACTTCACTTGCAACATGGTGGGATAAACCCTGAGTACTTAAATGTACTCAGCTAGACTTATCCGTCATAAACCAAAAATAATATGACACCAAAGAGTATGCAAGGTTTTATAAGTGGAGCTAGCTTGACCACATTTTTGCATAAAAGCAATAGTAATACATGTCTTAATATTTACTTTCCTTAGCAGCATGTTATGCCTATTCAAATTAAGCATGTCTAGGTGGTCACCTGTACTAGAGCAATCATTTGATTTAAGCTAAGCAAACATTAGTAACCATATCCGGTGTAGTAATTTTATATCCATCATAACCATCACATTTCATCAGTTACTACGAGGAAGGGGGCTCTGCCAAGTTTTCACTATCCGGGAGAGACGGCAATTCGAATCGATTATAACCAACTGGGTATTTATTCCTCACACAAACCCAGGCATACCTGCGCTAAGGCAGCCTTAGGTCACCTTTAGTACAACTCAGGTCCAATTCATGAGTGGGACCTGCACTGCACACTTAGGGACTGACCAGCTGCCAGGATGTTTAGGCTCGGCCTGCCCTTGGAATCATATCTAGCTCCCCGCAATGTGCACACTTTAACGAAACATGTACCTGGCCTGAGTTGAGCTACTTGGCTTCGCGGTCAGAATGACTTATCTAGCTAGCTAAGTGAGAGGCATGCATTCAACATAACAAGAGGACCTTCAACGATCTGGTCCTTAATCGACATAGATGGAGTCACTATAAGTTACAACTAACTTCTAAGACTCCGCCTGATCTCCATTTATCCAACCTCACATGGTTCTTTCCCATGATAACAAATATAGCTAGCCATGGCCAGATATTCACCTATATCTCAGGTGATAGGAAATCATCCGACTTCTACCAAGCTAAGCATGACTAAGCATATATTACAATTCAAAGTATATATTTTGGACAAGGAAGATATATGCATCAAGTGTTTCCATCCAACTACCACAACCTAATGTATCAAACATAAAGAACTCAAGTTGGTATTTATAAAAACATGGGAGGCTTAGAATGCACTAGGGCTTGCCTATGATCCGACACAAAATCAATTTAGTTAGCTTGCACCATCTTGGGAAACATCTCCACTCTAGGCATGCACTTAGGGGTCCTTCCACCTTCGAGATATATACACCAAACACTATCTTCGAGTTCCATTCCAACATCAGGTCCTTCAGCTCTTGCGTGGTTCATCTAGCACACCTAAATGAGGTGCTACAATACATATGTATGAATGCATGGAAGTGCAACACACAAAGCATTCATAAAAGTGTAACAAACTAATATAAGCACCTAGAGCTATTTAACTTAATCACCACTCAAGCATAACATAGGAGATGGCAAGTGTTGATATTAGATACGCACACGAAGGAATTCAAGAAATAATTATCCGCAAGCACACGGATATCGGTGAGCACTTCACCTGGGAGATAAGTCCAAAGTATCATATTTGTTTTTTCGCAAGGAGAAAGCATGCAATGACTAACCTAGTCTTTACTATTACCCTTGGGCCGCACTATAAGGTGTTGAAGATATAAGCGATTAGAGAGAACTACGACGACAGTCTGGTTCCAACCTATGGCAAGCTATGATACTATTGATCTTAGGGGAAATATCGATGGAAAAGAGACACCACAGAGGATGCTTAGCTAGGGTACTTAAATCCTACCAAACCTTCTGACAGGAGGAGGCTCCAAAGGTAACAATGGGATTGTCATGTCCCACGCTACTACTCACTAATCTGGCCAGATAGGGGATATCCACGAGTATTCCTAGCCCAAGCACCACGCTTACGCTACGAATGATTACTCTATTCCCCACGCGAAGCGAATAAAGTAAACCCGTAAACCAAAGAACAATAATAACAACATACTTACTTAGTATTAGAAGTTGAATTGCCGAAGAATCCTAGAACCAAGCCTCGGGTTAGGAGACTTGACCCCGTAGATACAAGCTTGGAGAGGAGACACCGATAGGCCAGGCTTCCTCCAATCTTCTACCTCCACTCTAACTCTCTCAATCTAGAAGAATAACTCTAATCTCACATAGAGACTACAAAGCTAAACTCTCTTGTATGTGCCCTAGAGAAAGATCCATTCGAGGGACCCCTCTCAGGCGAATTCTCTCTGGAAAATATGAATTAGGGTTTTTGAACTCCCTCCTCTAGGGGCAAGGGGCCTTGCTTATATAGCCCTCTAGGAAGCACCACAGCCCTTGGATCAAACCGACCTTGATCAACGATTTTTATTCATCCTCAAAGGCGGTGGAGGCAGGATCCGCGAGGTGGAAGGTGATTGGCTCTCTGGGTGGGGCGGCCGCCCTTGGGGCTAGGCACTCATGCCTGTCACAGTGACAAGTGGGTCCCACCTCTCAGGGTTTGGCTTCTTGAACCTTCTAGATTATACTTTTTCCATACGTGGCCCTTTCTCTCTATGTAAACCTGACATGTGGGCCATCTTTGATTATTTTCAGCTGGCACCTTGTAGAAATAGATATTCGCCAAAACTCGTGGAATTCTATCAGTTAAACACCTAATCTATGGTGGTAATTAATTTTATAGAATTCTTTTACTTATGTTGACGGTAAAAAATGATAGTTAACTACCGTCTACAAACTCCCCCACACTTGGACTTTTACTCGTCCTCTAGAAAAGAATGGATTACCTTAGGCATAATCTCTAGCCAAGACATCAACAGTAGATTTATTCCTTAGTCATACTTGTATTGCGGGATTCAAAGTGTCTACCATACCATTTTGGGCAGTTGAAGAATGGAACAGCCTGAAACTGACTTCCTTTCTCCTTTCAACCTGTCACTTGGTGTTTTTGTATGTATTTGAATTAAAAACATAGCTTACCTTCTACCTCATGTGGTACTCTCAAGTCACTCAAGATATGCGGTATTTGTAGACCTCTCTGAGGTATGTATGACAAATGCCATATAGCCCATCCTATTCTACAAAAGCTTATCTGGAGTTGATGGTATTTCAAGGATGTAGCATACTTACTTTGCATATATTGCCTAGTCAAACGGGATCCAAGGAGGGGAGTGACATACCCCTAGATCAGGACATGCATGTGGTGTGGTTTCAAAAGAATAAACATAGTAAGAAATATTTGTGGAAGGTAAAGGGGGTGCAAGATAATTCTATAATGCTCCTTTACAAAAGATACACTTATTCTACTTCGATTTGAGGAATTGCAACTTGAAACTTGTACTTCACAAAAGGCAAAATCAATACTTTCTTTTCTTTCTTCTTTGTCTTTTCTTCTTCTTTCTTCTCTTTTTTTAATAACAAAGATATGTATTGAACTTTGATGGAACATAGTGAGAGGATAATAACATTCTGGTGCATTTTAGAATCATGGCTAGTAATAAAAAACCTATAGGAGATATATTTTTTATTGTTTACTCCTATGGTAGGAGCAAATCAAATTTTTGAGTGGATCTAAATAGGTAATATGGTGGTGCGTACTTCCAGGGTAGAAGTAGCAAGGGGTGCAAAAATTAGTGTGAATCCTGATCTTGGGAGCATGGCCCACCTCTCAACAAGGGTCTAGCACGGGTTGACCAAACTCATCACAATGTAAATAGCTTATGAGCTAGTTTTTATACATATAAGGCTCTACTAGGCATTTTTATTCTTACCACATAGGATAAGCATAACTAAAATTTTAACATTTTTATAAAAGAAATTCTCCAAGTGACAAAGTATCAGAAATTAGGTTCTCATGATTCTACTATCTCTCACTCCACAACAACTTAAATGATATGGGGTTCCTAAAATTTAAGTTCCCAACAGTAACAGGACTCTCAGGAAAGAATCATGGTGTGAGTCTATAAAGAGATCATGACTAAAATAATCTATCTTCTTTAAATTCAGCATTAAATAGGTTGAACTTAAGAATTCAGAATGTGAAACATAACAGAAAGTGTGTACATAAAAATTGGAACGTGTAAGGAGCATACCTGACCATACTCGAAGGACGGAGCGAGGAGGGTTCACCACTGGGCGCCTGCCCCTAGGTCTGGGTGTCTGCCCCACTTGGGATGGATCTCCGAAGCCTGCTTCAACGTGCAGGGTCCTCGTGTTACATATCTTCAAGATTTTTCGTTTGTGCGGTAAAATCTGTTCATTATATCGTCGGGTGCTTCCTCCACACTTATTTCCTATTTTCCTTTATACAAAGCATGGTGGAGACAAAAGCACAAGAAAAATATATCCAATAATAATAAGAAACCAACTCTTTATTTAGTATCATGTAAGGCACTTTGTTTACAATGAAAAGAATTTTGAATAAAAGAATTAATCTAAGCAAAAGAATTTAAACAATCTCACGACTAATCTCGAAGGTGCCTTATCAACTACTAGACAGACTCAATTTACTTCTTCTATTTTGGAGGCTCTAAGGCACTTACGCACTTTTCTAATTCCTTATTGTTCTTCCCTATGTCCTCTACTTTCTCATGCGTGCGAAGAAAACATCTATTCTGAAGGTGTAAAGTGGATTCTATAGAGGAGATAGTAGCTTGCTGAGCCTCTATCAGCTTTTCTAGATCAGCTAAAGTCTTGCGACACTTCCGCGGAGCTTCAGCCTTAGCAAGGGCATGCTTAGGAGCTTCCTTGGGTGGAAGGAATTTGACTTTGCTTGGATGAGCGCGAACTCCTTCGAAGTAGGTGCGTTCCCCAGTGCTGTACTTGGCACAGACGATCTCTCCTTTCTTGTTGGTCTTCACACCAACAAGCATCTCATTGTGCTTCGACGGCAAGAGCTTGGTTCTAGCAGGTAGCTTGATGACAGGCCCCTTCGATGGATTATCTTCTAGCAAGAGGGGCTGCGGAGGTGCTGCGAGAACTGGCTGAGCGAAGTAAGATTGGCTATATCTATGAGGTCTTGGTGGAATGGCAGTGAGGGGTTGAGCATTGCTATCTGGGATAAGAGCTTTGCAATTCGGATCTTCCTTAGGGACGGAGTTGAGGTCGAGACCGTAAGGGATGATCCTCTTGTCGTGGTTGGCCATTGGAGATTGGGAGAGAGAGCTAGCAAACTTCTAAAGAGGGATGATCTGATGGAATGAGGATGGCTGACGTCACAGGGCATTTATATAGGAGGGTTTAGAGAACCAAAACGGCTCCTAAACGATATCTCGCGATAAAAACGACTGAATAAACTAGGAATAAACTTTTTTCTGGAAGAAGAATGTAGAAGAATCGCGAAGGCAAAAGGCGGCGCCGAAACTACGCAGGGGGTGGGGCAGCCGCCCAACCCTAGGGGCGGGCTCCTGGCCTACGAGCCCGACTCCGGTCCACTTTTTTGCAGAATTTTCTAAATATTTTTGTTATTTCGAAAAATATGTTGGGCCCAAAAAAACAAAAACTAAAAAGGTCGGCCCTAACAATACTTAAGTAATAAAGAAATTAATAGCATCTAATTCTTCTAATTCTTTATTAGGCTCTAAAAACAATTTAAGACGTTGACCATTTACCTTGAATAACGTACCTTCATCGTTTTGAAGCGTGACCGCACCATGTGATGATGTGTCTACAACTTTAAATGGTCCTTCTGAAACGTCCTTGATTTCTATGAAGGGAAATCCACAGAAATGAAGTGTAAAATGACAAAACAATCCGTCAATTTACCCAAATCTCAGTGATACATAAAGTCATACACGAATATCAGAGTACAATAGAGAGTTTTACATAAATTATTCTCTTCGCCACGTAGGGCGGAACACACTCACACATAGCATCCAGTACAACATCTGACGAAGATAGCAGCGGAAAACGATCTCTTGGAACTAGCTCGAGCATAGAACAAACCCTCTAGTCCTCCCAATCATCGCCCTCGTAGTCGTACTCGGGCTCAGAACCTGTCAAAAATCTATCAGTACACTTGGTACTAGCCACGCATCGCCCACCCTATGCTTGCATTGCTTGATGGAAAGTGGAATGCATTGAGGAACGTAGAAAGAGACCTATTTAGGCTGTGGGTTTCCTATAAAAGTAGTTAATAATTTTAATAATAAGATGTTCATCAAATTTTAACCCATCGTAATCACACGTTTTCCCCAAACCCATCACACACATCACGTTTCATCTCACTCTCTAGGCAATGAGATCGACTCCTGCTCAGATCTCGCCTTAGTGGCCAAAGCTGGGATCCAACACGAAACCCAGGGGAAAGGTAGAAAGGACTCCTCTCTCTAATCAAGTGAACCGTAGGTCATGGGAATGTCCATATCCGCGGATGCAGCTATACGTATAGATTGATCAACTCTGCAGAGCGTGTACACCTGGTAATCCACAAGATCACCATCCTCAACAATCCGGCTCGTCTAGGCTGATTCCGACTACATCCCAACCGGTACAGTACCACCCTACCACTCAGCCTTGGGCCACCCCGGTGTCCACCGAAACGCTGAGACTGTGAGACGTAGTACCGGGCCTCCAAGGTCACTATGCTATCTTAGGAGGGTGTGGGTCCCTATGCCCGTACCTTCCTACACTATCACCTTCCAACCTAGTAGTAGTGGTACCGCCCTAGTCGATCGGGTAATCATCCCCCGCCATCGGGAGCGAGTGGTGTGCACGAAAGTCCCATGGTTCCGGTTCTCAAGACATACCAGTCCTTAGGGGGACCGGATAGGATATCTTCTCAAGAGGGGATCACCAACTTCCCCGTGCCACGACAGCACCCCCACCAGGGATAACCAACACCCTAGTTCACCTCACAACATACCCGCCACAAGTAACTCTCGTGAGGGATGCCCAAGTCACACCCCTCCAGCAAGACTTGCCCCAAAGACTCGTCATAGGATCCTGTCCGATCGACTCAACCCTCACCACTCACCCAAGACGCATGCCAGGATCTCCCTAGTTCTTTTATCAGGTTTACCAAGTTCTCGGCACTACGTGCCTTATACATATACGCCTCTCACTCACCGGCATCACATCACAGATATAATGCAAGTAAGAGTAAAAGCAGTAATATGTAATATGCAAGCATCTAGCCTAACAACAGGGTGAGCAGGAGTAAGGTTGCAACAAGGTAAAAAGGGCTCAAAGTAAAGCATCTGTAACAGAACCGACCAAATTATAAAAGCACAAGTACAAAAACAAGCGTCGAAACGCTCAAATTTTCGAACTTGAGCCCATATAATCCCGGTAGTCAATCGAAACCACGAAGGATTTTAAACCAACTTGCTTACAACCAAGATCGCATCATTCAACATAACACATCACACGTTACATTTCACAAGTAGTTCCAAAATCCACTTACAACACCCGGAGTCGCAAATTATTACAAACCAAGTTCATAAAGTAGTGGAAGCATAGCACACGCACATTGTTCAAATACTACCGCCAGTCTTACTGATCAACATCCCGCAAAAGCATTAAGGAAAGTACATAACAGATGATCACGCCCGAGTGATCTAGTCTTCGTCACCTGCAGGGTGGAGACAGTTCTTGCAGAAGCCTTGGTAAAGCATGTCATCTGCAACAGGAGGAAATAAACCCTGAGTACCAGAATGTACTCAGCTAGACTTACCCGTCAAAAACCAGAAATAAGATGACACCAAGGATTATGCAAGGCTTTCATAAGTGGGGCTAGCTGACATCACATTTTGCAGAAAAGCATAAGTAATTGAAACTCTTTTAACCTGTACTAGCAGTTATTTTTAGCATTTACCTGACATCTATCTTAGCACCTGTACTAAACATTCACTTGATTATAATCAAACAAGTAATATCATTATATCCATAGCAGGTATAAAATTGCGGCAACAATGTATCATTCACTTAACCATCTGTTCAATTTAATGAGATCTACGTTGCCGCTGCTCAAGTCAAGTGCTCACTAACCGGGAGCGACGGCGATTCGAATTGAATTCCTATCCAGCTGGAGGGGTATTTCTAACACTCACCGAGTCACGCCTGGCGAGGGCTGCTCAGGTCACCTTTGGTACAGTTTAGGAGCCACGGGTCTGACTAATGTCGCATCCCCAAGGGCGACACTCTGCCAGGTGCTAGGGACTCTAACCCCCCTTGGTCTCATGCCAATGTCCCCAAGCACATCCTTACTCTCCTCCAAGATGCAACCTACCATTCGATTCCCGGCCTAAACTGTATTACTCGGCTTCGCGGTCGGAATGACTTATCTGGCCAACTAAGTGTTAGACTGCGTTCAACATGACTCAAGGACGTACAGCGAATCAGTCTTTAAACGACTCAGACGGACATAGCTCCGCACCCAAGACGTGAAGTGTCTTGCGGCTGCACTATCGAACACCCAAGACGTGTTGTCTCAATTTCATTTTAAGGCATGGTTCCATCCACGATAGCCAAGCCACTCGTGACCCATTCCTACATCTCGCGGGTGACCGGAAATCACCCGACTTCTACCGGACTAAGCAGGGCTAAGCATTGACACGTGCCTAAACCTAATTTAGGATTTAAGTACGATATCTGGACAAGGACAGGTATAATGCAACAAGTGTTTTCACACAACTCCTACAACTTAGTGCAGTAAACAAGTAAAAGTACTCAAGATTGATTTATAAAACAATAGGGTCAGCATGCACCGGGGCTTGCCTTTCAGAAAAGAGGACGGCCGGTGATCTGGACACTCCGGTAATTCCTCAGTGGCGCCTCCTTCACTGACTGCTTCTTTGGGCTCCCCCGGCTGCTCCTGGATCTCCCCCGAGATCGCTCCCTCGAACTCGAGAAGAGTCACCCCCTCCGGAACACCTATTGCATGAGTGCATAATAAATTTCATGGATGCATAATGAAGGATGCAGCATGCTCGGGATGGAATGCACTACAACCATTCCTAATGCTCTATTCAAATCACTTCAATAATAAGAGTAAATCTCTTCTCCGGTACAGAAGTACTTACCTAATCTACCCAATCTAATGTATAATTATTCCTCCTCTGTTAAGGCCCTAACACCTAACAATCACAAGAACAACTTTACTTAAGTTACCACATCTAAGCACAAAATATCAAAGCAACACATTCTGGACAGCAGCTAAGTGTTTCAATCATAACTGGAGATTCCAAAATCCAAAAGACATGATACAAGACAATCTGGAAAGCTTATAAAATTCCCTACAAATCATTTTCAGACTTCAACACTTAAATCCTAAGTTTTCCTAGACGAAATTCTCAAGTTCCAGAAATCTGTCCTCTCCAAACAGAGAGCAGCCATTTCTGCACAGCCACTTTAAACAGCTATAACTCCTAGACTACTAAGCCAAATGCCCCCAAATTTTGACACAAGCTAGTTTATCAAGTTTACTACCACTTTGGTATTCACAAGTTTCCCAGGAAACACCTTTATCAAGGATCAAATCCAAAAATGCTACCAGCTGTCTAGAGAACCTAGAAATGTGAAAATTAAATATTTATTTATGTGTCAAACTTCCTCTAAGACCAAATCAATGATACTAATAGTTCACACATCTCATAAAAACACCACAAAGTAAGGTGTGCCAACCTAGAACCTTTATTTTCACACCTTTCTTAATTTACTTAATTAATTAAGTGGAAAATTAAACTTATATGAAAACTGCTTATAAAATTCTACAAAAATTACAGGAGACTCTCTGACTTAAAAAGAGGCTACTGTAAAAATGTGAACTAAAGTTATCCACAGAAACTCCCTACACAAAATTCACAAGCCAAAAAGGCTGATTTTTGTATAATTAACAAACCACAATGAAAAGTTTCAAACAACAGAACTCATATTTTCCTTAACCACTTTAGGGTACCAGGACACTCTCCATAAATTTATATGAACATTGCACCTATAGAAAAATTACTAAAATTCATTCAAGTATTTCCTAAAATAACATGATATCATCATAACTTGAAATATACTAAAGCACTAGTACCCAAATTTTTACCAGAGCTAGCACATGCATAAAATAACCTACTCACAAATTTTCATAATTTTTGGAACAATAAAACTCCAGTTATTCATTTAACAAGTTTATATCCAATTTAAAACACATTTCAAAACCCTAATTAATCTTTCCAGGAAATAAACATCACATACATATTTGATATTTTTCCTAAATACTACACCCCATGCAGAGCTCAACAAAATTTAAATCACAATTTTTGGACAAGTCAAACCCTAGATATGAATTTCATAAACAACATTTAAATCTGTGAAATAATTAAAGGAAAACAAAAACAAAACCTAAACAGCTACTGGGCCGGCCTGTCATGCCGACGCGGCCCAACCGCGCGCAGCCTGCTACGGTCGTCCCGCCCGCGCGCTCGTGTCTGCCAGGCGGGGCCTGCTGTCAGCGAGAGAGGGGCAGGGGAGCAGCGAGCCGCGTGCTCCGGCGAGCGGATTCACGCCGCCGGCGGCTCCTCCGACCAAGCCGAGCACACTGTCATGCTCCCCACCCAAAACCGCACCTAGGCATGTACTTTCCCCCAATGCTACCGCATCGGAGCACCCTTGCCGACGGTGAGGGCGGACGGCGGTGAGCGCGTGGCGGTACGCCGGCGAGCTCCGACCGCTAGACGGCCGGCAGAGGGGTGCGCCAGCTTCCTAGAACTCTGGCGGACTATCGAGGCTACGAAAACGGATCGGGATGGAGTGGAGTGGCTTGGCCGCGTGAGCAAATGACCGGCGGCCATGGCGCGGCAGTGCGCGGCCACGTTCCGGTCCGGTTTGGCTGGCATTGGCGGTAACGTCATCCCTAGAGCTTCTACGGTTGGTGGGGAAGAGGGAACACACGCTAGGCAAAGAGGAGGTGCACGGTGCTATGCTGGCCACGGTGAGCCGTCGCGCGGACAAACGCCGGTGAGGTCTCATGGTGGCGGAAACGGAAATATGCCCTTACCCTGGCTCGGTTACTCCAATTGTGAGGTCGACAAGGTACGTGAGGTGGTGGCGGAGCTGTGGGCGCGATTTGGTGGGCTGTGGTGCTGTGGCGAGTGCGCGCGGCGATGGCGGAGCTCACGGCAATGGCGGCGGCCTCGTTTCCGCCCCGGCTCACGCAGAGGGATGTAGAAGGGGAAGGGAGGGAGTGAGGGGGTGGAGCGTCAGCCTCGTGGCGTCTTTGAGCACGTCGTGGACTGACCGGTGGGGCCGCAGCCGGTGTACGGTCGCCACCGCGCGGCCACGCGTCGACGACGTCCTGCGGCCAGTCGGCCACGACTGTCAACAGTGACTGACTGAACTGAATCGAAGCCGGCATTCAGTGACTGATAGAGCAAGTTTGATGATGATTATCTCCTAATCCAGCTTGAGTTAGCAGAAGATGTTAACATCAAAATTGTAAAGCTACTTGAGGGCTACAATTTTGTTAACTGGCTCAAGAACTGGTTCGGCTTGGTTTTGGAGTTACATGGCATTGAAGTGGGCTACTTTGAAACTGTACTTCGAATTTCAGACTTAGAAATTTTCTAAGTGTTGGGGCAGCCCCTCAAACTGACTTGTGGACCATTTTTGAGCATGTTCTAATCATTTTTATGAGATGGCCATATTGGAACTTTTGTTCCCTAGGAAATTCTCTACAACTTTGCTTAAGGTTGCTCCTCCATGCAAGGTATCTAAGCTAGACTTTTTAATTGGTCAAACCAAAGCATTCTAGGGTCCATTATTGGTCAACAACACATTGGAGGGTATTTTGGTCAATTTGGTCAACATGAACATTGCTCCACTAGTTACCCTAAGTGTAATTAAGGTGTTGTAAGATCTGATTAGCCACTCTACCCCTTAGTTACACAAAAATACTTGTGTCATATAATTGGAAACAAGCAAAACCCTAAATCCACCCAAAATGTTGCAATGTCATGTTGCACATGTTGCAAGACTTTGTTGCACCCATTGAGCCTAACAAAATGTACTAACCACATTGTCATATTTCAAAATACATGACCCAAAGTTGTATCTACAATTTGCACCATTCACATTTCATAAGCAAGTACTTTGTGAAACAAACACATAAGGCATGTTGCATACTCATGTTGCAAGCAAAATAAAGATATGGATGATATTAATGATGCTCATGCTTATGAAATGCAATGCAATTATGGAAGCTAAACACCTGAGGTGTTACAGCATCTACCATGCAACCTATCATCATATTATTGCATATAAAGTAAAGCACTGGCAATTCTATATTTGCATGCATAATAGGTTCTACGGAAGTGGGTGGGGCGTGGCACCTGGTAGGTCGTCACCCATGTCCTCGCTATAGTCAGGGTCGTACTCCTCAGTCAGCAGGTCCTCCGGTTCTGTTAAACATAACGTAGAGTCGTATTAACGACTCCTATAGAGGTGCACAAGGAAGCAACAGAAATTCAAAAGATCCAAATGCACTCAAACACAAGCCTAAGACGTAGAGCTCATTTTTAGAAAAATTTAGACACTGGTTTGGTATTTTTCTGAGTTAAAATGAATTAGTTATGAATTTCTAAAGATTAAATGAATTTTTGAAAAAGAAAAAAGGACTGAAAAACACATGCAGTGACACGTGCCAAGCTCTGATTGGCCGAAACGGAGTGAGTCACTGACATGTGGGTCCAGGTCAACGGTCAACGTTGACCAGGTCGCGACCGGGCCTCGGTGGGCTGGGTTAGGGTTGGATACGGGCCGGTCTGGGCCGGGCCGGGCCCGACACGTGTCGGCTTCATGTGGAGCCATGTCACCTTCCGGATTTGAAGATGGGCTCGGGTCCATGGAGTTTGACTCATGGTGGACTAACAGCCATGGTCTACGGGCTTACGCGCGGTCCATGGTGAACCATCTCCATCCTCTCTCTCCTTCTCACGGTGCACGGTGCACCGAGTGCACCCAGCAACCCCTGGCTCACCTTTCCTCCTCTCTGGCCTCACAGCCGCGCTCCCGTGCTCGCCATCGTCGGCATGGCGGTCGTGACTCGGTGCTCCGGGGCGCTCCTCTCTCCTTCCTCTCGAGCACCGAGCTCCTTTCATCGTGACCAACAGCTAGGACCTCTCTTCTTCGTCCGTATTGACCCAAATCAAGAGGAACGGCCTCGCCATGGCCGTGCTCTAGCCATGGCGGTCATGCTCAGAGCACCTTCATGATGGTGGCGTTCCAGTGTGTGCTCGTGATTGGTTGTGATCGTGAATGGAGGTCCGGTCGCGGCCTTGGCTGTCCCCGGTACGGTTTCGGCCGCGGCGGCACCGTGGCGCTCACGGTGATGAGCAGGGGAGAGTTGTGAGCGAAGCGGCTCACCTCGTGCTCGTGGCAGAAGGATAGCGGTGCTGTGGTGATTCAAGGCAGTGAAGTCGAGCTGCCGTGCAGTGATGCTTTCCGACGAGGAAGAAAACAACAGCGTCTCCTTCTTCTTCGGTGTCCCGAGCGGTGGCGGTAGTCCGGCTCCTCGCTGCTTTTCCCCTTCTCTTCTTCCCTCCTTCCCCTTCCTTGCAGCGCGATGCGGTTAGAGGTGAGGCCACCAGAGGCGGCTGTGAAAAAGTTGGAGGGGGGCTGGGACGTCGGTGCTCGGTTATATAGCCAAGCTCAGAGCATGGCGATGGCGAACGGTGATGGAGGTAGCTGGGCCACATGGCATCCATCGTGAGGGGTTGGCGTAGGGTTTTGAGATGGCCAGGGAGTGGCAAACGGATTGGTGATGCCAATTGGATTCTCGGGCGATTAGAGAGGATACAGTGGTGGTAGGCGGTGTCAACCGATTTTGCGGCCATGGCAACATCGGCTTCACGTGCGCGGTGCGTGCTTGGCAAGCGCAAGCAACTGGCGTGCGGAACCGGGCTGTGGCTTGGCACACACAGCTGGCAGAGGGGACAAAGGGAATCTCTTCTCGCGCATTGTGTGTCCCTGCTCCCTCCTCCGATTTCCATTTGGGCGAAGCAGAGGAACCGGACGAGCGGGAGGAAGGGGATGAACCATGGGACCCGTCGGTCAGCGACACAAAGAAGAGCGCGATTGCTGGGCCGGCCCACGCGTGGGCGAGCATGAGCGTGCGAGGCCGCGGGCGTGATGTAGGCCGGGCTTCGCTGGTTGAATGGCTAGGCCGGTAAAGAAGTTTTTCTTTAATCCATTTCCTTCACATCTTTTCCATTTGTGTTTTCTTTTTCTTTATTCCAACTAAGCAATACAAAGAACATAAGAAGCAACTCATGAATATATAATTATAATACATAAATGTAATTAACTAGATTAGGTGCTACTTGTGCAAAAAGGGGTAGGTTTCCTACATGACACCTCACCAAACATATGTTATTTTAGAAAAAAATTGTAGTTGTGATTTTTGTTTACTGGAAATTTCTGGGTTGTTATAGTCCTCCCCCTCACAGGAATCTCGTCCTGAGATTTAAGGTGTGGCATACCTTTCGAAGAGGTAGGGGTAAAGCATCCGGAGTTCGAACTCTTTCTCCCATGTAGCTTCCTGTTCTGTGTGGTTACTCCGCTGAACCTTGCACATGGGTATCACGGTGCTTCTAGTCTCATTCTCAGCTCTGTCTAGTATCCGGATCGGGTGCTCCTTGTACTCTAGGGTGTCCTAGATATCCAGTGCATCTGTGTGTACCTCTTGCTCTAGCAACTGCAAGCACTTGCGTAGCTGTGACACATGAAACACTGGATGTACTCCTGTTAACTCCTCAGGCAACTCTACCTTGTATGCTGACTTGCCAATCCTCAGACAAATCCTGTAAGGTCCCTGTTGACATTGTTTTTAGCACGTGTCAAGATAGTCAGGAAGGGCTAATCAGCGGAGGAAAGGTTACTGTGAAGATTGATAGCCGATTAAAAGCTGGTAAAGAAGGCTGCTTATGAGTGGTGGTGGTGGCATGTGGACTCAAAGTGAAGTGTTGCCGATAAGGTTAAGGGTATTATTGCCGATGCCGATGGAAGAGACTTAAAGACCGCTGCCGATGAAATAGGGAGTGTGCCGATGGAAAAAGACTTGAAGGTTGCTGCCGATGGAACAGGGAGTGTGCCGATGGAAAGAAGGTTGATGAGAGTACCATCGTGATTGAGGCGGACTATGGAATAAAAAGGAGTTAATTTCCTTGTATACGTTTATTAGAGTTTGAATTGTATCAAAGACATGTGTTTCCTTAGGTTTGGATTTAGTGTCCTAGTCATATTTGGTTACATTTCTGTAGATCAGGATATAAATATAGGGTGAAGGACAATGTAATAATCAATCAATCAATATATCAAAAACAGCTTTTACTCTTATTTACATCTACTTTCGGCGACTTCGTCAATTTGCATATTTTTTCTTTTTACGAGTTCTCATCGATTCGGCGAGTTGCATTGCTCCAGTGCAATCTTTGACGATCCTCGAGTTCTGCGTGAGTACCTCTTGGCTGTGGCTTCCGGGCGTATCGCTGTTGTCAGGACCAAAGTGCTCGTATCTTCATCCTTGTCGATTAACAGGTCAAATCGACTGGCACGCTTTGGATATCGATTTCGGGTATTAGCCCTTTGTGTTTGCAGATCTACTTTTGCATCAACACATCTTTTGGCACGCCTGGTGGGACAGATCTAATCAATATGCTTAATCCTGAGATCGATGCGGGAAACATCATCGCGATAACAGAAGAAGATCTTAAGGAAGATCAGAAGCAGGCTATGGAGAGGGCTATAGAAGAATACAGACAGCTCTGCTTGAAGTCATTCAGCTTAAACAAAAGTGGACAAGTCATCCAGAAGCAAGACTTGCCGTTGCCTCGGCAAGTTACCTTTGATTCTAATCCGGGTAAACTTCAAGAGATGGTTAATTCTGCAGTAAATCATGCTTTAATTAATCATTCCAATGTGCTGTCCAATACTGTTCATAATGCTGTGATCCGAACTTTCAAAGAAGGGCAAGCGTCACCTCGTTACGTTGGGCCTGCTTATCATCAACTAGAATCAGCATCTGCTATTGCTCCATCGGCTCCCCCAGCCGTTGTGGGTACAGAGATTTCTTCTCCTCCAGTATCCGCAGGTTTATCTAACGTACAGTCTACACCGATGCGACCGGATTCAGCATTATCAGGACGAGTTTAGCTTAATATAGATCTATCAGCATCGGCTTTATCAGGTCCTGTACCACAGAGTAATCAGACTCCTGCTAATTGGTGGGGATATGGTGATGAGGACATGACACCAACAGATACGACCATTGATTATAAGGTGCACTCGTTCCTATATTTGCATAGTAATTTTGGGTACAATTCACTTGGTTCCACATGTACATGTCGTTATTTGAATGTAGGTACAAATGTGTCTCAAAGTACAAGTCCATCAAAGTTGAACTTTCGGTTCGTCGGCAGCCCGATAGTGCTTCATTGGGAAGGCCAGAACTCATCCATCCGAAGTGCGATTGAGGTCAATGAGCACTTGATGGAAAGCTTATTTGATAATCTTTCAAATAGATCTGGTCCCACTTTAATATCACATTGGCAAGGCCTCAAAATCATTGAGACATTTCGTCACTATTTCTGTCGGGTATTACGGCGTCGTCATGGACTTGTTATTCACACTTGGGACCCAGACCCAAGTTGGAGCACGCCCCAAGAAGATGGAGAACACCTAAGAGATGCCCAAGGACGTCCTCCTCCTTGGCCACCACCTTAATAGGCCAGCAAGAACGTCCAAGCCAAGCTGGAGGCCTAGTCCAATTCGAGTTCGAGTCTGCTTCGGCCTTCTGGACCAGTCTGCAATAAAACGGACACCCAGGACGCATCCGGACTCCGTTTTCAATGATCCATATATGGATGGAAAGCTTATTTGATAAGGAATCCAACCCAAGTGGTCCCACATCAAAATCTATTCGGAATCAACGGGAATCGTCGAAACAAGTCACCGTCTAGAATCTGTCAGGGCGCTGTGTCGCCGTCTTTTGGGCCGTTTGGGCCTTGTAACGTGTTGGCACTCCCCAGGGACGCGAATAGGGGTCCTTGGACGTCCCTTAGGCTTTATAATCAGTAGCCGTCACCTATGTTAGGGTTTGGGTTTTGCTTAGATTATTCTGTTGATAACAGTTTCGCCGCCATCGTCGGTTTGTGAGACCCCAACTTTGTGAGATTAATCATTCATCTGCAATTTGGTTGCATTCCTTTGTGTTCTTGCGTGTGTTCTCGATTCGCAGGCAAGGACTTAGCCTTCTTGGCGAGGTCGACCGTGCAACGCCGGTCGATAACCAGAGGAGTCGTGGTGCTGCGATTGCGGGGTTCAGAGCCGAGTTGTTCGGAAGCCGGATCGAATTGTGTCGTGACTCCACCAAATCGAGAGTTATCAGAACCTTTCGGAAGATCGGGAACCCTAGTTTACATCATATGGTATGCCTCCAGAGCCATCTGCTTTCAACCATGGATTACCTCAAGTGTTTGATGCAGCGGGAAAAACTCCTATGCCAACGGCTGGTTCGCTGATAGCTCAAGTACCTCAATATACTACATCAACTACTGTGCAACCAACTCTAGGTGGTTTCCAGGTGTCTTTGGGTCAAACATCTAGTTCAAGTCCATCGGTAAATTTGTTACCGATGCAACAGAAGGATCCTATCGTAAGTCAACCTGGAGTCCAGGTTATACCTCAAGTTGGTTGTAATTATCCAGCAATGCCAACAAGTTACCAGCCATCGGCAAATTTTGTACCGATGAACGCTAATAATAATTGGTCAGGGCAGTTTCCCACTCAACATACAGTTCAGCCAAATCAGCAAGCTGCAGGTATTCATCAAGGTCACATGCATGCTGGTTTTCAGAATCAAGCATCGGCAGCTCAGCCGATGAATCCTTTCCAGCAGGTTAATGGACCACAAATAGTGGCAAATATGCCAATTGCTGGAGATCGTGGGCCACAAAGATATGCAGAAGGGTATCAGCAGGTACCTCGGGTGGAAATTCAACCATATCGTCAACAAGATGTTGATGCTTTTTGGGCCGATAAAATAGCAGAAATTATGAAGGATTAGTTTGGGATCAAGCCCAAGATCAATACCTATTCTTATCGGACTCCATATCCTCCGGCATACGATTTAATCCCTCTCCCAAATCGGTACAAGGTGCCAGATTTCACTAAGTTTTCTGGGCAAGATGATACATCAACCATGGAGCATGTTAATCGTTTTATTATTCAATGTGGAGAGGCGGCTAGTAGAGATGAATTGAGAGTTCATTTGTTTTCATCATCTCTATCTGGATCAGCATTTACATGGTTTATTTCATTACCGCCAAATTCTGTTATTACTTAGGCTGATCTGGAAAAGCAATTTCATAAATATTTCTTTGCTGGAGTTCATAAAAAGAAGCTTACCGATTTGGTAAAGATGAAACAGCACAATGATGAATCGGTGGAAGGCTTTGTGCAAAGGCTATGAGATGTAAAGAACAAGTGTTATAGCTTGGTATTGGATAATCGGCAACTTGCTGATTTGGCCTTTCAGGGATTGTTGCCACACCTTAAGGACAGATATGCTTCTCAGGAGTTCGAAAGCCTAAGTCATCTAGTGCAAAGGATTTCCGATCAAGACACTAGGATTTTTGAACCCAAAAGGAATTGGAATAAGAAGGTTTCATTTGTCGGAGAAGTAGAAGATTCTGATTCAGATGAAGAACCAGTTATCGGTTTAGCTGAGTGGGTTAAGAATAAAAAGCCAATATCTTGTCCCTTTGGCCACAAAGAGCCAGAAAAGTTTACTTTTGACGTCACCAAAGCTGATAAGATATTTGATCTTTTGCTTCAAGAGGGCCAGATTAAGTTGTCACCTAATCATGTGATCCCATCGGTGGAAGAGTTGAAGAAAATGTTGTATTGCAAATGGCATAATGCAACTTCACACAGTACAAATGAGTGCAAAGTATTTAGACAACAGTTACAGTTAGCTATTGAGTCTGGGAGAATAAAATTTGGCAATTCCAAGATTCAGAAACCGATGAAAATTGATCAACATCCTTTTCCAGCAAATATGTTGGATGCTGAGGGAAAAATTAAGGTGTTGACATCGGAAGCTGCTGAAAAGAATGCATCAGTGGATCCCCAACATCGGATAACTACCGATGATGCAAAAGGCAAGGGGCTACTGAGAGAAAGTGGCAGCTCTGGAAAGCCTCCTCGATCTGGCATTGTGATTACTCATCAAAGACAACAGGAAGGCTGGCGTCAGCGAAGGGACCGGTATCGACAACAGCAAGAAGAAAGACGCCGAGAGGAGTGGAATCGGCATAAGGATCATTGGAGGTGTCCGTTTTTCATTCATTGTTGGGAAGAAGGTATTAAGTTACCTACTGTTGAAGATTGCCCAGAATGCAATGGTTATTATGGGGTTAATCGTCCTGAAAGGAGGTTTCAATCTGGTAATCAAGGTTTGTCCATTAATGAGCTGATCAGAGGTAAAGCATCTGTATATGATCGGCTGGGGGGCAGACTCAGTGTACATGAAAGGCTTGGTAAATGCGTTGCATATTTTCCGAGAAACCAAGAGGAACTTGAAGAGATGGCAAATGCAAGAGTTCCTGATGAAGAAATATTTTACAGGGATCCTAACATACGTCGTGTGGAGACAAACAGGACATACCAGCCAGTGTGGAAAACTAAACTTCCTCAATGGTGTCCAGAAGGTTTGACAAAGACACAGAAGAGGAAAATGCAGCGAGAGCGTCAAAAAGACTTATACCAAGAAGAAAGTTCCTCCAATGAGAGATCTGGTAATCAGCAGTGGCAGATAAGGCACAAAAATAAAGGCCCATCGGCAGATGTCAATATGGTATTTATGTTGCCGATGGAATTTTTGGCACTCTCTGATAATGAAGAAGAAGCTGTTTTCTCTGACCAAATAGCTCAATTAACGCTAGATCCAATGATGGTTGTTTTTGAGAAGCCTGCCGATGATGAGAGACAACATCTCAAGGCTTTGTTTGTAAAAGGCAGAGTTGATGGGCAGCCTGTATCTAAGATACTTATTGATGGAGGAGCTGCGATTAATATTATGCCTTATGTGATGTATCGGAAGCTTGGTAAGGGAGATCAAGACTTAACTAAGACCGATATGATGCTAAAGGATTTTGAAGGCAATGTGTCACCAGCTAAAGGGGCAGTGTGTGTTGAATTGACCATCGGCAGTAAAACCTTACCGACGACTTTCTTTGTCATTAATGGCAAGGGTGCATATAATCTGCTTTTAGGAAGGGATTGGATTCATGCTAATTGTTGTGTTCCTTCTACAATGCATCAGTGCCTTGTACAATGGATTGGAGATAAAATTGAAGTTGTTCCTGGTGATTCTTCTTATATCATCGCATCAGCAGAATCAGACACTTATGAGCGAACCAGGTGCATATTAGGAGAAGCTTGGGAAAAAGAGTTCTTCAAAGTTGCCGATTATGAAATTCTACCGATCCAAGCAGTCGGTTCTGAGGAAGAGTTTTAATGGATAGGTTTGCCGATGATGGAAAATTAGGTCAAGGATTTACATCGGCCGATGATTTAATAGAAATAGATATTGGTGAAGGCGATAGGCCAAGGCCTACTTTTATTAGTGCTAAGTTAGGTTCCAAATGTAAACAACAACTAGTTGATTTGTTAAAAGAATATAAAGATTGTTTTGCTTGGGATTATACTGAAATGCCTGGATTAGACCGATCTATAGTTGAACATCGGTTGCCTATTAAGTCTGGATTTCGGCCACATCAGCAGTCGGCACGCCGATGCAATCCTAATATACTTTCTGATATTAAGGCCGAAATAACTAAATTGATTGAGGCAAAGTTTATTCGGCAGTGTCGATATGCAGAGTGGATTTCTAATGTGGTTCCTGTTTACAAGAAAAATGGGAAACTTCGTGTTTGTATTGATTTCAGGAATCTCAATAAAGCCACACCGATGGATGGTTACCCAATGTCGATTGCTGATTTATTGATTGATGCTGCAGCAGGACATCAAATTATCAGTTTCATGGATGGTAATGCGGGTTATAATCAAATATTCATGGCTGAAGAAGATATTACCAAGACTGCTTTTAGATGTCCAGGTCATGTGGGGTTATTTGAGTGGATAGTTATGACATTTGGTTTGAAAAATGCCGGTGCTACTTATCAAAGAGCTATGAACTTTATTTTCCATGAATATATCGGCACGTTGGTAGAGATCTACATTGATGACATAGTGATTAAGTCTGGAGACATCACAAAGCATCTAACCGATCTACGGAAGATATTGGAGTGCACAAGAAAGCATGGATTAAAGATGAATCCTAATAAATGTGCATTTGGTGTATCGGCAGGACAATTCTTGGGTTTTATGGTGCATCAGCGGGGCATTGAAATTAGTAGGAAATCTATTGAGGCGATCAACTAGGTTGTTGCTCCTGCCGATAAAACTGAATTACAATCCTTGATCGGTAAGATCAATTTCATCAGAAGATTCATATCTAATCTATCGGGCAAGATCAAGGCCTTCAGTCCATTATTGAAATTGAAAGCCGATCTGGAATTTAAATGGGGAGATGAACAACAATTAGCCCTAGATGAAATTAAGAATTACTTAACAAATCCTCCGGTGTTAGTTCCACCTCAACATGGAAAACCTTTCAGATTGTATTTATCAACTGAGGATACTGTTATCGGTTCAGCTCTTATTCAAGAATTTGAAGGGAAGGAACGTGTTATCTATTATTTGAGCAGACGGTTAATAGATGCTAAAACCAGGTATTCGGCCATTGAGAAATTATGTCTATGTCTATACTTTTCTTGTACTAGGTAGCGTGCCCGTGCGTTGCTACGGGATAACTAAACCTTTCTGCTAAAAGCACACGGATCGCACGATAAGATAACAATACTGTGAAATTAAATACCAATATTAAAATGACATTTAATCCAAAAAAACAAAGTTCGTGAAATTAACACAGTCACAGAGAGCACGGCGTCACAGGTTCACCAACTCTACCGTATAGATATTTCCGTGCGTCACAATGGGAACAAATAATGCCCTGATAATTTAAGCACAATTATTCTTATTTTTCACATACTACTAAACTGTATGTTTTATTGTATCATATAAAAAGCTACACAGTGAAGACTTAAAAACAGTGGCACAATTGTTCTTATTTTTCCACAACAGATTCAAAATTCATGACATTTCATTAATATATTTTATAAATGGAATGAACATTTTCTGCATCGCCCCTTCAGCGCGCTTGCCCAAGCCTACTATTGGGCATTCTTAACGTCACTACCAAAAGTAGACTTAGTTTTCTAATTCTGATAACGGCGCCAAAAATGCCAAACCTATCCCTCATGCCACTTAAGCCAAGTTGTCATCCCCAGCATGACATGAGAGACGCGGTATTGAAATATGCATTTGCTCATCAAGATAAATAATAAAAGGGATCTGCAAGCGTACAGATTAATACCGATGTAGCATTTTAACCGGGAAGTATTCCAGGTATCGTTATTTATATTTTTACCACTGGGAAGGGATTTCTAAGTATCATGGTTGATAATGGAATGAGAATATGGAACTGAGTACACATCATTGCATGTATAACCGAGAGTATTTATCAATCTCTTTATACAGGTATAAATGTCACATTAAGTAAAGGTAAAGTGATAATGGTGACAAAGATAATTAATCTGATCAGCTAGCCACATATAATAATGATAAGCACCTCAACAGATATTCTAGCAAGTCATTAGCATGGAATTAGGATGAACTACAAAGATATTCCCTAAGTTATTATTAACTATAAAGTCTAGCATATCATAGTTAGTGCAATTATACTTGGCAATCATGGTGAGAAAAGACTATATCCATGCATAGTGAATATTAGCAAGGAAGATGAAGAACATAGCAATCACTCCCCTGTAATAGTATTGCTCTGCCTGCCCTATACACGAGAGGGGGACTATATAAGAATCAACGAAGCTGTCACTATCGCGAACTACCCCACAATCCGGCATATAGGATGCAATCGCAGATAAATACGGTATAGACACCACGTCTACACAATAATTATCATTCACCCACTGTACACATGGATAAACGCTATACGATCCTAGGCATGTATATAATTCCAATCTAACTAAGCCAAGCATATAACTATGATAAACTAAGAACAATATAATTGCAAATATAATCAAGTAGAGCAAAGTCATAACCAATATATTGAAATAGAACAAAGTCATATTCATAATATTGAAGAACAATGATGAACAATTGAAGAACAATAGAGGAATTACCAAGAATCCTCTTGATAGATCCGGGAACCAATCGAAGATTGACTCCTTCTAGTTCTAATCCTATGTAGCTATGCTAACTAGAGATCTAGTTGATGTGGTGGCTCTAGGGCTTGATCAGAGGCTCTCCTCCTGAATTAGGGTTTGAAGTATGAGACGAGGGCCTCTCCTCCAGGGGCAGGGGCCTTGCTTATATAGCCCTTTCGGATGAATCTGGGCCGTCGGATCAAACCGACATTGAACGGACGGTTTTCCTTGATCCTCTAGGTCGGTGGAGCATAATCCTCGAGGCGGAGCCTGATTGGCTCCGGGGCCAGGGCGGGCGCCCTAAGGACCAGGGCGGGCGCCCTGTGTCCGGCTCCGTTACGCCTCCCGTTCGTTCTCGTGGCTTCTGGACTCTTCTAGATGTAAGATAATTGCGTGTTCGGTCATTATCCCGTCATTAATCCGACATGTGGGCCTTTCTTCCATATTTCCTGATAACCCCCTGCAGAAATAGATAAACAGCAAAACTCGTGGAATTCTGTCAGATAAAACCCTAAGTCTAGGTGTTGGTTTCATTTGGATCCTTTTCTCTATTTATTTGATAGTTATAATTGATACTTAAGGACCGTCAACAAACTCCCCCAAGCTTACCTCTTGCTCGTCCCTGAGCAAGGAGAGACTCAGTAGTTGCTGAAATGCCTTTGAATTTTGACGGTACACATGCTTTCAAATAGAGTCTCATCTCTGAGTTAAAGTAAACTGTCAAGACTTAAAACTTACTCATTATACCTTTCACCATGGGGCTTGCAACCATCACCTTTGTCTTGAGCGGTTAAAAGATAGAACAGTCTAGTCAAGCACCATGTCTCTTATTCTTGATTAGCTATAGCTCTTGGAGTTTTTTGCAGATTTTCGAATAAAACTCAGAGATTCCTTGTATGACTCTCTCAGGTCTCTCTTTTGTGGTATTTCTGGATCCTCACCAAGGCAGTAATGATGTCTGCCTTCTCTCAAAGCAAAGTATGTAGTATTTGTGGTATAAGGCAGAGTGACATTGCCTTCTCTCTCATCCTATTCTAATAAGGCTTTTGATATCTGGAGCTCGTCGGTGGGAGATAAAGTATACATACTTACAAGACATTTATTGCATAGTCAAACCATGGATCCAGAGAAACAAGCCAATAAGTCAAATCAAGATGTGCATGTGTGGCGAATAAATGGAGTATGGTGATAGTGATGATAACAATGGTGAAAGTCTAATTCTACTTTTGCTCTTTTGAGGGGATACGTACCATTCTTGCTTTTAAAGCTCTTGAGGAGAATGAGGTGCTCTATATTTTCTTCTTTTTTTTCCTCTCAGGTGGGTATCTTGTACCCCTAATTCTACTGTCGGACACTTGTCCATTTTTACCTCTCTTCTCACATTTTTTTTTTCATCGAGGTTCCGAGCACTTGCTCCTTTTTATTTCCTCGTATCTTTTTCTTTTCGAGGTTCCGGGCACTTGCCCCTTTTTATTTCCTCGTATAGAGCACTCATCTCCTTAGAACAATATAGCAAGTGGTAGTAACCAAAATAGCTTGAGCATTTATTTCACAGGGGATAACAAGAATGGGAAAATATTTTTGGCTATTCTCTCCCGGATTAGGAGTAGAATAATTTTATGTGGATCTGGAGATGAGAATGAGTGGATATATGTGGATGCGTACTTCCGGAGTAGAAGCAGCATGTATGGGTGATCGTGCAAGTGAATCTTGATTTTAACCGCATGACAAGCTCCTAAGGGTCTACACAGCTTGACTACACTCAATGCTCATAAGCAGTAAAAAGTAAAGGTATGGCTTAAAGTCTAGCAAGCATGTATGTATGGCTGTGGTAGGAACTTAAACTCTCATCATACAGGAACTCATCATGTAGCATTTTAAGATTTTCAAAGATAAAATTCTCCAGAATTCTAGCATCTCTAGGAATAGATAAACAGCAGCTCAACCTTCCCATATCATATCCGTTAACAACTTAGACTTTAGATCAAGTTCTCTTCCCACAAGTTCAGGTTTAGAGCAAGCTTTAAATGATAACAGTTATGTCTAAACTTAGAGAGAGGACTTCAAATTTGAAAGTTAGGCAAAGCAACTATTCATCATATCCATGCTAGAGTTTTATTATTATTTAGATTCAGTTTAGCATAGCCACTTTATTTATTTATTAAAACACACTAAGCAAAAGATATAGGTATATATATATAAGCACAAAATCTTTATTTGGTTTTTTTTTCATAGTTTATGTATATTTTTATTTTTATAGGGTAGAAGTATATATAAATATAAAGATAAAGATATAAATACTTAGCAAGATAATGGAGGTGCTCTCCCCCAAGCTGGATCTTGACATAATCTCTTCTGATGTAGCTAGCAGATGGCAGAGGTGTATTTGAAAGTCGGCAGCACCCTGACAGCGATTAGAATGTCCTCTGTCTGCTAGTCTCCTTGAATTCTGTGAAGCTCAAATAGACAACAAAGCTTTGTGGAACTGATTAAGTGTTAGCATAAATATCTAGCCTTTATCATGCTGAGCCTCCTTGATTTTTTTATGTTGTTTTTTTTCTTTTATAAAGCAGAAGAAAATATTTATGTATTTATTATATATATATATTTTTTATGCCACCACAGTGAATGTACTTATGGGTTTTATGTCACTCGCATACTCACATGGGGCTTTAGGGTTTTTAACATTTTTATTTTCTTTTTAAGATAGTATGAATATGATTAACTAAGCAAACTATTTAAGATAAAGTAAATAATTAAAAGGAAAGGATAACTACCAAGTTACCTCTTGGCAAGGCGTTCGGTGTTTTTAAGTCCTCCGAACGGGACTCTTATTAGTTCAGTCGTCCTGGGACTTGGTGGATGGCGTAGTCGGTGGTTCCGGCAGCGCCTCTTCTTCATGTGCAACTGTCTTTTCTTTCCATACTTGTCTCGGTGCTTCGGTCTCCTTAGGACAGTGTTGGTTGAGTGGTATGTCTTCAGAGCTTACCACTTCCCCTTCATAATCTGCCCATCCGTCCTTGATGACCTGTTGCTTCTGATTGTGGTTACGCCGCCTTGTTCTTGTCCGGACCTGCTTGGATTCTTCAAATACATAGTTAGGGTCAGTAAAGTAAAGACGTACCTTCTCAGAGGGGAAGTGCATGTGGACTTCTCCAGTTCCAATGTAGATAATTGCTTTGACAGTACTAAGGAATGGTCTTCCAAGGATGATGGGTGGATCATATTCATCTTCTCCCATGTCAATAACCTGAAAGTCTGTATGGACAAAGTGATCGTCTATCTTGACAGGGACGTTAGTTACTGTACCTTCGACCTGTCGGAATGTCTGATCTACCATCTGGAGCTGAATATATGTTGGGTTTAAGGGCATGGTTCCGAACAGAAGTTCATAGGTGACCTTGGCCATTATATTGACGCCCGACCCAGTGTCGCAAAGTGTCTTGTAGAAGTGGGACCCATTAATGGAGCAATAAATGCTTGGCATACCTGGGTCGTCCTTCTTAGGCAAGAACGGTGACTTGAGTTGGCGATCTTGACCTTTGTGCACGGCAGTGACCATCTTAGCTGTCTCGGTCCATACTTGCTTCTTGCTCTTGTTCCTCCTGTTGGTCCTCTTCCTTGGTTCATATTGGGGTTGCTCTGGGATTTGTGCGGTCTTGTTCTTGAAGGAAAACGTTTCCTTCCTCCCCTTGATGTAGAAACTGATCTTGGCAGCACTAGCATAGATGACAGCTCCCGCGGTGTTCAGGAATGGTCTCCCTAGGATGACGGGAGCCCTCTCATCAGAACCGGTCTCTATCACTACGAAGTCTGCTGGAGCGTACGAGGAACCCACTCGGACACAGATGTTCTTCAATATTCCTCTCGGGAAACTCAGTGTCCTATCTGCAAGCTGCAAACACATGGTTGTTTCTAATAATGGTTGTGAAAAGAGTTTTTCATAGAGTACCCTAGGCATGATGTTGACGCTGGAGCCAAAGTCACAGAGTGCTTCTGGGAAGTCTCGCATGCCGATGGAGATCGGGATGACGGGGCGTCCTGGATCGCCTCTCTTGACCGGCAGACGGTCAGTACTTACTTCCACGATAGGGTTACTCCAGAAATCTCCTGCATCAAACATGTCTACAAGATTTGCAGATTCTAGTCCTTCCGGTTGTGATGGTATACCGGGGTTAGTAGCAGGAACAGCAACAGCTATTTGATTCAACTGAGATTCAATCATTTTATTAAAGCTAATCTGGTTCTTGATGGCAGTAGAGAAATTATCCATTCTATTATTTATATTTTCTAGTATTTTATCATTAGATGCCAATTTCTTAGACAGGTTATCCATTAGCTTTCCTTGGTTGGACACTAACTCTCTCAAAGGTGGATAATTGTTATTATTATTGAAAGAATTGTTACCTTGGTAATTACCTGAGTAGTTAGGCCTCTGTTGATTCCAACCTTGATTCTGCTGAGGACGGTTGTAGTAGTTGTTGTTATTGTTGATGTAGTTCACGTCCTCCAGCAATTAGGACAGTGATTGCCCGAGTGTCCAGTACCTCCACACTCCTCACAAGTCATGTGGGAGTCGTAGACGTGCATGACTTCTTTCTTTTCTCCAGCTCGATCATCGAGCTTCTTCATGAGTAGGTCTAGCTTTGCAGACAGCATGTCTACCTCCTTGAGCTGGTGCATACCTCCACCTCTCTTGCGTGTCTGAGTTCTTTCTTCATTCCAACCTTGGTTGGATGCCATCTTCTCCACAAGAGCTGTGGCTTGAGGTATGGTGAGTGATAGGAATGCTCCTCCAGCTGCAGCATCCATGGTTTCACGGGCACTGTTAATGAGCCCATGATAAAATGTCTGCATCAGTAGCCAGCTTTCCATTCCATGATGGGGACATTCTAGGATGTAGTCTTGGAAACGCTCCCATGCTTCTGGAACGGATTCATCATGTTGTTGCTGAAAACTTGTAATCTTCCCACGGAGAGCATTGGTCTTGCCCATGGGAAAGAATTTGGCCAGAAAGTTTGTGGAGCAGAGTGCCCACGTAGTGTTCTTCTCCTTTGTAGCGTAGAACCACTGCTTCGTTCTCCCCAACAGTGAGAATGGGAAAAGGCAAAGTAGTATGGCGTCTCTGGGGACTTCAGCCATGGTGAAAGTGCTGCAGATCTCGAGGAAGTGTTGAAGATGAGCACTAGCGTCTTCATGTGGCTTCCCACAGAACTGGTTAGCTTGCCACCATGTTGATGAGCCCAGACTTGAGCTCGAAGTTGCGGTCGATCTCCCCAGCAGGTCCAGTGCGGATGTTGTCCGTAGTGGGAGCTGAGAACTCACGGATCGACTTGTTCGCCATGGCTTCGAATTCAGTCGACAAATTCCGGATGAAACTTCGGCGGTCTTCGGATTTGATGAAGCTTTGTGCTGAAGTGTTGACGATGTCTTCTTGAGCTTGGCTCTTGTTCTTCTAAATAAGGCTTCGGGATCGTCAACAAAGTTGTCTGGAAGATGTCTTCTATTCATGCATCACCCTACAATAAATAATCAAAATGGAAAATACAGGGGTAAAACTGTATAAGCGAATTGATAAGCTCGATCAGATTAGTGATGCAAATGATGACTCAAAGTTCCGTATTCATTCCTACTTAGTAATCAACCTTCCCCGGCAACGGCGCCAAAAATGCTTGTTGGGCATTCTTAACGTCACTACCAAAAGTAGACTTAGTTTTCTAATTCTGATAACGGCGCCAAAAATGCCAAACCTATCCCTCATGCCACTTAAGCCAAGTTGTCATCCCCAGCATGACATGAGAGACGCGGTATTGAAATATGCATTTGCTCATCAAGATAAATAATAAAAGGGATCTGCAAGCGCACAGATTAATACCGATGTAGCATTTTAACCGGGAAGTATTCCAGGTATCGTTATTTATATTTTTACCACTGGGAAGGGATTTCTAAGTATCATGGTTGATAATGGAATGAGAATATGGAACTGAGTACACATCATTGCATGTATAACCGAGAGTATTTATCAATCTCTTTATACAGGTATAAATGTCACATTAAGTAAAGGTAAAGTGATAATGGTGACAAAGATAATTAATCTGATCAGCTAGCCACATATAATAATGATAAGCACCTCAACAGATATTCTAGCAAGTCATTAGCATGGAATTAGGATGAACTACAAAGATATTCCCTAAGTTATTATTAACTATAAAGTCTAGCATATCATAGTTAGTGCAATTATACTTGGCAATCATGGTGAGAAAAGACTATATCCATGCATAGTGAATATTAGCAAGGAAGATGAAGAACATAGCAATCACTCCCCTGTAATAGTGTTGCTCTGCCTGCCCTATACACGAGAGGGGGACTATATAAGAATCAACGAAGCTGTCACTATCGCGAACTACCCCACAATCCGGCATATAGGGTGCAATCGCAGATAAATACGGTATAGACACCACGTCTACACAATAATTATCATTCACCCACTGTACACATGGATAAACGCTATACGATCCTAGGCATGTATATAATTCCAATCTAACTAAGCCAAGCATATAACTATGATAAACTAAGAACAATATAATTGCAAATATAATCAAGTAGAGCAAAGTCATAACCAATATATTGAAATAGAACAAAGTCATATTCATAATATTGAAGAACAATGATGAACAATTGAAGAACAATAGAGGAATTACCA